>PJQD01000015.1:0-189146 GCA_002922495.1 Rhodotorula taiwanensis
CCCCCCCCGACTTGCGCGCGCTGACCAGGTTCCTCGCCCCGCCGCCATCACGTGCCTCTGGACGCATTTTCCAACATCCTCTCGCTCCTGCCCATCGACCATCTTACGATCCTTCGCGTTACACTCGTGCGCATCGCCGAGAACAGAGCGCGACGAAGAATATCGAGGTCATCTGCGAGAACATTGTGCACTCGGGCAGCTTGCCGAGCGCCGACTGCCTCCGGATTGGGCTGGTTGCATACAGGTCAGTCTGGCGGTTGCCTTGCTTGGTCTGTACCGTTGTCAAGAGACAGCGTGCTGTCCATGTCAAGCGCAAACATGGGCAAACTGACATGACCTCGACTTATCCGCAGAGACTACCCGCCACAGGACAAGTCCGTCGTCGCCGCGTGGTCTCTTCTCACTCAGCATCAGACTGACGCCCGTCGCGCGCAGCTCCTACGTCACGAAGTCTTTCCCTTTCACGTCCTCCGTCCCGACCATGAAGGAGCAGCTCAAATCCCTCTACGCGTCGGGCGGCGGTGACGGTCCCGAGGCCGTCACGGCCGGGATCAAAGCCGCACTCGAACTCGACTGGCGACCGCACGCGACAAAGATGTGTGTCTTGATCGCCGACGCGCCGTGTCACGGGATCGGAGAGTACGGCGATGGGTTCCCGCAGGGAGGGCCGGACGGCGAGGATCCGTTGATCCTGACGAGGCAGATGGCGGCGGCGGGCATTCCTCTGGTGAGTTAGAATGCCCTACAGCTGTCTCGTCAGTGCTGGGTGTAAAGCGGGGCACGTTCCGTAAGACTTTTGGCTCACTTTGATCGCGATCGTGGCGTGCAGTTCGTCGTCGCGTGCGAACCGGCCTTGTCAGGTTACCAGTTCGGCCTCGACATCTTCAACGCCTTCACCGTCATCACCTCGGCCCTCCTCGTTCCCCTCACGACCGCCTCGCTCCTCTCCCACGTCATTGTCGGCTCGGCGCTCGAACACCTTGAGATGGAACGGTTGATCCACGAAGTCGGCCAGGCGGTCGCCGAGCGGATTCACGCCGGGTTGCAGACGGTCGACGATGTCGCGCGCGAGCTGCACGAGCGGTTACTGCTCCGAGGCGAGGAGACGAAGCAGCTCAAGTTTGAGAGCATCCACGTGCGTACCGGTTCGCATTTACGAGGTTCTGCTCGATCGCACCAAACGGGATGGAATGCTGATCGCCACCTTTGGATTGCCGCGCACAGCGCGAGACAGAAGAGTCGCGCCACAATGTCGAGGTGTTCGTGAACGCGCCCGATCTCCAAGCCGCTAAGCCGCAGCTGAAAAAGGTGCGTCCTCTTCAGATCGAGGCCCTTGTCGCGCACGCCGGGAGCTAATGTCGCCTGCCACAGATCCGCGGCTCGCGCTTCACGGAGAAATACCTCCAGTCGCGCTACAACTCTTCGTACAGCCGGTCGTTCGGGTCGACGCCCGACATCATCTACCCGTCTTTACCCCCCAGACCGGGCGGACTCGCTGCGAGTACCGCCGCCGCTTCGAAACTGTCGACCTCGCCGAGGCGCAAAGTCATCTCCGAGTTCAAACCGTTCTCGGCGTCCGGGCTGAGCGTCGCCGATGCCCCGCTCGGGATCGCCAACGCGCCAAATTCGGCTCCCGCCGAGATGGCAGACGATGAAGTCGAGAAGCTGGCGCAGAGTGTCGAACTGAGGTTTGCCGGGATCAGTCTCGAGCAGGTGCGTTTCTGTGGTCTACATCGCTGAGGTCCGGCTCATGGTGCTGATTGACTTGCCGCCGATTCCCCCGCGCAGGCGAAACGGATCACGATCGCTTCCGCTTGGCGGACTGCGCCGCCTCGAGCGTGAAGCTCCTTTTTGACTCGCTCGCTTTTCTGCTCGGGTCTGTGACGTCCATGTACAGTGTCCTTATACCCTTCTCGCTTTACCCTGCAAACGCCCGGTCGCAGTTCTGTTCTTGTAGTTTTCTCGTCCTCGCCCGCCCCTGCAAATCCTTCACAAACGGCTCGGGTAGTCGTGGCACGAGTTGCACGCAGAGGTAGGGTCTGCTCAGAACCGAGGCAGCCAGCAATCCAGGACGGCACACCGCTTCTCCTCCCGAACGACGCGGACCGCCTCCGCCATCGCCTCTTCGATCTCGCTCGCCTTCTTGACCTTGCGACTCCAAGCGCCTCCCGCAGCTGCGGCGATCCCGCCATAGTCTGGGTTGAGCGAGTCTTCAGGCCCGAAGGTGACGTTGAGCTCGGCGGACGGGCCCGCCGCGCCGAGACCGGTCGGGTGAACGCCGAGCATGCTCAACTTCGGGCTCTTCCATCCCTGCGAGTCCCAGAGCACGGATGGTCAGTTTCCGCCTGGAAGTCGCAGAGACGATATGGATCTTACACCGTTGTTGAATACCACGCAGAGGAACGGCTGGAGCAAACGAGCAAGTCAGGATGGGCCAGCTCGCCAGTTCGCGCCGAGAGCAGACTCACAGTCTCGTATCTCCGCGCCATCCAGTACGAAGCGGAAGGCACGCCAAAGATGAACGAACCGTCGCCGACAAACACTGTCACGATATCCTTCTTGTGCGCGCTGTAATCCGTCGCAGCCATTTGCGATCCGATCGCCGCGCCGAGTGCCCAGCCGAGCGAGGACGCTCCAGACGACAACGCCGCGCCCGCTTCTGTCGGTTCGAGGTGCTCCCACACGGGGACGTAGTTCGAGATCGCCTCGTTACAGACGAGCGAGCGGAGCTGCTGCGCCTCGATCAGCTTGCGGTACGTCGCGACGACCAAGTTCGGAGTGAGGATGTCTCCCTCGGCGGCGACTTCGAGCGACCGGAGGTGCTTGATTGATTCACGCTTCTTTGCGACGAGCGACTCGAGTCGGGTCGCGATCTTCTGCTCGCTTTCGGCAAAGGCGGGAGAGGTCGAGACATACTCGACGAGCTGTTCGAGGGCGAGCGCGGCGTCGACTTTGGCTCGGAGGACCGCCGGGTAAGTCGCAAACGCCATGCGTTCCTTCAGAGGGTCGACGTCGAGGTGGAAGCTGCGGTGTTGTCAATGATCAGTCGTTTACCCATGGGGAATTGATGAGAACCAGCTCGTAGGGACCGACATGATGGCGTCCTTTTTCGGCTTGGTCTTCATCGGCAGCCTGCAGGTATGCCATCAGTCGATCATTCTGTAGTCTCGGCCTAGTGCATCGGGCCGCACCAAGGTACGTCCGAGTCAATGATGAGGATCACATCCGATTCTTCGACAATCGGCGCCGGACCGCTGAACTGCAGACCGGTGTGACTCGGGTGCGTGAACGGCAAGTTGACGTTGCTGAGTGCTGTCTGGAGGACCGGAATTGCGAGCAAGTCCACTAGTGATTGGAGCTGCTCGACGGCGGCGAGATTTCGGCCCAGGTACGACGTGACAATCAAGGGCGCTTTCGCCTTGAGGAGCGCGTCACCGATCAGTCGTACGGCTGCGCAGTTCGTGTCCTTTTCAGCAGAGTGTCATAGTGCGTGCAAATTCGCAAATGGACGCACCCTTCTTGTTGAGCGGGTTGAGCTCGATCGGAGACCAGATCTCGTTGGCTCGGACATCGGGCACCTTGCTCGCGTCCATGTGCTCTTCGGTGGCTTCTCGCTGCGCCCAGACATACACCGGACCTGCAGCAAACGTAACCGTCAGTTAGACAAGGGCGCGCCTCGCCTCTCTTTCTCGAGCAAGAAAGAGCTCACCCCGCGGCTCCGAGTTGGCGAACTGCAGCGCGCGGTGAATCACTTGCGGCGCATTCGTCCCCGACCGAATCTCGCCGACATGGCGCATGTATTGCCGCACAATCTGCGGTTGGTCGACCGCGTTCTGGTGCCCACCAGTCCTCAGTCAGTTCGAGCCGGGACTCGGTGCTCAAAACAGAGTGAGGAATGTCACGGACCTGCAGCCAGTGGATGAACTCGTTCCGACTTCCTGCCAGCTCGCCGTTCTCGGTATACGGACTCGCGCCGGCGTAGATGAAGACGGGAATCCGAGCCGTCGAGGCGTTGTGGACGGCGCCGGCCAGAGCTTGCGTGCCGCAGTCGACGTGAACAATCACGGCGGCAGGGAGTCCGCACACTTGCGCGTAGCCTTGCGCTGCTGAGAGGCCGACCATCTGCATGTGAGGGTAGGCAGGTTAGCTGGGCGAATCGACGTGTCGAGAGAGAGAGACGGCCACAGATCAGGCCGTCGACGGACCTCGTTCGGGCAGGTGACGATCTCGAGGCTGTCGAGTCCATACTTTTTGCGGCTCGCGAACGCTTCGAGCAAGGCGGGATGGTCACTGCCGAGGTTGACAAACGCGCGTTTGATGCCGGCATCGACGAGTGCTTGCAGGAGAATGTTGGACGTTGTAAACACCTCGACCGGTTCCTGATCCGAGGCGGCAGCTGGTTCAGCAGAGGGCATGCTGGCGGGTGTCGTGACGGTGAGCGGAGGCAAGGAGCGCAACGATGGTTTCTTCTATCCCGAGGTGGGGAACGAGGGGACGGCGAGCTGGTGTAGGGCGATGAGCCTCGAAGCAGGACTGTTGAGCGCTGAGGTGCAGTAGCTGCGGTTGCGTCTGATACACACGCTCGGAGACCAGGAGAAGGATGAGAGGGGGCCTGAGCGAGCTGAGCGACGCCGGAGAATGAACGCCGGCCGGCACCGCGGCCTCTCCCCCACTTTTGAGAATTTCTTGGGAGAGGCCGATCGGCCTCCGCAGCGGAAAAAGTTGGAAAAAAGGGGGAGAGGCTGCCTGCGTGTCCTCGGGGTCAACAATCACCCGGCCTGTTCGGCATCACGACGGCTGACATGCATGGCGTTCTCTGCATTTTTTGATCCGATAACGGCGGTCTTACAGGCTTGAGCGTGTCGCGCTTGCTATCGCCCCCTGCGTACAGCCTTACGCCTCGACTTCCCCTGCCAAGACGCAGGCAGCACACAGAGACGACCGTCTGTCTTGTTTCGCGAGGCGCGTAGAACAGCTCGGACCGTCGAAGGTTCCTGCCAGCCAGCTGAGCCAATGTCCGAATGCAAGAGGGCATGTCCTCGGGAATCCCGTACCGAGCGACAGCTCGCAGCGAGCGGCAGTCCGAGGCCGAGGGAGAAAAAGCTTGCGGCTGTGGCACGCATAGGAGCAGATGCACGGAGCAGCGGAGTACATGCTGATGTAGCGAGCAGACAGACAGAAGTGCAGCAGTACCTGTTTGCGCTGCATTGCTGTGGCAGCACCGCGGTGCGAGATCTAGATGAGACGCTCAGCGGGAGAGGCGGAGAGAGCAGCGAACCTCGTAAAGCCGTTCCTCTCGCATGGGGACCCGAAGCGGATGTAAGAGCTGCCCGCGTGAGCAGTTTCAAGGCTAGCAGACGCACTCCAAGTGTACCTAGAGGGTGAAGTTGCGGTCGTCATCGTGAGCGGTTGAAGGACAAAACGAGCGGCGTCGCTCGCCGCCGTCTTGACCCGCACACCTCGTCACCGAGGACGCCTCGCCAGCTTGAACGATCCGGTGAAACGATGGCTGACCGCGACCGCTACCCGTCCACGCGGCGCCGTTCCAACTCGCCTCCCTACGGCGGCGCCGCTTCGTCGTCTCGCAAGTACGACGACCGCTCCGACCGGCGCTCAAGTGGACGTGACAGCTACCGCGACGAACCTGCGAGGGACAGGAGATCGCGCGGCGGCGACCGCGATCGCAACAAGGACGACGACGACAACTATGAACGCGATGCGAGGCGGCATGGGTCTGGCACGAGAAGCTACAGGGACAGGAGCAGGTCGCCGCCGCAGGTCGCGCATTCTTCGAGCCGGGCATATGGACGAGACGGAGATGACAGGGGAAAGGGGCGCGACGCAGGAAAGCGAAGGTCGCGTTCGCCCGTCGCCAGGAGGAATGGCGGCCAAGTCGCTCCTGCAACGGGCGGCGGCGATGGAGGCTGGGGACGTCGCGAGACTGCAGGCGAGGGAGGAGGTCTACCGGATCAGAACGCGCTCGTGCCGGGCGGCAGCGGAGGAGGACCAGGACGAGACGGCAAGGAGGTCGCGGCGCCACCGAAACCGGTCGAACCGGATTTCAAGCCGAGCGGAGCTCTCGCAGCCGAGACAAAGTGCGTCGTCTTCTGCACTTCAGCTGCCCTACAGAGTCACTAATTTGAGGAGCTCGCGGTGCACAGCACGTTGAACGGAGTCGTGCTCAAATACGCCGAACCGCCCGAGGCGAGGAAGCCGGTCCGGAATTGGCGGCTGTACGTCTTCAAGGGTAAGGAGCAAGTCGGTAAGCAAGCACTTCTGGGCCGTACTACTTGCTCTCTCTCTCGGGAACTCATCAAAGCTCGCTCACCGCGCGCAGAGCTATTCCACGTTCACCGCCAATCCGCCTACCTGATCGGCCGCGATCGCATTGTGCGTCCAGGATCCGCCCTCGTGCTCTTGTCTGCAATCATCGAAAGGGACGTCTCGCTGACAACTTCATCTCGTTGCAGGTCGCCGACATCCCAGTCGACCACCCGTCGGCGTCGAAACAGCACGCCGTCCTGCAATTCCGGCAGGTCGTCGAGCGCAACGAGTTTGGTGACACGAAGAGCCTGACCAAGTACGATCCCGCTTCCTTGTTCTCCTCGTGCCGATGTCGAAACTGACGAAGAGCGCCTGCAGGCCATTTCTGATCGACTTGGACTCGGCGAACGGGACCTTGGTCAACGATGAGACGGTGCCGGCGTCTCGGTTCTACGAGCTCCGGAGCGGGGACGGTGCGCGCGAGTGCATTGCGTCGTGCAAGAAAGGAGCTGAGCTGACCAAGCCACAAGTGCGCGCCTTTACAGTCCTTAAATTCGCCTTTTCGACGCGCGAATACGTCCTCCTCGTCGAATCTTGAAAAGTCCTTTTTCTCCCTGACTACACGGCCACACGCTCTCTCGTGACGCTTTACCTAAGACAGAGAAGCGTTCGGCCCGCGAAGAACACTAGAAGGAGATCGACTCCGATGCGGCCTTTCGCTGCGCGCATTCGCTGCTGTGCGCAGATCGTCCGCCGTTCACGGCAGCTCCTTTGGCTGATCACCGCACCTCCCTCTTGCGTCATTGCCGTTCAGAGGTACCCCGCTCGTGCGCCGACTGGCGCATCTGTCTGGCGCGGATCTAGCGGCGATGGGGCGCAGGCGCTGTTCCGACATCTGTGTGCAGTGCGCCGCATGGTGATGTTCAGCGAGGTGAAGCGGGGGGAGGGGAGTTACATGCGATCGACATCCGAATTTACCGCCGGTCGTTGTGTCGTGCATTCGGATCCACAGGGCAAAATAGCCGTGAGGATGCCGTGCGTAGAGCTCGTTACAATAAGAAGGATCGCCCTGCCCTGACCCGCTGCCCGCTGCAGGCGGCTGCACGGCACACAGTTGTAGAAGCGGCCGGACGCCCGGTTCCGGGACTTGCATCCAGCAGACGCTGCCGCCCTGATCGAGCCCGATTTCGCCCATGTTGAGCGACGATCGAGTATCTGGCATTTAGCGCCCAAAGGCACGCGAGGCGTAGAGCACAGACGAGCCCGTCTGTTCCAGAGGAACAGGATGACGGGCAGAGGCACATGTACTTAGAGCCCCGGTATACTGAGAGCCAGCGGGCCGACGATGAAGAACGTGCGAAACGATGCCCGGGGGAAGGAGATCGAGGTTTTGTCCCGAGAGTTTGCGCCCGCTCGCCGCGGAGAGCTGCAGACGGGGCGTGTTTTCGCGCGAACTGCAAGCAGGGCGCCGCTACTTATTAGAGCTCTCGCCGATTCCTTTCCTGGACGCCATCGAATGGCCGTCGATAGCACGCAGTACCTACAAGGTGCTTCGTCTAGCTCGACCTACCACTCCCCGTACGCGCGGCCACCTCTCCAACCGACCGCGTCGTCGTCGGTCAACAACAACAACAACAACTCGTCGTCGTCGTCGCTTCACCTCGCCGGCGCGTCGTCCGCTTCGTCGACGTCGTCCGTCACGACGCTGAACGCAACGAGCGCTGCGAGCGGCTCACCGCTGTCGCCGCTGAGCTCCCCTCTGGTCCCCGTCAGTTCGCCGACGGCCGCGATCGACCCGTCGGCGCTATTTGGCATCAAACCGCCGTCGCCCGCCGACTACGACGCGTACCTGCGCGACGCCGCTGGAGAGCAGCAGCAGTACCACCATCACAACGACATGAGTTCAGCGGTCATGAGTGGGCATCACTATGGCCAGCAGCCGTTCGCGACCGGACTCCCTTCCGTGTCGCAGCAGCAACAGCAGCAATTTGCGCCGAACGGGATGACCCGGACCAACAGCAACTCGTCCGGTTCAGGAGGAGGAGGAGGAGGACAAGGTCCCGTCACGAGGATGCGCTCGGGCGCGAGCGTGCTCGGCAACCCGAGCCTCGGCGCGAGTGCCGGGTTCGTCTCCTTCGACCCGGACCAGGACGACTCGGAGCTGTTGCTCGAAGGCGACGACTATGACGACGAAGAGGCCGCGCACGTTGAAGGCCGTCCACGCAAGCGCAAGTCGGTCCGAGACCTGAGGAGCGCCGCCAACTCGTCGGCGCACGCGTCGAGTGGCGCGGCGGGCGGCGGCGCGAGCGGGAGCGGATCGGGAGGCGGAGCTGGAGGTGATGCCGGCGGCGACAAGGACGACGACAAGTCGCGGAGGAAGATCCAGATCGAGTACATCGAGGAGAAGAGCAAACGGCACATCACGTTCTCGAAGCGAAAGGCGGGCATCATGAAAAAGGTGCGCCGTCGTTTCTGCGAGTCTACCTCGCGACCACACTGACGCTCCGAGCTGTACCCGCAGGCCTACGAACTCTCGACACTGACAGGGACGCAAGTCCTCTTGCTCGTCGTGTCCGAATCGGGCTGGGTCTACACTTTCACGACCGACAAATTCAAACCGCTCGTCAAGGAGGACGAGAACGGCCAGCTCTCCCAGGGACAGCGACTCATCGCGGCGTGCTTGGTGCGTTTGATGATTTGGTAGCTCGCCGAGTCCGCGAGGAGGTCTGACGAAATAGGATCTCGTGCTCCGGAACAGGAGGCAAAGGACGGCGTGCCGAACCTGGCTGCCGCCGCTTGCCAAAACGTCAACGCGTCCAGCACGGGCAACTTTGAGGCCAACTCGTCGCAGCACGGAGGACAGATCTCGCTCAAGACGGGTTCGCGCGCGGCGCGGCCGACCGTGACGAACCGACGCCTGTCGTCCAAGACTCGCTCGGGCGCGCCGACCTCGATCAACATTGCGAACAACCCGATGGACCCGTCGCTGCCTTGTCCACCGAACAGCGGGGGCGGTATTCCGCCGTTGCCGCAACTGCCGACGCCGCTCTCGGGAGGTGGCTACCTCGGCCAAGACCCGATGCAGTCGCCGCTGTCGCCGGCCGGCATGCAGGCGCAAGGTCGGAGTCTGTCGCACCCGCCCATCTCGCCGGGCAGGTCGGGTTACTCGATGCAGCAGCAGCAGCAGCAAGCGCACCACCAGCAACAGCAGGAGTACGCCGAGCTGATGCAGCGAACCGACATGCTTCAGCTCCAGAACCCATACGACCAGTCGAGCGCGCAGCACTATGACCTGTACTCGAATGTGAGTCTTTCGACGACCGCAAGTTTCCGCGCCACGCCTGAGCCGAAGGCTGACGAATGCGCCGGCGCGCAGGATATCTATACGTCGGACCTGCACAGCCTGCCGCCGTTGCCGCAGCCGCCCGCGCACATTTCGCACCATCACTCGGATTCCTCCCTGCCGTCTCCGGTGCATCAGCGGGATCTACAGCACCAGCAGCAGCTCCACCTCCGCGAGCAGCACCAGCAGCCGCAGCATCACCCGACGCTGTCTCACTCTCGCTCGTTCTCGCACTCGCACCGCCACCGCGGCGAAGCACACGGTCAGCACCGTGCGCTGCATCACCAAGCATCGCACGGTCACTTGCCGTCAGCGAGCTCGTCCGCCCTGTATCACAACTCGTCGCAGCAGGACTCGCCGTTCTCGCACAACGTCGGAGACCTGTCCTCGAACGGAAACCAGGGCCTTTACCTCGAGCAAGGCCTCCCCCGGAACAACGGCGGCGGTGGAGGAAGCTCGCACTATTCGCACGGTCGCTCGAGTAGCATGACCGGAACGCCGAGCGCCGGCGGTATCGACCCGGGCCTGATGAACCCGCGGACGACAAACTCGACCGGCTGGTCGACGCCGTCCAATCCGCTGCAGCAGCAACAGGACCGCAGTCGGCAAGGGAGCTTACAGGGGACTCCGATTGGGATGGGACCCGGCGGACTCGCCTACGGAGGCGAGGACGTCTACGTCCGGTAGCCCGTCGCTCCCTCTCCGCCGTCGTGTTCAGACGCTGCAGGTTTAAACCCTTGTCCAGCCGTACATACTCCTCCTTTACGATACCCTGGCCTCTGCCGCCGTCTCATGCATCCTTTCACGATCCTCTGCCTGCTTCATCGTTTCACGAGTTCTTGCCTCCCGCATCGTCCTCCCAATTTTTTTTTCCCTCACTCCTCTTTCGCCTGCTTGTCGTCGTGCTCTTGTTTTACCCTGCTTTGCCTTCCTACACCCTGTGACGTTCGCTATATATCCTTGCAATGAGTCCAGCGATGGGCCGTTCATACCTCTCCTGCCCGGACCGCGGGATGCGCAGTCGGGAGCCTTCTCAAGGACGAAGTCTCGAGAATTCTCCTTGCCACGGTGCGGCTGCATTGTCGTGGCAGCGGCTCACCCTAGTATACAGCTACAAAGGGTTGGACCCCATGATAAGGTCGCTTGACGCGTGCCTCGCGGCCCGCTCGAGGATTCCTCGCGCGAGACTGTGGCGCCATCCTGATTCTGCGGTGCCAAGGAGCCGCCGGCGATTTCAGGTCCAGCAAGGTCTATAACCCTGACTTATGCGCCTATTCTTACGGAAGCGTCGCCGCCGTGGAGGTGTGTCGCCGTTTGGCGGCATGTCCGTGGAAGTGGCTGCTCGTCCACCGATATCGATACGCCACTCGCCTCTGTCCCCCACGATGACTATCGCCAGCCTGCTCGAGCGATCAGATCCCTTCTCTCCTCTCGCCCATGCACCTGTGATTCCCGAGCTGAGCCAGTGAATATGCTGAATCCGACTACGCAAAATCTGGTGGACGACTACCTCGCGCACTGGCATTCTCTCGACCTGAGCGGTACGTGGGAGGACGCCATGAACGCCATAAAGTTTGACGCCAAGGTGGATGGTCGTTATCACGATTACGAGCTGAAGGCTTGGTGTCGTCACGTCGAAGTGGGCATCCGCAGCTACTTGCACGAGCACCCCGAGCGGAGCACAGCGGCTAAAGGGCTGCTCCTACGTTTTCGCCAGCTCTATACGAAGCGCGATAAGAACGTCTTTGAGCGGAAACTCTCATCAGACGCAGACGAACGCGGCGCGCAAGAACGTGAACGGTCGGAGACTTTGGCTCAGGTTGTCGAGGTGGGTATTGGTACATACCGGTGTACCCAATGAATGACGCAACTTATTGACGGTGCATGCTCCATGCAGGCTTCGATCACCTGGCAGGACTTTCTTCGAGCGTACAAGGAGTTGGCGGCGGTGAGAAACGCTGCTGCAAGCAGTGGTTCCGCAGCGTCAAGCCTGACCTGGGTTCAAACGAAAATTCCGCGCGGCGAGCTGCTGCCCAGTCTGGCACGGCTGAGCCTGCGCCAGCAATACCGCTACGGACAACAAATGGCCGGCGGGGCGCAAGTATCAGGACGGCGGCGGCGCAATCAGAGGTAGCGTCCGTTGAGGAACCCCTTTAGCCTCGTACAAGCTCCCGCTTCTCCAAAGTGCGAATATTGCTTTGGCTCCAGCCATAACTGCTCAATCAGGAGGAAGAGTCCCGAGCTTGAGCAGACCAAGGCGCAGAATGGAAGAGTTGCATGTCGATGCTGCTTCCCGCTTGGGACGCGCGGCGGAACGGACGGCACAGCATATATCGCTGGCCTCGCAAGCGTCAGATGCACCTACAGCCCTGCTCGATCGCGACGCGCTCGGTGCAATGAGACTGGCAAGTAGTTCTAGGGGAACTCGGCCGAGGGTTACAGCAAATACTGCTCGACCTCCTTCCTCAACTTCTCCTCCCCCCGGACTTCCTTCCTCGCGAGCACTTCCCCACCCTCCTCGAGTCTCCTTCGAGCTTGGAGTGCGCTCGCCACGTAAGGCGGCAACACGAGCTGGTCCGACTTGACACCATTCGCCGCGCCCGCTCCTGCTCGCGCAGCTGCTTTACGCTTCGCAGCTGCTGACTGCGTCACGCTATGCGAGGTTGTCGGCTCGGAGAGGACGAGCAAGCAGCCGTAGCACACATACGGAGCCAAAGACGAGCCGTCCACGTCGGGGTCGGCCTCGTTTCGGGCTGGTGATGACGCCGCCTTTTCGACGACGGTATCCGTTGTGGTCGTCTCCGAGTTCGACTCCGTCGCCGCGGCGGGCATTCGTTCCTCCTCTCCGCCGCCGAGCAAGTGCGCCTTGCTCGGCTGATACGGTTCCCTCTTCCTCGTCCTGCCATCCGCCGCCGCACTCCGCTCTTCGACCAGCGTCCGTTTCGTCGGCTGAAGGGGATCGACACTATCGCCGGATTCTACACTGGTGGCTTGAGCGAGCGCGCCTTGCAAATCCGAGATGGTGATCGCTTTGCGCCAGTCGTCCGCTCGAGGCTGGGCCGGAAGGCCGCACATCGGGCAGAGGGCGGCCACGCCCGAACGGGCGACCGAGCCCGCCTGCTGGTCGGTGGAAGACGACAGAGAGGCGGCGTGTGAGGAGCGGAGGCCGAGCTTGTGAGCGGTCCGGACGACGGTCGGGACAGTCCAGGGGAAGTCGGCATCGAGGGCAACGATAAAGTCTACCGAGCCCAAACAGAGTATTTCTCAACTGAGTCAGCAATCTTTATCACGAGCGAGCACAGACTCCCTCGAGAGCAAATGTAGAGGCACACCCACCTTCGACCAATCCTGGTATACTCCGCTTCTTCGCGCTGATCTCGAGCGCTTCCTCGCCTCGGGGTCGGACGCTCGTCTCGGGGTTAATCATGACGAGCGGTACGAGACCGACATCACGGTTGTAGAACGCGATTTCCTTGCTGACCATTTGCGCGAGCGGTCTCACGACGAGGACCGCGGGATCGGTATCGTCGTCGGAGGAGGCGGTCACGGGACCTACCCGCTCGCCCGATCCGATTCGAGGGTTCGCGAGACCGCGCCTCGAGATGTACTCGGCCGCGACCTCCTCTCCGGCCGAATGACCCCTGCCCTCGCTCATCCCACTCAGCATCCTGATCGCAGTCCTTGTCCCCGTCTCGCCGAGGAACAGGACGTCGGCGCCTTGTTTCCTCGCGTGCGAGAGGAGGAGCGAATTCAAGAGGGAGCGGTGTAGGGAGGCGAGAGCGGTCGGAGAGAGCGAGGTCAGCGAGGAGGGGGAGAGGAGAGAAAGGAGGCGGTCGCGAGCGGTGACGGTCGTGCCGTCGGCCGAGACCGAGGAGGAGGAAGTCGGGGTGGGCAAGTCGGCGGAGGTGGTCGAAACGACGAGCGGCGAGACGTCGGTGTCGGTGAACACATCTTCCAGGCGGAGCGCGGTGAAGGCAATGTCGGGCGAGATCGAAGCGACGAGCTTGCGCACTTCGTCTGTTCGATCCGACTAAATGCGGCGAGGTTAGCCGGCAGCTGTGAGTAGTGACTACGGAGCTGCAAGAAGCGAACGCACCCCGAATCCGGGCACGGCACTCTCGTCGACATAGACGACGTCACATTTCTCGAACGGCTGAAACTGCGAGTACCGGTCTCCGCGCTTGTTCTTGGCCGATGGCGCTGCCGGTGCATCGGTCGACGTGAGAGGCGCCGAAGAGGAAGCAAACAGGGACCGGTACACGAGGGCGACGAGCGCGGTCGAAGCGGGTCCGCCACTGCACGCGACGACCATCCGGCTCTTCAGCCGGGCGGGCGCGGGTCCCTTTGGCGGCGCGGAGGTTTCGCCCGTCAGGAGCGCGCGTTCGTAGTGGTCAACTCCGTCTCGGGCTGCGCGTTTTGCGCCCTGGATCGCCTTTGTGAACCGCGAGTGGAGACTGTGCAGGAAGCACGACCGGCAGTGAGTCGTGCCGCGAGCCGAGATGACGGCGGCGGCATGACACCGTATGCAAGTCGACACTGCGCGTAAGATCATCAGGACTCTGGAATCACTCGAGGAGCAGGGGAGAGAGAGAGAGAGAGCGGGACTGTACCCAGACTGGAAGCAGCGGCGACGGCGGGAGGAGCAGCGAGTCCGCCGTCGTCGTCGGCCGGAGCAGTACAGCCAGACATCTTACAGCAATCTGTACGCTCGTCGAGAGCAGTCCCTGGGGAAGAGCGAGGCGAGTGGAAGGAGAACCTCGGAAACCTCTGAAAGTTTGTCGATCAAGCCGCTTTTCTCCTCGTTGATCGCCCGCCCGCTTGCCAGCTTGCAGGACGCTACAGGAGTTCCACTTTGAGCGAGCTGGGTACCTGCCCTGAATGCGAGCACGCCCCGCCGTTTCGTCTATCGTCCGAACGCGCCGTCTCGCTGCTTCGAGGGTCGCTCTTACCCTCGACACTGCCGCCATCCCGACGCTCACAGACACTACGGAACCGAGCGATATGCCGCGCTGGAAGGGCGACGACCCCGCCCCGAGAGCGGGACCTTACACTGACTCGCGTCCTTTCGAGTTCGTCTCCCTCGAAACGTTCCCTCTTCTCGCTGGAGCACGGGGACCAGTCTGACTAACTCTCGCCCTCACAGACCAGCGGTCGATGCTCAGTATGACCGACACCTCGACGCCGGAGCGCAGCCATTCATGCCGGCCGTCTACCCGCAACAACCGCCGCCTGTTCCCCTCGACGGGCAATACTACGCCCAGCCGTACGCCGCCGACCTGTACGGACCAGCTCAGCGAGGCTGGTACGGCGCAACGCTATCAGGAGCCGAATGGATGCCCTCTTCGTACGCCGCCCCTCCCGTCGCCGGTACAATGAACTGGGGTCCGTTCCAGCCTTCCCACCCTAGCTTCTACCCCGCGCCACCTCATCCTGCGTACCCTTATCCCGCCCAAGCGCCGCCGGGACTCGGAGACCACCGTGACGACGCGTCAGCCGGCGGACCGGATCCGTACCACGGCTACCGACCTCCAAGCGAACGACACGCACGCGATTACCAGGGCGGCGGCGGGGGCATGTTCCGTCGCGATCGGTGGCAGGCTCCACCGCAACAACAGCATCAGTATCAAGAGTCGGGCTGGGCGAACCATCGTCACCGCAACGGAGGGTCGAGGTCGCCTTCCCCTGCGCCGTACGGCGACCCGGCTGGCCGCGGCGCCTACTACCCCCGTCAGGAGGACCAGTTTGCCGCCGAGGGCGCGATGGCGGGACCGCACAGTCGACGAGGACCGCGTCACGGCCGGTACTCGCAGAGGTCTCGGAGGTTCCCTTCAGAGGTTGATGCCCAGCCTGGAGCAAGCGCGAGCGAGGAAGACCCGCACGGGTACGGTTTCGGGTTCGGAGGTTTACAGACTGCCTCGGCGGCACCGGCTTACGGTCCGGACGGGACGTACATCCCACCTGAACGGCGGCAGCGGCGCGACCTCCGGACCGCGATCGTTTCGCCTCCGACTCCGACTTACCTCGCCGCGGCCGACTTGCCTTCGACTAGCTCCGCCGGTCAGGACAGCGGCACACAGCCCCAGCAATCGGAGCCAGTCACGTTGATCATGGACTTGAACCACACGCTGCTGTGCCGCGCCAAGCGGAATCGGTACGCGAGCAAGATGCCCGTCGTCCGACCGTACCTCTCGACGTTCCTCACGTACATCTGTACGACCGAGCCGAACTCTCCCGACGGCGAGTCGCCGCCCTCGACTCGGCAATCGAGTCGCCGACGAAAGTTTGACCCGATCGTCTACTCGTCCGCGCGCGCCCCGAACGTCCTCAGCATGCTTGCCGCCCTGAATCTGATCCCGCCCGCTCGACTCGCCGCGCTCCCGTTCCGCGCGACGTACGAACCGGCTCCGGAAGAAGGCGACGTTCTCCGAATGGTGTTCACGCGCGAGATGATGGGCTTGAGCGAGAGGGATTACCATGGCGACGTCGAGACGGTCAAAGATCTCGCCAAGGTGTGGGAGCGACTCGGTTGGGCGGGAGATGGCAGCAAGGAGGCGGTCGTGCAGGGGACCGGCGCAGAAGACGCTGCAGTCGCGCCGGGAGAGGCGGTACCGGAAGTGGAAGCAGAGTCGGGCGGCGAACTCACGGCGGGCGGTCCGCAAGCGCCCGAGACCGCCGAAGCAATCGACGGGACGCCTGTGGAAGCGGCTGCGCCGCCGAAGAAGCTGAACAAGAAGGCCAAATTGCGGCGTGCGACAAAGCGGGACACGACGGGCGCGAGCAGGACGCTCTTGCTCGACGACGAGGCGGGAAAAGCTGTACGTCGCCCGCAAGCCTGCTTTCCTGAAAGAACGAGTGCTGATACCGTGCGACGTGCAGGCCCAGCAACCGTTCTCGCACCTGCCGATCGCGCCTTTCCTCCTGCACCCTTCCGAAATCCCCGACCCAAACGCTGCTGCAGCTCCCCCTCCTCAAAGCGACGCGGACGTTACAGTGGACGGTGCGCAGAGCCGTGCCGCTTCGCCTCCGCTTCCTTCCGCTTCAGCCCCGCGGACGCCTTTCTATGACTCGGCGGCCGTCGCGCTCCAAGTCGACTCGCAGCACCCGCCCGCACACGACAAGCATTTGCTCGCGACAATCTGGCAGCTCGAGCGCTTGCGCTTCGAGACGAACCTGGCTGGAGCCGTCAAAAGTGGAGCGTTGGACCGACTGAGGGACGAAGCGAGACAAGCAGTCATCGCGCGGCGAAAGGATGTCGCCGAAGGTCAGGCTGCGGCTGCGGAGACCGCGGACGACGGTGATGCCGTCGCTGACTACGAGATTGAAGACGAGATGGCGCAGAGGGGCGTCGCGGTATGCCGCGAACTCGGGATCGCCGTCACCCGCGAGTGGGCACCGGATTGGCGCGATACACTGCTCGCTTCTCGGACGTAGTCCTGGCGGCGACCGCTCCTGTAACGCATGTCACAGAACAGGTTGCATAGTCGAGACAAATACGAACAACAGAGGAAGGGGGAGAGAGAAAATCTAGTTGCGAGGTAGTGGATACAGTCGCCGTGCCGAGGCCTAGTCGAGCGACCGCCCGAGCAGCAGGCGAGCTTTTTCGGAATCACTCATCTTGGACGGGCCGTGTCGTTGCACGTGTCCATGCTGCGGGGCGGGCAATCCTGCCGACCGGGTTGCGGACGACGTCGAGGACATCGACCTCGTCGAGGAGTAGCTAGACAGCCTCATGTGGTTGGGGAAAACGCCTCGCGGCACTGCAGACTCGGACGAGTCGCCAGATGACCGCTCGGTCGAAGAGGTGCCGTCCGACGTCTGCAAGTCGGGGCCAAGTCAGCTTAACCCTCAGAACGATGAACAGGATTTGGAGCTCAGAACGGCGCGTACCGGCATGCTCGGTGAACCGAAACGCTGCAAAGTCGGCGAGAGCGACGGTGAACCGTCGCTGCGGGGTCTGCCGTCCGGCGAGTCTGGCTCGAGCTGTTCGGGCTCTTGAACCACCGGCGCGTCCGTCAGCCGCTGGATAGGCTCGTTGCGCTCGCGGTGCCTCGAGGTAGGTCGCCCCGAGAACGACTCGTCCTCGTCGTGATAAGCGACCTGCGGGTTGATCAGGTTGACCGCCGCAATGTCGAACGGCAGGTCTTCGTCCGGAATCTCGTCGGCTTCCGAATTGTGAATCACCGCGTCCAGGTCGGGTAAACTTTCGGTCTTGTCGTTACTGCCGAGCGAGTCGCGGTACGCAGAAGCACCAAAGTCGACCAGCGGATCGTCGGCTTTCGCTGTCGGCGCAATGCCGGCGTCGAGGGCGTCTTCTTGCGCCGAGACGATGCCTGTCCCGGTCCGAGCCTTCATGGACTTGATCCGAGCGCGGAAGGACGCCTGGACTGCTTGCTTGGCGGCAGACCGCTTGTCGGCCATGGGCAAGCGGCGATGGGTCTTAGACAGGAATTGGCCGATGAGCTGGCCCTTTTGCTGCCAGACCGAACGGATCATGTCGCGCTTGATGTCATCCAGCAGGTCGAGGTAGGACCACGTCTTGGAGCGGAAACGGATGAGCGGCGTTGTGTACGTGACGTTGTAGACGTTCGGTAGCGACGACTTGTCCTCCTTCTCCGACTGTGTTCGGCGCGATCGGCGGTCAATTTCGCACCTACCTACACCGCCAGCTCGCAAATTAGAGACACTCACGCGGTAGGTTAAGCAGAGCACAGTCGACGAGATCTCGACAAAGACGAAGGTACGGTTCGTCTTGGCTCGGCGGCGCATCTCGTCGGCGTCCAGGCCCTCCTCACGGACGTCGGCCGTCGCAGCTTCGGGCGCGATCGCCTTGCGCAGCCGCTCCTCCTGACTCCGGATCGATGCCCGAGAAGATAGGAGATCGCTGCTCGCTCCGCTGCGGAGGCTCAACTGGGCCTGCGATGGCGAGACTCGCAGAGAGTCGACCGATCGACTCGCCGGACTGCTTGACCACCGAGGGGACCCGCTGCGCCGCGACGACGCATCATCAGCGACGTCGCCTTCATCGTCGTCGGAGCGGCCGTCGTCCTCGCGATTCGCGCGCTGTTGCTCGCGCTCGCTGAAGACGTAGTCGAGGATCTTCTTGCCGATACGATGCTCGAGCTGCAACCGCACTGGGTGCAAGTGGAGCTCGAAGCGTTCGATGATCGCGATACCGCCCACCGGATTCAGCGAGTTCCAGACCGCTGCGCCGAAGATGTCGACCTTGGCCAGTGGGTGGTCCTCGCCGAAATTCTCGGCTTTCGAGACGATCTCGGCAAAGATCTGGTCGGGGCTGCTGTTGAGCGCGCGCAGGTCGCGGACGACCATGCGGTTGGTCGCGGAACCGTCCTGCTTCGAGATCCAGGAGAATTCGGCGCCGAGAACGGAGAACTTGGCGAAAGGCACGTCTTGCTTGTCGAGCATGTGCCAGGTCAGCTCGGCCGCGCGGGCTTCGAGCTGAAGTCCGGTGCGCTTCGACGTCGGTTTCTTGCCCTGAAGGTCTTGAGCCCGGGTGAACGCCTCGACGACGAAGCGCAGCTCTTCGGCGAGGCGGAGAAACTCGATGCGGGTGAGCAGGAGCTCGACCATCCCCTCGTCGTCGAGCTCGTCGAGGTGCACCTGAAACTCTTGCTCGAGGTACGCGTGGTTCCGGAGTTGCTCCTGAAGGGAGGCGACCGTCTGCAGAACTTCGCGAACGCGCGAGAAATCGCGCGTGAAGACCAACGCCTCGACGCGGGCGTCCTTCGACTTGCGCTGCGGATCGCTGTACAGGACAAGGTCGGTGACAACGTTGAAGATGGCGGCGAAATGCTCCGGATTGGCCGAAAGGGAGACCTTCTGGCACTCGAACGAGACGCGATCCGTCGACGTGTGGAAGTGACTCTCGAGCTTCGGTCCAGCGCCGACCGAATCTTCGTGTAGGTTCCGCTTCGATCCGAGGCGAAGCTGGTTGAACTTGTCGTACCGGAGCGCCGCCGACGAGCGGGAGATGACGCGGTCGAAGCCCCAGGGCTCGACGCGGAGATCGATCAGAGTCTCGATCGGGACGAACGAGCGCTGCCTTTCGCGCGAACCCGACTCGAGTTGCGTCCGCGGATAGAAGACCTGAAGGCCGTCGAGGCGGGCGAACGTCTGGTGGAGAACGTCGGAGTTGACCGGATCGTCCGTGATGCGGGTATCGATGACATGGTACACCTTGACCTGCGCTCGGAACGCCGAGATGATGAGATTTGATTTCTCGTCGATCTCTGATTTGAGCGAGATCTGCGGAGTGATGAACATGCACAGATGGCTGGGGCTCGACTCGAAGGCGGCCGGCAGGGCGTCTTGAGCTGCGTCCGGGTCGATGATGAGGTGATCACCGAAGCGATGGCGGTCGCCGTCGGCATCATCCTCTTCTTCCTCGTTCGCCGCGACGCCGCCAGCAACGTGGTCGATGAGCTCGTCGAGCAAGCGGTTCGCGTCCGCGGTCGGATTCGACTTGAGCGGTTTCGACGGATCTCTCTGGCCGGAAGTGCTCGACCTGCGAGTTGACTTGCGACGACTGTTGCTGCGGCGAGCCTGATGGTCGTGCCTCTCGGCCATGTCGCGGAGGAAGCGGAGGACCGACGCCGAGGCGTAATAGATCAACCCCTTCCGCTCGCGGTGCGAGTAGTAGTACTTGAGGAGGACCTCGCGCGTATGATTTGAGACGTGGACGAGCGGGCTGTGTACCATGTAGCGATTCTCCCACTGGCCCCACTCTTCGAAGAGCGCGTTCGTGATGTGCGGCAACGAGCCCGGTCCGCCGAGGTCTTCGTCGTCGTGCGCAGGGTTCGGTCCAGTCTCAGCGTGGCTGTGCTGCTTTTCTGAGGCTTCGCAACGATCGAGGTTGGGCTGGGTGTTGCGTCGAACCTCCTCGAGGCGCTGAATGATCCTCCGGATCGCGCGAATGCGGAGTTCGATCTCTTCTCGACGGGGGCCGGGCTCGGCGTCGGTCACCTGGCAGCAAGCGAGAGCGAGACGGTGTCAGCTCGGCGGCGCGTCAACACGTGGTGGCGAGATGTGCCCACGGACCTGCTCGTCAAGCTCCTCAAGCCGCATCTGGGCCTGCCGAATCTGAACCATGATTGTGTCTGGCAGACCGAACGCGATCAGACCAGATGTAATCAACCTCACCGGAGTGCAGGAGCGGAAGACGCACCGGTTGCAGAGCCCATCAGACACGTGTGCGACGGTTCGCTTCCGAACTTGCTCTTCGGCCGTTCTGGCGAGGTGCCACAGCCGGTTCCATCAGGTGGGCTATCCTGATCGACAGGAGGAGTCAAGGCGTCCTGGTGTCGGTAGTACGTGAAGCGTGGACACGTCATGAAGGGCAGCAGGTGGACGCGCGGCGCGCCGGCGTAAGGCCAATTCGCGACCGAGTCGCGGAAATCGTCGACGTTGACCCATTCTTGCTCGTCGTCGCGGGCGAGGTACTGGTCGAACGAGAGCTTCGGCGCCGCTTCCTCCGCGTCGGCAGCTTCTGGCGGTGCGAATTGAGCCTTCTCGGGCTCGTCGAACATGGCCATGACGGCGCGCAGATCGACCGAGTCGAGATCGGCTTCGGCCATGTAGAACACCTTGTGTTTGACGTGCTTGCTCTCCGACATCTCTGGCCGCCAGATCACCATCTCCTGCAGGCGCTGGTGCAGGTCGACGTTGAATCGGCCGATCTTGCCCTTCAGGCCGAGGACGGACGTCTCGCCCTGGCGCCATTCCTCCCACGTACTTTGTCGGTACGTGTGCGAGATGAAGAGGGGGGCGAGCGAGAAGCGATACTTGATCGTCGCGCAATGCCGCCCAAACTTTGGCGACGGTGCCTGGGCCGAAGGGAACAATCTGCCGGTCCGGATCGGAAGCGACATGCTGCTGTCGAAGAGCTTCCACCAGCGCTTGAAGTGGATGATGGCGACGGGCGTAAAGTGGAAGCTGTTGTAGCCGTTTCGGCCGTCGAGATGCCTCTCCGTGTCCGATTTGGGCGAGTCGGGACGGTTCGGTAGCGACAGATCGCACGGGGAGGTGAGGGACAGCGAGAAGTGGACAAAGTCCGAGCGGAAGCCGGCATACGAGTCCGTCAACTGTGCACGAGGAGCTCGTCAGTCGGGTCGCCCGCAAGTTCTAGCCAAGTCTGACGGCTCGAAATTACCTCTCCGTGCGGCCCGATCGCGTCAGCCGTTTTGGTGTGGACCTTCCAGTGCGGGATGAAGTCGAAGAACCGGCAACAGCGGTCGAACAGTGGCTTTCCACGACACTCGTCGCCGTGGCAGTCTCCGTCACGACATGTCCGTTCGAGCTTCATGCCCATGCCCCAACGGACGCCGTTGTTGCATTTCGCGCAGATCTTGATCCACAGACCTCGCTCGTCTGGTGCCGGCTCGCCGGACGTGTCGGTGGCGGCGTCGTACTGGTCGTCCGAAATCGTAGACGCCGCGTACGCCGAGAGGTTGTCGCGCTCTTCGGCCGGGTCGGCCGAATGGTTCCCCGTCGCTGCCGTGTCGATGTAGTCGCGCAAGTTTGGGATCCCGAGGACGTACTCGTCGCTGATGACCTGGAAGAACTCGTAATCCGGGTTCGGGAGGCCGAGCCGAAACTCGACGTTGCCCTTCCAGGCTTTCGCGAAACCCGCGCCAAAGCCTGTGAGAGCGTACGGGTTGCGCGACCCCTTGAGATGGAAAAAGACGCTCGCGCGGTCGCCAGGAAAGATGAAGCGCGGCTGATAATGGAACTGGAGCCGAACCTTGTCCCAGAACCCAATCCGAGGCGACGGGTCGGGAGGAGCCTTGGTGAACGTGTCGAGCACGCGCGCGACATCGGAGATCGCGGGCGAAATCGAGTTGCCCCACCCGAAGCGGACTGGCAAGGCGCTCGTGATCGTAACGGTCGGCCGCATGTACGTTTTCGTCGGCATCGCTGACCGAGGCACGACGATCGTGTAAGGCGCTCCCTGTCCAGCAAAGACATGTTGCGGGATGACAGCGCACGGGACGCGTCGGACAGATTCCGGTCCACTCGTCTCTTCCGCAATGACGAGATCCGTCTCGGCGACCCAGCTGTACCGCTGCCCTTCGCCACCACGCGGGACGTGCATGAGCGGGAGAGGGTAGTCGCGAAGCTGGAAGCGCGCCTCCTCCATCTTCCACGAGAGGTGGACGGGAATCAGCAGGGAAAAGGTGCTGTCGCGGGGCAACCCGTTCCCGACATCGTGGAGGTAGTCCGCCAGTGGCCCCTCGCCGTCGCCGAAAGAAGGTTTCGAGACGACGAGTGACAGGCCGTGGAAGGTCGCGCGGCCGAGTGGCGCACTCTTCGGCACTGGCGCCAGGTCAATGGGCAAACGCCCTCGTCGTCGCGACTTGGGATCGCGAGCGCCGTAGAGCTTGTCAGCGAGGATCTCCTCGCGCCGGCTCTGCTCAGCGGCAGCGCTTCGAACGCGCTTGATCCAGCTAGACGAGTTGTAAGCTGCGAGGCCGCGGTGCGCGTCCTCGGTGCTCACGCTGTGACGAGCGCCGACCTGTGGCACGCGCCCAGGACCTCCGCCATCTTCAGACTCTGAGGATTCGTTGCCGGCGGCAGCACGATCTTCCGCCCGGCCGACTGCCGCGGCCTTCGCGGCGAAGGCGGCGTCTCGGTCGAGCCGTGCAGCCTGCTCCTCGCCGCCAGCGCGCCAGATGATGTTCAGCTTCGTTTCGAACGGGTCGTCCTGGAGCTCGACGGCGAACAGGCCAACGCGCAGCTCGATCTGAGGTAACTTTTTCGCCTTTTCCGCGTGAGGCTCGATGATGGTGCCGATGCCGCCCTTGACGTGCTCGTAAATGAGCTGCTTCGTCCCTTTGACGAGACTCGCCGTGTTGTCGATGATCCGCGCAAAGACGTAGCGAAACGGGATCCGCAGTCGCGCCGATTCGGAGGCGAGGGACAGGACGAATGGATGGTAGCCGTCGTTATCTCGAACCGGACGCATCCGAAACTCGGTGCCTCGGAGCTGTACGACGTCCTCCCACCGACCAGGAGCTGTCGCGCTCTGACCGGCGAGCATGCTCGTATCCCAGACGACGACGAGGCCGTCTGCGCGGTCGTGCTCGAACCGCACGCGCGAGAGGTTCATGTACAGGTGGGTGTCGTGCGGTAAGGTCGGCCAGATGTGCAGATCGCGGCAGTCGCCCCGGACCGTGACGAGTGGTCGAGGGCGCGCTGGCGTCGAGCCCGAACGCTTCTCCGACTTGGCAGCCGAAGCAGCGTCGGAAGAGGAACGTAATCGCCGCAAAGAGGAGAAGGCGACGAGGCACAAGTAGATGCTGAAGAGCTCGAGACGCAACTCGAGGGACGTCGTCTCGAGGTGCACGAAGACCTCGTCAAGCGGCGCTATAGAGTCGGGTTCGGACTGTTTTCCTGCCGGCGCCGACCTGCCTTGCAAGCGGATCCTGACGGCAAGACGAGGCCATACGATCAGACCTCGCTCGGCCTGCTTTTCCTCCTCGTTTGCGGCGTCCTCGGCGTCAAAGCGAGGCGGGACGATGTCGCGGCGGGATCGCTTGGCCCTGCCGAGCAACTCGTCACGCCCGTGCGTTTCCCAGCCGTAATCGACGTCCTGGCCGCGACCGTCGCCGCGCCTTCCGGGATATCGCTTGCGTCCGGCGCTGGCTCGCGCGTCGATGACGGGATCGACCTCGACGTCCGAAACTTCAACCTTGACGAGCGCGATCCGTGGCTCGGGATCCGAAGCTGCGTTGACGAGCGCGTTCGCCTCGAGTCGAATATCCTCCGGGAGCTGAAGAGAGCTGCGCGTGGCGCAGTCGATGGTTTCGACCGGCTCGTGCTTGCGCTGCAGGATGTACTGCAGGACAAGGGGACCCGAGTGGACAGCAATGCCACGGCACGACCTCGCGTCGACCTTCGGGTCGGTCCCAGCAATTCGCATATCGAACGAAGCCAAGGCGAGGTGGACTTTGTGGTCGGCGGGGAGGCGATTGACGATAGGTTGCATCGGTGAATGGGCGGACCCGTTTTCGGGCTCGGAGTGGTCCGCTGGCCGAGACGGCGACTGCCCTGGCCCACTCGCATGGGAGGCGGCCGAGAGACTGCCGAGGAGATCCCGGATACAGCTCATGACGACCGGTCGCCATAGGTCGACTTGCGCCGTCTCGAGCAAGAAGTTGTGACGCCCTCGGGACATCTGCAGATCGAGCTGCGGGTGCATCGGAGTCGTCTTGTCGTCGCCGAGCATCGAAATTTTAGACTGCAGCTCGAGCGGGCCAATCGCCAGGATATCGAGGCGGACGGGATCAGAAGGCGGGCGAGGCAAGCTGCCGTTGCTGTCCATCGCATCGATCTCGCCGTCACTGCCCTCCTCGCCGGCCCGATCATCATGCTTCGCGAGGATGTAAACGTTCATGATGTCGGCGTTCAGAGAAAAGTGCGCGCGATATTCGACGCCGTAGTTGTCCTGCATGACATGGTGAAGTTAGTCGCCAATGCAGTGCAAGGGACCTGCCGCAACGTACAAGGTCCTTGACGAAGTTCGCCGGCACCTTCTCGGCTTCGATACGACGCTTGAGATAGTCGTTCTTGAGCGGTGGCGGCGGCGGCACCCCGTACTCATCCTCGAGGGCTTGCGTCGGCCGGTCAGCCTTTTGCGGAGAGACCTGCTCTTCGTCGGTGACCTCAAAGTCCTGAGCGACTCCCGTTCGTTAGCTCGCCGCTCCGATTCGACAGGACAGTGAGGTTGAGACGGCGCACCTGGGCTCGGACCCGAGACGCCGCAGAACTCTGCCGCCTCTGCTTGGCTGCCCGCTTCGCTGCCCTCCGGTCAATCTCGCTCCGCCGCACGCTCCGATCGACATACTCGCCGCCGAACGTCATCTGCCCACTCGGGAAGCTGAGGCACAGAACCTCGGGAGCAGACCAGGTCCGGAAGAACGGGTCGTCCGGGTCGCCCGCCTCGACGAACGGGTCTTCGACACTCTCTGCGCCCGGAGAGGAAGTGGGCGAATCGGTCTGCCGCGGCGCTTGGATGCGCAACTCCATACCGGCTGTGACTGCGGCGCCGACGAGTTGCGGCAGACCGCTGATCTTGCCGCTCTTGACCTTGTCTGGACCACTTTCCGTTGTCGACTTGGTCTTTTTCGCCGCGTTAGAACGCGCCTTGAAGAGTCGGATCGCCGCATCGACCGTCTTGTAGAGTGCCTGCCCGCGGATCTCGCCGAGGAACACCTCCATGAGGACGATCGAGTCGTTGTGATGGGGCGCTTCGAGACGTTGAGCGGGCAAGAGCGGCGTCTGTTTCGCATGCGGGACCAGGAACGGCGGGATCCAAGTCGAGGTGAAATCGAGTCGGGACGCGCTGATCGACAACGCTTTCCCTCCGCCGCGAAGTGCATCCTCTGCGCGAAGGATGCGTCGCCGAGATCAGCCGTCCGCTCCGATCCACAAACAGACAGGAACGGGTCCAGGAGGCCCAGACGCACCTTCGCACCCATCGAGCTTGACCCTCCCTTCGATCTCTTTCCACTCTGCGCCGATCCGCCAGCTGACCTGCCGTTCGCGCCCGAGCCACTCTCGGTGGTCCTTTCGGACCTCGCGGCTGTGCCGATCAATCTCGACGACGGCGCTGACTCCGCGGACGAGGAGCGCAAACGCAATCTCTTGCGGCAGGCGGTGGCGCGGTGGCCGGCTCGGCGAGCCGGGCGGAGCAGCCTCGTCGGACGAGAGGACGACGGGCGGGATCTTGTGCTGCGCCGTGAACAGGAACGAGGGCATCTCGAGCGACAGCGAGTCGAGAAAGACGAGCGGCGAAGGCTTGCCGTCGTCGAACGCCTTGTCGTTCTGCGTTCGAGCGCCATCGCCTCGTGGCTTGACCCGCTCCGAGATCACTTTGAAGGTGTCGACGATCTGTACGAGCTCCTGCATCCGGACATGAACGCCCGCATCGACCGTCTTGGCGACCCGACCGAGCCCTCGCATCTCTTCCTCTTTGAGCTTCTCGCGCTCGAGCCGAGTCCGCCCCTGCGCCGCTAACCCGACGAGCACAGCCGCGTGCGGGTTCTTCCGCTGTTTCAACGTCACGCCCGCGTCGGTGGACGAGGGATGTTCGGACTCGAACGGACCGCCTTCGCCTCCGAACTCGATCGCGAGCCGGACGCCGCCTCGGCGAAGGGTCCACCTCCGCCCGTCATATATCGTCGACGGGGCGGGCCGCTCGGCGTCATTTGCTTCGGGTCCTGAAGCAGGTGACATGGGAGGCGGCATATTAGATGCGCCGTTCTCGCACGGTCCGGTCGCTAATCGTTCGGGCACCGAAACGAGAGGCGCCGCGATCCGAACGACGAGCGGGTCGAGCATCTCAAGCGCCGCCGTGGGCTCGTCGCCGCCGCCTTGATCCGCGTCCGCCGCCGAATCGAACGGTGTCACCTTGACCCGACTCATCCGGATCCAAGCGCGCGCTTCCTGCTCCCGCATCCCCTTCGCTTCGATCGCTCCGTCCCGTTTCTTGTTGCCTCGCGCCGTTGTCGAGCGCTTGAGTTCGTCGAGCAAGTCTTCTTTTGTCGCAGTCGCGATGACTTCTCCGCCGGCGCAGACGACGCCTCGGATCTTGGCGATCCGGTCGATCGAGACGGTGAACGAGACTTGGAGCGCGAAATAGACGAGGAAGCGCTGGAGGCCGAGTCGGGAGAGGTAGGCTCGCAGTGGGTTCCTTGATGACGACGACGTCGACGACGTCGAGTCGGAATGCGACGAGGTGGAAGGAGGTTCTGAAGTCGCCGAGGCAGGACCGGACGGCGCTCTGTCGCCGTGCGTCGCCAGGTGACGAGGCCTCTTTGTGCTGCCGTCTCGCCCGCCACTCAGGAGCATCTCGAGCCCTCGTTCCGAGACGTCGACGCGGATGTCCTGACACCGGAGCAAGAACCAACACCGGTCCTTGTCGCGATCGGTCGCCTTCATCGCCTTTCGCCCGGCGTTCCTCAACCCTTCTTTCACGCCCTGCAGTCCGGCACCACCGCCGACGACGACGAGAGAGGCCCAGTGCCGTTGCGCTGCCGACCCGTTCCACCTGACGAACCCGACCGACCCGATCCGGACTTTGACCTCGCCGTTGAACCGGGGCGGTTCGTACACGACGTCATGGACGGCCGACAGGGAGAAGTGACCGATCCGGAGGTGGGCGGGGAGGAACCAGGCCCTCAGGGCGGACGGGACGAGGTAATGGAGCGCCAACAGGAGGAGGCCAAAGTAGACGAGCAGAGTCGGGAGCCACGCGACGAGGACCACGGCGGTCGACACGGCCCAGCGGAGGAGGGCCATCACTGTCGCTCCTTCGTTGTGCTCGGACGGCGGCAGTCGCACGTAAATTCGGCTGTTCGAGTTCTGGTGCGGTCATGATCCTCGATCAGGTTTCATCACACCGTCATTTCTCCTTTGTCGCGAATCGAGACTCACTCGTTCGTACAGGTAGAGCTGTGATCAGTAAGCCATGTCTACAGATCTGCAGCGAGAGTATCACAGCCTGGCGCAAGAGGAGGAGGAGGCTAAAGTCGGGCAAGAGAGGCCCCGATTCGGTCACCGAATTCCGCGTCGACCGCCGCGGCAGAACCGAGGCCGAAGCCGAACCTCGTGCGATTTTTTGTCGACCGGCCGACCAGGGCGCGCCTCCCCTTCTTGCGAGTGCGCCAGAACGACACACCCAAATTTTCTTTTGGCTTGCGACGAGCTTCCGTGGGAGCAAGGTCCCGCAACTCGTGGGAGACAGGTTGCGGTTTTTTGCAGAGAACGAGTAGTGGGGAGGGTGGTGGTACAGGACTGCCAACCTCCGAAGAAAGGAGGCGTCGAGAAGGGAAAGAGGGGAATGTACACACGAGAAGGCGAGGGGGGGAAGAGAGAGACGGGATATATGGCGTCTCTGTGAGCGGTTCCACACTAGGGTGGGCTGGGTGGGCAAGGGGGGCCAATGCCGTTGGCGATCTAGAAGCCGGCGGGGACGAGTCCCTGAGGCGCGGCGGCACCCCCGGCGGCGGGCGCCTGTCCGGGCAAGGTACCAGCGGGAGGAGGAGCACCGTACGGGTTCTGCGCGCCAGGCTGCGGTGCGCACAAGGGGGAGCGTCATCAGGTGGTCAGTCTTGCTGAGGGCACGACTAGGGTGTGTGACCCGTCGCGAGCGAGGGAGGCGCACCTGAGCCATGTACTCTTTCTCTTGCTGGACGAGGGCTGCCTCTCCCTCGATCGAGAGGAGCAACGGCAACCCGACGAGCAACGCGCTCGTGGTCGCGATCCACGCGACGTTGCCCGCCTTGACGAGGCTCCACTTGACCCAGCCGGCGGTCGAACTCGCGGCGTCGGCGAGCGACTGCCTCGTGGTCGGCGAGACCATGTCCTTCAGGGCTGCGATCCGTTCGGCGTAGGATTCCTTGGACGGGTCATAGTGGTCGAGTTGAAGGTCCGAGTCGGACAGGACCGAGTCGACGTCCGAGTCACCGGCGTCGCTCGAGGCGGACGACCACGCGTCGACGTCGTCAGAGACTTCTTGCACTCGGACCCTGACAAGGCGTTGTCCGTGCGGTGCAGAGCGGTGCGGGGAGTCGAGGTGGACGAGGACGAGCAAGCGAGCAGTCAGCTTTTTTCTGTCGGGCGGAGCAAAGGACCGAGGCCGACTTGGGATGACCGGCGTCGAGGTGGTTCCACTCACATTGTTGTAGTAGTAGTTTCAGGAGGGGAAACGTTCGAGCGCAGAGCAGACGACGGCGACGACGACGGCCGAACTCGACAAAGTCGTCTCGACCGGAATCAAGTTCTCCGATCGTGTCACGCTCTTGCGCTCTCTCGCTTCCTCGTCGCCTGTACGCCCACCGAGAGAAATGCGGCGATGCACCAGGTCGAGTTAGCTCGGCTCGGTCCTGCGAGTCTGACGTCGAAACAGCGCAGTTACCTCGTCAAGGCCCAACTCGTCTATGCTTCCCAAGTCTTGCTCAGTTCCCCATCACAACTCGCGAGGAGGATCAAACTGCCAATCGCAGAGTGCCACCAGCTGATCAACCAACTCGCGCGAGCCGTCCTCACGCTCGACGCCGACGCCGCTCGCTGGTCGTCACTCGACTCGACGACTCTCGACGACGCGGCCAGCTTCACGACGGGCGATCCCGAACTCGACTCGTTCTTCGACGCGCATCCACGAGGCGGGATCCGCATCGGCGCCATCACCGAAGTCGCCGGCCAATCGTCGTCCGGCAAGACCAACCTCGCGCTCCAACTCGCGTGCACCGTCCAACTACCCCTCGAGCGAGGCGGCCAACGTGGCGGCGCCTTGTTCCTCTCGTCAGAGGGCACGTTCCCTTCGAGACGACTCGCCCAACTCGCGAGGCACTACAGCGAGGAGGACAACGGCGGTGACCTCGCCTGGACAGAGACCGACTTTCTCGACAATGTCCACGTCGAAGCGGCACCCGACGCCGAGTCGTTGCTCGCCCTCCTCGCGTACCATGTCCCCGCAGCGATCGAACGAATTGCAGCGGCAGCCGCTCACGCTCACGCTCACGAACCATCCGAGCGCGCACCTCCTCTCCCGATCCGGCTCTTGATCCTCGACAGTATCGCCGCCCCGTTCCGATCGGCCCACGAGACCGGTTCGACCGGGTTCGCTCAACGCGCGAAAGAGTTTGCCGAGTTGGGCGACGAGTTGAAATCGATCGCGGCGCGGTACCGCGTCGCCGTCGTCGTCGTGAACCAGGTTTCGGACGTTTGGGACGCGAGGGGGAGGGACTTGCCACCGAGCTTCTTGCAGCCCGTCATGACGACTTTGGACGACCATGCGGGCGAACAAGGAGCGGTTTCCGCCGTCCCGCCTCCGCACCTGCGCACATTTTCTACCTCGACTTTCCCTCCTCCGACCACTCTAGCGAACGCTCCCCCCAACTCGACCTCTGCCAACGGGAACGCCCATACGAACGGCAACGGCGGCACTAGCAGCGGCAACGGCAACGGCAACGGCAACGGAGCGTTCTTTCCTCCGGCGCCTCACCAGCAGTACAACTTCCCGCCACTCCTCTACTCGCGGTTCCAATCCCCTCACGTCACGGGCGCGTTCTCGTCCGTCTCGCATCCGACTCTCCTTCCGCTCCCACCCGCCTTCCGAGGAGGAGGAGGAGGAGGCGGTCCTGGCGCCGGCTCGGCGTCGTCAACGCAACCTGTCGCGGCCGCGCTGGGTCACACCTGGTCTCACATCCCGACGACCCGGATCCTCTGCCTCGTCCGACGTCGCGAATCTTCCGCTTTGCTCTATCCCGGCGGCGGCGGGACCAACAGCGGTTCAGCACGAACTCGACGGTGCATGACCCTCGTGTGGAGTCCGTTTGCGCCACGGGGTTGCGTCGAGTACGAGATTGACGAACTGAGCGGAGTCAGGGCGGTCGGACAAGTCAGAGTGAGGGCGGTCCCGGGATTCGAGAGCTACGACGACGATGCTCAGGACGAGGACGAGGACGAGGACGAGGGCCTGCCCGATCCGCGGTCGGAGGATCGAGGAGCGCGCCCGAGCGAGGACGAACGGCGGCGGTGGCGGCAGGGGGCGACGCGCCGAGACCCATCTGCGACTCGAGACGGTCAGGACGACGAGCGGCAGTACTGGGGCAGTACCGAGGACCTCCTCCTCGTCGATGACGAACTCGAAGTCGTCGCCGACCTCGAGACCGCCACCGCCGGGGCCGTCGCCGTCACTGCTGCAGGAGGCAGAGTCGAGCTTCCTCCTCCGTCACGCGATCCACCAACTCGCGGCTGAAGCCCCTTTCCTCACTTGAGAGATTGAGAGTGCGGCCCCCCCTCCCGCCTTCCCCTAAAGTAGATCTCATTTAGTTCCGGTGTTTGCGGTCAAGCAGTCTCTACTTTTGTCGTAATACTATGCATCGTGATTTCCTCCCTCAGAGAATCGTGCCGGCCCCGGAGCGAAAGCGGTGAGCGTGATGATGGAATCGGTACACGTTTTTTTTGTGGCAAGTACGACGCAAAAGACGAGAAAGGAAAGGACATGTATGCTGGGAGCGGTCACGTCGTCACAGGGAAAGAGAGCATGCTGATCAGAATGTGTGGCGGACGAAATGCGATAGAGGGTACACAAAAAGAGGGAGAGGGGGGAAATGTACAGGAAAGGCGCAAAAGCCAAGCGGGAAAGAAGGGGGTGAGAGCGAGTGGCGCAGCTCCCTGCAGGATGCCTACGTCGATCACAAGATCACGCACCCACTGCTGCAGCACCCGCCGCCTTCCCCGTCCGAGCCAGCATCGCCGTGGTGATTCTTCCTCCGTTCCTTCCCGTACCCAACATCGTCATCGCGGTGGTGGTGGTGATGTGAAGACGAAGTCGGGTGGGCCGCTTCACCGCGGACGAGCATCGCGGCGCGCGTCGCGGCTTCAAACGTTTCGTCGACGCCTTCGTTCAGGAGCGCCGAACACTCGTGGTACGACCGCGCGCCGACTTGTTGTGCCATCGCTTGGCCCTGTGCGGTGGGACCCGTTTGTCAGAGTCCATGCAGCTGGACGCAGACTGCAGCTGAACCCGGTGCCGCAAGAGGCCAGCGCGAAGCGACGCACCTGTTCCGACGTGACGTATCTCGCTCCGCCTTGCGGGCCATGCCGCATCGCCTGATCCCTCAGATCGCGCTTGCACCCGACGAGCAATACGGGGATGTTGGGTCCGCACAACTCGCGGACCTCTTCGATCCATTTCACCGAGACGTTCTCGAGCGAGTCGGGCGTGTCGAGCGCGAACGCGATCAGGATCACATGCGATTTCGAGTAGCTCAAGGGACGGAGGCGCTGCGACGAGGTGTATTACGGGAGGGTCAGCATGATAGGAGGATGATGAGCCGGCGCTGCGCCTCGGGGAGCCGGCGCTGCGCCTCGGGATCTTGCTGCGAGCGATCCGGAATTGCCGAAAGCCGAACCCGCTTTCCGTGCGTGCGAATGCCTCACCTCGTATTCTTCTTGCCCACTGCACCACGTGGAAGAGTCAGCAATCGCTCGTACTCGTTCCGAGCGCGCCCACCAGGGAAACCAAAAGACGGGCGGGAAAACTGACGCCGTGTCCCACAATGCGAGCTGGACGGCTTTCCCGTCGAGCCTGATTTCGGCGACGTAGTTCTCAAAGATGGTCGGTTCGTAGTCGCGCGGGAACTCTCCCATCGCAAATACGCTCAGGAGGGACGTTTTCCCGCACGCGCCGTCGCCGACAATGACGAGTTTGCGCCGGAACGCGCCGCCCTGTCCGGGAGGAGGCGGGGTGTAGACCATTTTTTTGTTTCGGCCGGACGATTCGGTGAAGGCGAGCGAAGCGATCGCGTTCGAGTTGACGGCGATTCCGGACGAGGCGACGAGTCAGGACGTCGGGGAAGCAGACAGCCGACGGACGAGGCGGTGTCGCAGGAAAGAGGGGAAGTCGAGGCAGCCGGGACAAAGAGGGGCAGAGACAGTGATGCAAGGGCGAAGCGTCAGTCAGCGTGCTCGTTGCTTTAGGACGTTTGCGGGCAGGAGGAGGAGGACGCGAGTCGGGTTGCCAAGCCCAAAGTGGGGGTTTGGGCCCGGGGCACTCGACTGCACCTCGCACACGGACAGGACACCAAGGGCAGACTCACAGGCTGGTAGCTCATCTCCCTCGGGTAGGCTCGCCGTAGAGCTCAGGTGTGACGCGGTAACTCGGGAGGAATTCGAGGGCCGATGACGATCCTTTGTCGCAGCAGCACCGCCTTCTCTCTTAGCGCGCGCGGACTCGCCCATAACTCCGGATCTCGTGGGGAATGGACCGCGCTCGTTACAAAATATGATAGCTCAACTTTCTAAGGTTTCGTTAAGGAGAAAGGACAACAACAGGTTTCGAGGATTAGAGGCCGGCCGCGACGTTTTCATGCCGGGTCAGACCTGCCACCTCAGGCCACTCTCCTTCCCTTGAGGCGGACTCCACTTGTACCGCGGCGCAGAAGTTACCGGAGCAAATCCGGGTTGGCGAGGGTACGATTCCGGGTCGACGACTTTGGCGCGACCGGCAGTGGCGACGGCCACAGCGGGTTGAGAAGAGGCAGTCACGGCCGAGACGGCGAGCTGCGGCCGCTCGACGGGAGACGGAGTCCGCGAAAGGGGTTCAGAGGTCTCGCTGATGGTCGAGAGTAGGCGAGGAACCGCTTTCGGCGGGACTGTCGGCGGGGCAGGGGCACTGACCGGCGAAGAAAAGGTCGTCCACGGCGCTGGCGCCGGCGCCGGCGCCGCCACCTTCCCCCCGGCCGATTGCCCTCGCGGCGCTGAAGTACCCTGAGGAGAAGTAGCGCCCGCGGTTGGCGACGTCGTGGTGCGGCCGTAGAGCAAACCCCTCCGGCTCGAGTCGCTCGCGTTCGAGAGCGTCTTTTCGAGGTCGGTCGAGCCTCGCATGAGGGGAAGGAGGCCGGCGTATGCGGGTTGGTGGTGCGGGTAGTCGCGCGCGTCGGCGAATCGAGGGAGGTGCGAAACCCGCTTGACCACATACATGAGAGCGAGGAGGCCGATCACGACTGAAGAGGGCAGAAGGTGTCAGCTTCCCTGACACTACCGCACAGTGAGGTGGGCAAGAGGACGCACTGATCGCGATGATGACGACGAGTCCGACGGCAAACAGTCGGTTCGAGGTCGAAAAGATACTGCCGCTCGAAGCCGGTTGGCTCGAATCGTCGGCGGACGCAGTCGACGACGACGACGGGCTGCTGATCGTGGTCGACGGCGCGGAGGAGGGACTCGAAGTGGCTGTGGAAGACGAACTGGCGGAGGAGGTGACTGAGCTGGCCGACAGACTCGCCGGGGAGGACGATGACGAAGAGGATGAAGATGAGGGCGTGACGGCGGCTGAAAGCGCTGTCGATGCCGAGGGGACGGCCGTGCTCGTGCTCGCAGAGACCGAGGATACAGTTGAGGAGACAGTCGACAGCGGTTGGACGGAAGAGGAGGCGACGACAGACGCCGCAGTCGGAATGACAGCCACCGGGGCAGCGACGACCGGCGTCGCCGCCACCGGAGGCGCAGCGACCTGCGTCGCCTTGGCATTCACCACCGCCGGGTTCGCCATCGCCTGACGTTTCACGAGCTCGTCGCCGTGCAAGCCGAGGCTCCACCGCGCGTGCCCGGCCACTTCATGAGGGTGTTCGGCCCTGCGCGCGAGGCGCGAACTGGGCGGCGGGACGGGGATGCGACCTGCGCGACCGCCGCGGTAGACGGGGGGTGGAGCTGGTGCGGGGAGGGCGGTAGAGAGAGTCGAGAAAACCGCGATGAGGAGGAAGAGGGTCCGGACCAGCCGGGACAGGGACTGCGCAGCAGTCATGGTGGAAGCGAGGCGAGGCATACTGCGAGGGCGTTTCGTTCTCGGGTCAGTATGTCGCTCGTGCGATGGAACAACGGGGTAGACGCACCTAGAAGCGCGAGAAGAACGGGACGGGTCCAGCCGGTGAAGGAAAGCAAAGAGGACGAGAACCTGCTCGTGGGGACCGGCCGGCGGTCTTGGGAAAAGGCGGAACGGACGGGCGAAGACTGGGGTGTGAAGGGAGCAAGAAAGAGAGAGAAGAGAGAGAGATAAGAGCAGTCGAGCGGGAAGCATGACGGTGCAGCAAATGCGAATAATGGCATGTTGCTCCGACGAGCGAGATGGCAGAGACGCGGTCACCTTTTTTTTCCGCGACGAGGCGAGATGGCGCGCGCTCTCGAGTTTTCCGGGCGAGGGCGAGATGGCTCGCTTCCACCTTTGCCTTGACGGGAAAGTAGCACTATGAAGCATCTCGTCCCCTTCTGGATAGCAAGTGCAATAGTATCGGCGGTAGTTCGCATGCAGTTGCAAGGCGTTGGAAAGATGGCAAGTCGGCGATCGATGACGACCCGATAGCGACGTGGTCGGACAACGACCGCCTGTCCCAGCGCGCCCGTATAGACGCGCTCTGCTGAATATGCATACAATGAGAGCAAGTCGAGCAGCCTACAGCGAGGGTAGGGCAGCGTGAAGGTGAAAGCCGCCGCTTGCCCCGGCGCGAGGCTCTCATCTGTGGATCGACATGGCACACCTCGCCCGCTTTACCGAGCTGCCAGACGAGCTCCTACGGCATGTGATCCTCCTCTCCGCCTCGCAGCCGACCGACTCGACCGACCCGCTCGCAGCTCGGCGCCGCCGGATTCAACTCGAATCGCTCTCGCTCGTCTGCCGCGCTTGGCGACCGATCGCTCAGCGCGCTTTGATCCAGCCAGAACGACCCGTCGAGCTCTTCCATGCGAAACAGCTCGCACCTCTCGTCGGACTGCTTAGTAGCTCGTGTCAGGCGATCGGGAACCTCGTCACGGCGCTCGACGTCGAATTGTGGGGCGAAACGCAGGACTACCAGCTCGTCCACACCATTCGGACATGTCGACGGCTCGAAACCTTGGCGCTGACGCACGTCGAGCGCGTCAGGCTCGACCAAGTCGCAACGGGCGAAGGTGAGCGTGCGAACGGCCTGTCGATAGTCCTTCTCTCGGTACTCGCTGACGCTCGCAGTTTCGGTAGATCTCGCCTCGCTCTCGCTCAGGCAGTGCACCCTCGTCTCTGCCTACTACCCGGACCCTCCACCCGAAGCCGACCGTGAAAGCTGGATCCCGCGGTCGCTCCTCCTCCCCGCGACCTTCTCAGCGCTGTCCCGCCTCGACCTGCGCCTCTGTTCTCTCCGTCGCGACTTTCTGCCTCTCAGTCTCCTCGAGTCGAGCGCTGCATCCTCGGCGGCGCGGCCGTTACTCCCAAGCTTGCGACACCTCCTCCTGTTCACCGGATCTCACGACCAATCGCCCGCGACGATTCGAGCCCTCGTCCGATCCGTCGCGCAGCAGCTGCACAGCCTCTCGCTCGACTACACGGCGTACGAGCACCTGTTCCCGTCTCTCGAGACCGACAGCGTGGAACCGCCATCGTTCCCTGAATTGAGGTGCTACGGGACCTACTGGGACGCCGCGTACCACGCGCTCGTTGGACTCCCGATCGCCTTTCCGCCGCCATCGGCTGCTTCCAAGTCAGCAGGGGTCATTACCGGCAACGTCTCTCGATCGGATCGTCCGAGTCGGAACGCCGTCCCGTTCCTGCATACGGCACTCTACCCGGCGCAACTCGAGTCGCTCGCCGCGGCGCTCGAGAGCGTCTTGACCAATCCCGAACTCAAAGCGGCGCACGTCTGGGCCGGCGTCGAACAATGGAGGATCGAAGGAACGCTGAGAGACCTCGATCAGACCGAGGATGAGCTAGATCAAGAAGTCGAAGACGAGGACGAGGAGTCAATCGAGGGCGATGGCGGGGCAGAGGATGCCCCCCAGGAGGAAGAGGATTTCGATGCGACCTCGCCGCAGTCGACACCTGCGCGGCGCTTGCGGCCGCACTACTCGCGGACGGAAGCGCTCGTCCAAATAGCGCGACACGAGGCGAAGCTAGACTTGCGCATCGAGCCGGCCGCCTCTTCTGATGACGACGCCGCCGAACTTGCATCGCAGTCTTTGGAAACCCACGGGCTCCCCGCGACGGAGCGCATCCAGCGCGCTACGTTTGAGCGCGGCTTCGGGACGAGCTGGTGGCGGTTTGTCGACGATGTTGAGCAGGGGCGGTTGTAGGTTTTGCCTTCGCCGCGCTTCCGAGTCGAATGCGCTCCGTTTTCCGGGACGCAAAGCCCGCGCTGTGAGAATGCTCGTGTTTCGCGAAGCCTCGAAAATCGAAAATACAGTTGGAGGTCGGGGGCCGCGCGGCGGTAGGCCGGCACAGGCAAAAGGGTTCGATAAACTTGAGTGCATAAGGAGAGGAAGGTATAGTATATGAGGGGTCCTGGTATCAACCTGCGTCTAGACGAGCAAAGTCGCTTTAGAATACGGGCTGCGGGCACGCGACTGCGAGGAGTTGCGAAGGCGGCGAGCGGTTCGTCATCCGGTACCAATGCTGGACCAGCTGCAGGACGTTATTTGTGTCCTCCGCCGTGTTGCCGTTCGGGTAGTAGATCCTGAATGAGCAATGGCGACGCAGTTTAGCTTGCGGGAAGACAAGGCGTACACAGGGCGGTCCGAACATACGAGTAGCCGTCGTTGTGCTTGACGAAATTGCAGCATTGGGCATCGTGGCCGAACAAGCTCCAGGCGAGGCTTTTCCGAAGCGAATCCGAGAAGGTCAGTGAGGCGTTCGGGGTGGAGTCCGGACCCAGCCAAGGCAACAAGCATAGACTCACTCGCCGACAAATGGCTTCCAGGACTCGATCTGTGCGAGGTAGGTCGATAACGCGAGCGAGGACTGGCCAACGGTCCAGTCGAACTCGCCTACAAGAAGTTCGAGCTTCAGTCAGCGCGAAGTCTCGGACGGATAGCAGGAGCAAGAGCGCGAAGGCGATATACCGATCAAGAAGTTCTTGTTGCGCGGCGACGAGAGGCTGTATTCCTTGTTGATGAGGCCGGTGTTGCGGGGGTACTGCGGTGTTGCGCCCTATCAGTAAGCCTGCAGCGATCGTTACCCTCGGTCAAGGCGGGCTCACGCCGTGGTCCGACACGATGTCGACGTTCGGGTTGTCAAGGCCCGGCGAGGTTGCGCCCGTCGAGTCTGCAGTCATGTCGTGTCAGCCGTACTGCAGGACTTGGTATTGGCTGGCAGTATCTGATACGTACAGTTCCAGAACCCGTTGGTGCCTGTGCAGACGATCGGAAACAGCAAGGGGTCAGCTTCGCGTCTACGCAGGATGAAGCGGCTGCCCTGAGACGCACCGTCAATGATGAGATGGCTCGTGTCGTATTGACGGATCGCGCCGACGATGGCGTTAGTCCACGACGTTGGCGGCCACATCTCCGACTCGATGTAGCCACCGAGCTCGTTGCCGGTCTCCCACGCGAGGATGGTGGGGTCGTCCGCCCAGCGCACTCCCGTGTACGTGTTGACGCGGTTCAGCAGAACGGTGATGTACTGGGTGTAGGTTTGGATCACGGCACGGTTCGTGTAGAACTGGGATCCGCCGTCTGCCTGGCTCGTGCCCGAGATGAAGTTGATGAAGTCGTATTTGCCGCCATGGTAGTACCGGTAGTTGTCGGTGAGCGGGAGGACGACACGCAGGCCGTATTCGCGTGCAGCGAAGAGAACGTAATCGCGGATGTCCCAGGCGCGTTGCTGAATGGCGAACCGGCTCGGCTTGAGAGTCCACAGGTTGTAGCCGCCAAAGATGCCGCTCGAGATGGCGCAAGAATGGAGACGAACCTGCCGACGTTGCACAAGCCTATGATCAGTTAACTTTGTCCGCCGAGACCAGTTTCGCCCACGAATGACAGTGCCGCACCGTGTTGGCGCCCATGGCGACGGCCATCGCGAGTGCTTCCCGTACCCGACCCTTGTTCGTGACGGTGTACGGCGGCGAGACGTTCTCGTCCTGGCAGAGCCAGTAGATGTTGGGACCGACGATCGTGAACGGCGTCCCGTCGAGCTGGAGTACCTGCGAGTTGGGGTCCTTCCGGACGAACGTCGACGGCTTCGGCAGCGTTCCGGTTCCGGTGATGGTCTGATCTGCCGTATAGGTCGGAGCGCAAGTCGTCGGCGTGCCAGCGAGCGGGTTGAACGTCTGGTTCTGGAACGCGCCGGTCGGGAGCGGCGGCGCGGCCGTCCCGAGCGCGGGGACGATCGACGTCGCTTCGTACGCCGGGGTGGTCGTGATGGCGAACGTTGCGCGATCGGGCGGGTAGCGCTTCAAGAGGCGCTGCTTCTCGACGACGGCGGCATGCGGCGCGCTTTTCTCCTCGGCGTGGTGGCCTTCAGCGAGAGCGAACGCGGGCGCGAGCGCCAATAGTGACGCAACGAGGGCGGCCGAAGCGTGCATATCGGGAAACCCGTTCGGAGCCGAGTGTGAAGAGAGCGCGAGTGTCGGAGCGAGTGGTCGATGCTTCGGCGGAGGTGGTAAAAGAGTCACCGGTTTGTCGTGCGTGCTTTACGTAGAGACAGACGCAAGCGTGCAAGAGTAACGCTATGGCCCTATCGATCTTGGAGAGCCAGGGAATCGAGAGACCGAGCGCGGAGCAAGAGGGGCGAGATCCGCGGGCGGAACCCCGGCAATGTTTGCCCAAGAAGCTTCGATGGCGATCGCGTCGCGTGCGCGCCGACACGGCGTGCTTTTCACGTGCAAACGCGAGTTTGGTAAAGGGGAGGTGCCTGTAGAGTAATTCGGCTTGGCCGCAGAAAAGTTCGCTCCTCGGACGCAAAGAGAGCAACGGTCTCGGACAGACTCGAAGTCACGCGTATCTCCTGACGCTCATACTGATCGGGGCAGTGGACTCGGACGCACCTCTCGACATCCTGCTCCTTTCGCACCTGCAACGCCCGCCGAACTCTCGAGACTCGCAAGGGAAAGGCCGATAACACGGATCCGCCATGGCGACTGCTGCACCCGCCTACAACGTCAAAGATTCTCCGAGCCTCTTGGCGTGCGGCCGTCTGCAGGGCCAAGCGGTCCAAGTCGACCCAGCCTCGATCGCTCCTCGCGCTGGAGGACGGATCTACCGCGCGACGCTCAACGGTCCGAACGCGTTCCCGCATCTCTGCGGCGGCGTCTTTGGCAGTGTCGCCATCAAAGTCACAGAAGACGACCGGACGCGGAAACCGAGAGATCCGAGGCGGGAGGCGCTCATGCTCGCTGACCTCGACCACCCGAATGTGCGTCCTGCGTCGTACACGCACGCACTCGACGCGCTCTATCGCTCTACGGATCCTCAGGCTGACTCTGGCCTGCTCAGATCCTCGCTCTGTTGAATGCCTACATGTCCGAGCCGTCAGCCATATCGCCCGAACCGCGCATCATGCTCTTCACTCCGTATTACCCGCTCACTCTGCGCAACCTGCTCGACTCGCCTGCCTTCTCGCCGGATATCAGTCAACCAGACTTTGAAGCCGTCGCGACATCGATCGCTTGTCAACTCTCGCACGCGATTGCGCACCTGCACGAGCGAGGGATCGCCCATCGCGACCTGAACCCGCACAACGTCGTGCTGAGTTCGGCAGGCCGGGTCGTCTTGATTGACTTTGGCATCTCTGTCGAGACTGGGCAGGAGAAGCCCGGCGAGATGCATTTCGAGGTCGGGACGGGGTAAGCGGCGGACCAACCTGACTGGAGCTCACCGGACCGGCGCTGCAGGAGCTGACTGTCCCCTCCTGCGATCGCGCTCGCAGAGCCTACCGCGCGCCCGAATTGATCTTTGCATCTCGAGACTACGACCCTGCCGATCTCGACCTGTGGGCCCTCGGCTGCACCCTCGCCGACTTGTATCGCCCTCTCGCCTTGCCAGTCCCACCATCGCCTCCAAGCAGCGAAGGCTCGTTCGAGCGGTACTATCGCGAGTGTGCGACGCCCGAGCCGGAACCGAAGCTGAGCCGGAGACCGCTGTTCGATGCGAGCTCGAGCGATTTTGTCCTCGCGGCGAGCATCTTTCGCGTCCTCGGCACGCCGACACTCGAGACTTGGCCGGTGAGCTTTGCCGTCGTCCTGCTGGGGTACCTAGCGAAGTTCTGCATAACGTGGGCTGACGGTTGCGTGAGAGCTGTGCAGGAGGCGACTCGGATGCCCAACTTTGCGCACTTCACCTTTGCAAGCTTCCCCGCCACGCCGCTCGGGTCACACCTACCCTACCTCCAGACGCCCTCGCCTACTGCGACGATCCTGCCGCAGCTGCTGCAGATTTCGGCCACGAAACGGGTCAAGGCGAGCGCGGTCGTCGAGGCTTTCCGTGGCTCGGGCGAGGCGATCCTCGCGCCGGACGACTTGAGCGAGTCGGAACGCGGGCTCCTCGACAGCAGCGGAGGAGGAGCAAAGATGGTGGACCGCTTGCCTGATGGTAGGCTGTTGCGCGAGCTACTAGCTGCAATGGTCGCCGCTTGATCGCTTTCATTTGACGGCGACCTATAATCGGGTAGCGCGGGACAGTAGCTCCGTCACTTCCTTGCTTGAAAGTGGGCTAGGGCCTTGGTCACACGTAGCATGAAGAGAGCGTGAAAGGTTGCGAATGCGCCGCCGCCGTGTGTGGGATCCGCAGCAGGAGCGCAAACTTTCGCGAACGGCTGAGCTTACGTCTACTCGCCAGTCGTTACTTTCAATGAGCACCTTGGACCCACTCCGATAGTGAGCGCTGTTGCAATAAGAATCGAGGCATGCCGTCGATCGGCGCCGGCGAGGTCGAGGAAAAGTCTTTTGTTTGTCGCCGCTGCCTGGCGCGCTCGCGCAGAGAGAGTTTCCCTCTGTCGTCGGTCGCTTCGCTCGCCTCGTTCTGCACTCTATACCGCCCTGTGGTGGTCCTGTTCGAGCTCTATCAGTACACTCTGTACTGTCCTCGAGCCTTTGCTCAGCCTCCTAGCCGAGACGACGCTCGACAAGCCGCCGTCGACCACCACCTTGCCTCGACGTTGTTTGGCCTCGACCTCGTCGACGTCGTCCCGCGCCCTCAAGCGACTCGTGACAGCGCGCACGCCGTGGTCTATCGATAGATTGGGTCACCCGTACCTGTCACAGACCGCAAGGGAACCGCTAGCGGACCATGTCGTCAGCCGCCGGACAACCAAAGGTCAGTCGAGATTCTACACCGGCAGCGGGACGGCTCGCTACGGGCTGGGAGGCCTTTGTCGTCACGCAGGCAACAGCCAGGAGAGGCGCTGGAAGCAGCAGAGGTGTCCTGCGCTCGCTCCGAGCAATGCCGGCTGACCCTGTCTTGGTTTTCTCTTCCCTCGCGTGCATACTCTCACTGCGCTCGCCGTCCGTCACTCGCCGCTCGGAACGACAGGTCGCACGCCCTCGCCGCGCTTCGCGTGCGCCCGTCCGTCTCGGCGTCGCCAGCGATGAGAACTCGGCGTCGGCGGCCGGAGTTCCGCCTCGCGTTGCCGTCGCTGCGGGAAAGGCTGCTCTCGGAGTCAAGCAAAACGTCGCGCACGTCAACGCGCCTCAGAACGTGCAAGTCCACGTCAGCGGCAAAGCTGGTGTCTCGAATGCAGCCGGTGCACAGACGCGCCGAGCCCTCGGTGATGTGTCGAATGCTGGACAAGGTGTGAGGGTGAGTCGACAGGTCTCCAACAAAGACGGGTGGACCTCGGAAACGAGATCTGCTACCGTCTAGCGTTAGGTCGCCGGCTTCTGAACATGACCCTGTGCAGAGCGACCGCAACGCCGCCGCCGTGAACGTGCCCGTCAAGCCGACGATCCGTTCGCGGCCCACTTCGGCCAACTCGTTCAACCCGCCCGTCGCTTCAAGCTCGTCGTCCGCCTCGGCAGCGACCAACGCCGCCTTTGGTCGTCTCCGCATCGACTCGTCGCAGCCGGCCGCCGTCACTCGCGCGGCGACTCAGGCGGCCGCCGCTGCTGCTGCTGTGGCTTCAACTGCCGTCGCGGCGGTCAAGCCGCGCAGGGCGCCGACTCGCGCTCCGGCCCAGCCTGCCGCCGTCGCGCCTTCAGCGCCTCGTATCGAGCAGGGCGAGTGGGCCGGCGCGAACGCCAATGCTGGGTACGCCCCTCCGGCTGCCCGTAGCGAGCATGGCGCGGTCGCTCCCGTCGGACTCGGCATCGAGGGCGTCGGAGCACCATCTGCGATGGCTGCAGGGCACAAGCGCTCGCACGACGTCGAGTTCTCGGATGACGAGGCGGCGGATCACGGTGCCGAGGCCGCGCAGGCGTTCGGACCTCAAGCGCACGGACACGCTCACCCGCACGGGAGCATCCGGCACGAGGACAAGGTCCGCGTCATCGATGCGTCGGGCCAAGAACAGGAGGCGGCGGACGACCCGGACGACTGGCTCATGCAGCTGTGCGACCCCGAAGAGGCCGAGGACAGCGAGTACTTGATCGCCGAGATCAAGCGCGAGTTCCAGGAGGAGATCGACTACTTTGACATTTCGATGGTCGCCGAGTACAGCGAAGACGTCTTCAAGTACATGGCCGAGCTCGAGGTGAGTTCACGCAAGGTCGGAAGCGGTCTCTGTTCCCCTTGGCTTACCCGCCTCCTTGAATTCAACAGGAATCGTCGATGCCGAACCCTCGCTACATGGACCACCAGAGCGAGATCGAGTGGTCGATGCGGACGACTTTGATCGACTGGCTCCTCCAGGTCCACGCGCGGTATCACATGTTGCCTGAGACGCTCTGGATCGCGATTAACATCATCGACCGGTTCCTGTCGAACCGCGTCGTCTCGCTCCTCAAGTTCCAACTCGTCGGCGTCACTGCCATGTTTGTCGCCGCCAAGTACGAAGAGATTATGGCGCCGTCGGTCGACGAGTTTGTCTACATGACCGAGGGAGGTTACTCGCGCGAAGAGATCCTCAAGGGCGAACGGATCATCCTCCAGTCGCTCGAGTTCAACATCTCGACGTACTGCTCGCCGTACTCGTGGGTCCGTCGCATCTCGAAGGCCGACGACTACGACATCCAGACGCGGACGCTGTCCAAGTTCCTGATGGAGGTGACGCTGCTCGACCACCGCTTCCTGCGCGCCAAGCCGTCGATGATCGCCGCGATCGCCATGTACCTCGCGAGGCGCATGCTCGGAGGAGACTGGGTAAGCACCGGTCCGTGCGAGTTGACGTTCGAGAAACCCGAGAGTTGACCCTTTGCCCTTGGTCTTCGAACAGAACGAGGCGTTCATCTTCTACTCGGGCTTTACGGAGTCGCACTTGCTCGTGCCCGCCGGGTTCCTGCTCGAGTCGATCGCTGCACCCGGGTTCGAGGAGCGCTTCGTGTACCGCAAGTACTCGACGAAGAGTGAGTCGCGTTTGCCATCCTTCCCTCCTTTTTTCGAGTCGCTCCGACTGATAAGCTGTACTGCGCCACAGAGTTCCTCAAGGCTTCAATCTTTGCTCGCAACTGGGCAAAGCAGAACGCCGCCGTCGAGAGCGATGCGTAAACGCCCTCACTCGACTTTGCCCGCCCGCCGCCTATACCATCTATCCTCCTTCTCGCGCCGCGCCGGCCCTGCCGCATGCTTTACTCGCCCCGCCTCCCTTTGTCGCTAATGCCTCGCTTGTCTCCACCAGTTCATCCTTTCGGAATCGCTTTCCGCACTTGCATACCCTCCCCATTTCCGCGCCTTCATCTTTCGTGTACCTTTCTGCTTCACCCCCTTGTCCCCAGCGCCCTTTGCCGCAGCAGGCTCGTCGTGAACGAGTCAGCGCGCGTGCGCTCTTTTGATAGTCCCGTAGCGACTCGATTTGCAAGTCATTCGGCGCGATGTCCTCATGGCCCGGAGTGGCGCTCGTTGCGACAGCGCACGGAAGCCCAGGCGTCGCTCTCGATCGACATGGCACGGCGAAAACTCTTCACAAGTCTATGGACGTCTACTCCCTGTGCCGAACATCTCCTATTGGAACAGGCGCTTGACCGCCTTGCGGAATTTGCCGACCTTCTTCCCCTTTGTCGAGACCGGCTCGGCGTCAGGGATTCGGATCGTGATGTCCTCCTCGCCGCCGTCCTGGCGACTTTCTGCGTACGACGACTCGGACGGGCGAGAGGCGCCGGTCCGACCAGTCGCCAAAGAGCTCGTCGAGTCGAGCGCAGGGCTCGGCGAGAGCAACGAGAAGAAGGACAAGACGCTGCGCGAGCGCTTATGGAGGCGAGTGGGTACATGCGTCGAGGACGCAACGGTGCTGAGTGTCGAAGCGGAATCGGTACGCTGGTGAAGGTTCGTGAAGGGCAAAGCTGAAAAGGTCGACGGCGGCCGGGCGGTCGACGAAGCCTTGGCGGCGGGCGGTGAAGCGACTCTTGGGCCAGCAAACGCCATTTCGACCTCCTCTGAGAAGTGCGACAGGCTCTGTGCCGAGATCGACGCCAAGGTCTGGCTCGTGGGAGAACCCAGCTTGAGCGTCGGTTCGTCGATGTCTGCCTCCGCATCGCTGTCCGAGTCTGATCTCGCCGGCACCCCTGAGCGTTTTGAATGCTTAGTCAGCGACTGTGTGAGTCCGAGCTGCGACAAGTCAAGAACGCACACGTCGGCAGCTGGCGAGCCTCCGCAACGACGCGGGGAGCTGGCGGCGGACTAGCCGGCGTCTCGCAGCGAGAAAAGTCTGAGGTCGAGCAGTCCCCATCGTCGATCGACTCGTAAACGAGAACCGAGGGAGTGTTGCGGATGGCCTGGTTCCCGTTAGGAATGGTTAACTCGCGGTGCTGCGGAGTGCCGCGAGATTGGCTCGACTCACGGTGGGAATGCGACGGTGTCCGGGTCTGTACGGCTTCTCGCGAATGCTCGAGTCATCTGCAAATTATGCCTTTGAGCGTGAGCGTGAGGACCCCAGCTCAAATGCACGGCGAAGAACGCACGGTACGTCGACCCGCCTTGAGCGTGCCCAGTATCCTGATCGGGCTTGACATTGCTCGTCGACCGTTTCGTGGCGTGCAGACGGGAGCGCCCAACTTGAGCTGCGGGATTCGCGCAGGTCAGCACTTCCTCTCGTTCAGGGTGGCGCTGGACTCACTCGGCTTCAGGGGAACTCGATCCGGGCTTGGCCTGGCGGCAGCGCTCTCACCCAAACGGGATACTGTCGTCATGCGAGCGCCTTTGCCCAGCTCGGATGGAGCGATCAGGAAAGGGTCGGCTTCCAAAGCGGGTCTGATGATATCCTCCGACCTCCTTGTGAGCGAAACCAACCGAGCGCTGCGAAGAGGGAGGATGAGCTTGGGGCAGAGAGCGCGTGCACACGATACTTCACATACCGAGCAATCGTAGCCTTGTGCCCAGAAAGCTGCTCAAAGCTGATGGGCATTGTGTGCGCATCTACACGAGAATAGCGAATGAGCGAGGCGGCTTCGACAACGTCGAAGCGATCTACTGACCTCGGTCTGCGATGCGCTCAGCCTCGATGATCTCGAAGGTAGTATCTGACAGAGAAGCCCGTCGACGAGACCGAGCTTCGGACGATATCCGGCCGTGCTTCGAAGACAGCTTTTTCAAGCCTGCCCCAAAATGCGTTAGCGTCGTGCTTGGTAGTCTGACACAGCTAGCGCCGCTGCAAATTACCATTGGACAAGACCCGAGACGAGCTCCGGGTCAGTTTGGGAATGTCTGACAAGAAGCTGCCGGCGAGGGCTGCTGGAATGAGGTTGAGTCAGGCGGCCGAGTTATGGCGGCCAAGAAGGGGCATGGTACGCACAGTCGTTCCCGCCTTTCGACGTCTTGTGCGCGACTGTATAGGTACACGTGCGGACAACGAAGTCAGGAGAGCCATCTGAGCCCGGCGCTGTGGATGCTGAGCACGGTCAGCTGATTTCGTTCTCCTCTCCGGGATAACTCGTTCGGAGGAACTTACACGAGACTGAAGCGTCCGACGTAGACACGACAGTAGCTTTGCCGATCGGAAAGAGCTCTGTCGAAGGGTCTTGTGCGCGGTCGTCGGTCCGAACGTGGTCACCCACGACCAAGGGCGACCGAGACCGCAAACCGGCAAGGGAGAGCGCCGAAACGCTCTCATCGCTGCCGGTCGCGACCTTCGATTCTTCGGGGTACAGAGGATCGCGGCTCATGCCTAGCGCGTCAGTTGCGACGTCACGAGTCGCATAGTTCGGAAGAACCGGCTGCGACACAATTCGCGGACGAGCGGGCATGGCGGCTGCGCTCTGCAGCACGCGCGATGTCGAGGCGATGCGGCTGGCTGAGGGCGCTTGGTGAGTAGCGACGGGTCGTGAGGCACTCTGGTGGAACGGAGACGAGATCTCGGCCTTCCGGACGGGAATGCGTGAAGGAGGCGGCGATTTGGCGATCTTTGCGTACGACGTCGGCTTCGGAGCAATGGCGCATTTCTCGGACTGGGGCGTGCGGTTCGTGCGCTCCGCTAAAGCGAGACGGCGCGGCGTGAAAGACGCCGTGGGAGTCGACGGCGCCTCCGACTTCGGTGCATCTTCGAAGACAGCGAATTTCGACGTGCTCGCAACGCCCTTCTTGGGCGATTTGCGCCGCGGAGTAAACACGTTCGGGTAACCGGAGCTCGCAAGGATGAGGGTCGCGTCCATGCGCCGGGGAGAGGATACCGGCCGCGCGTCTCGGTCGGTGCGCGAATCGATAGGTCGCGACACGGGCGGAGCGCCGAACACCCGCGGTAAGAAGAAGCGGTGGCTCATCGCGATAGCGCAGCTGGGCATCCGGCGGCGCGGGTCGGGCTGAATCATCGAGACCAGCAAGTCCTGGAGCGGTTCCGAAAGTTCAAAAGGTCCGTAGAATTTGCCGGTGAGGGTTCGGTTGTCTGATTCAAATAGTGGACATTAGCTTGCATACCTGACTGCGCAAAGATACGAACGACATACAGTAGACTTCGAGCGCTTCCCGATTGAGGAACGCCTCATGCTCCGACTGCTCGAAGGGCTGCGCGTAGAAGGGTTTCGATCAGCATGAGCTCGATACATCTCGGACGTGTATCGCTACTCACGGTGCGTCCGATAACGATCTCGTACATGGTCACCTGCAAGTACGATTGATCAGTTCTGCCTGCCATTGAGAAAGACCAGGTCGAGGAGAGACGGAACGCACGCCGAGGGCGAAGACGTCGCTCAAGCGCTCGTCGTGCCAAGCACCCTTCGCTCGCTCAGGGCTCAGGTATTCTGCGCCATACTGCCTTGTCAGTATCTTCAAAAGTTCCGGGCAAAGGTGCGTAAGGAGCCTTGGGGAAACGAAACTCACCCGGCGTGCCCCAACTGAGAGAGGAAAGAAACGCTTCCGGCTGCGTCACATCGTAGCGTCGCGCGAAGCCAAAGTCGATCAGGATCGGCCGATCGTCAGCACTGAGGAGGATATTGGCGGGCTTGAGGTCGGAATGGGTGATTCCGTGGGCGTGCAGGTGGGCGACGGCAGAAAGGAGCTGAAGAAAGTACGGCCGGCTCTTGTTCTCGTCCAGCGAGATCGGCATGAGTCGGCTGTGGTAGTCCATCGTGCAGAGCGAGTACGTCGGCGTCGTGATGTGAGAGTGGAAGCGGATGATGTTCGGGTGCGGCGTCGCGTTTATGAGACGGATGCATCTGAGAGAAGCTCGACAGATCGTCTAGTACTTGCTCGCACAGCCGGACTCGCTTCGCACGTGGGACTCACTCGAATTCGGTCCAGAGTGCACGCATACGGACAGCACTGGTCGCCTCGTTTGATCGATGCACCAGCTTGACGCTTTGGACTGCGCCGTCCGACTCTCCCCTGCGCTTGACCATCCAAACCGAGCCCTTTGAGCGGCGAAGGCCTGTTAGCGCCCGTCTCTTTCATTAAAAACGCATGCGAACTCACCCAGTTGCCGAAGCCGATCTGCACCAAAGAAGGGAACTGTCAGCTGCGTCGATCGGAAGCCGGACGGTGCGTTGCTCACCTCTTCGACGAACTGCAGCTCGACCCGGACACGAGGGGATCAGCACCAGTCCGCTCGATAGCTTCGCCGAATGTGAGACGTGCGCTCACGTCGAAATGCTCGGCGAGCATATTGTCCGTCCAGCTGTAGACGTTCCCCTTCTTTTGCGGCGTTCCCGAAACCCTCTGCACGGCGCGGCGTGACGCCTTTGTCGGAGTCACCGGCGTACTTTCGTTTGTTAGAGGTGCTTGACGCGAAGGAACTTGGGTGCTCGGAAGGACCGCCGTGGCAACGCGCGCGCAGGCCGACTGCTCGACGAAAGACTGGGCGAGGCTGGATATCAGGCCTGCTCCTCCTGGTGGTGGCGTGGCGGCCATCGTGCTCGTCATGTGGTACGTTGTGCGTGAACTGTGTTGAGTGAACGCTGCTCGGCTTCGAGAGTTGCAAGCTGGCAGTGGCGGGGGGATCCGGGTCGATCAAGGCCGTGAGTCTGCCTGTCGTGACAGCGGAGCTGGCTCGCTGGCTGGGATCTGAAAGCAGGATGAGAGCGTGAGAGCAAGAGACGAGCTGAAGCAGATGTTGAGACGCGACGCGCGGCGAGCGGGAAAACAAGGACTGAGCGCGAAAGGGTCCATGCGGCGTGGCGACCCGGTTCGAAGCGCGCGACATCGGATCGAGCGGCATCGGATGTCCAAACTAGACGGAAAGCTTCCCGAGAAGCTGATAAAGGCGAAGGACTGCAGGTTTGACACAGCAGCAGGGCAGAGGCAACGAGGCAAGTTGATCCTCCGACCGGTCGGGACCTATCCGTACTTCCGCTCGACGCGCCGAGCGGCCGACCCGCGAGCTGCCCGAAGACCGCGCAACTCGCAGTCATTGAGGAGCACGAGCATGAATAGAGGGGGTGCGTCAATCGCTGATTCGCGGGCAGGATCCCGAGAGCGGCGACTTGCAGCGGATGACGCGCCAGGAGTTCGTAGCGAGGCCAAGCCGCGCTATGACAGCGTGTCGGGGACAGTCTCGCCGTGCTTGCGTAGCGCGCTCGGCGGGAAGCGCAGAATTACGAGTACCCGGCGCTGTCCCGGTTCCACCGGCAGCCTCGGACGCTACAGCGAGTTCGCAATGCAGGAGAAGTAGCTGCCCTGTGCGCAGCGGACAGCTTGGATTTTCGGGCGCAAGGGAACATGAGGAGTGACAGGCCAGCAGAGCTTGGACGTCGATTACAAATGGAGCCGCGGCGAGTCGGAACTGCAGTCTCGCGCCTCGAGAAAGCGCATACAGTTGCAGGTGCCGACGGAGGCGATCGCACCGCCGGCAGCTGGCAGCCCGAGATCGATAAAACTTGCCATCCTGATTATCGTGATAGTCCCGCCGCCGAGAGCGATCTCCTGGCCGCGTGCTGGAGCCCTCCTCCCTTTGCAGTGCCTCCCTCCTGCAAGTCCCTCTCCCTCCGCGTAGAAGAATGTTTGGAAGCCAGTTTTCGGGGAAAAGTGCCCGTGGCCGGATCGGAGCGCCCCCAAAAGTTTGGCCCGAAGTCACGCGGCCGCAGTTCCGACCAGCTCCGAGGCTCGTTTTCGACACTCGTTCGCCTGCCTCGGCTCCTTCTTCCTTCTCCCTTCTCATTCTCTGACCTGGTCATTCTCTGTCAGCTTTGACGATCCTGCCTTGAGTTCTCCGCCTCAGCAGCTACCTGTACGTCGCCCTCTTGCCAAAAGCCGGGGACCCCGCGGGTTCCTCAACCGGCATGATGTAACCTGGACCGCTGACCGTGTCCCTGTACGCCCTTGGCCCTTGCAGGAACTCTCCCATTACCATGCCTAGTATCCCTCGTACCGCTACCCCGCTCCGTCACGGCGAAGAGCCGGAAGACCCGTACGTCCTCGTCTCCTCCGGGTCACGCGCCCCCACATCCTCTCGCGTTTTCGCCCTCTCGCGTCCGCTACACTGCACATTACGACAAACAAGAGCGCCCGCTAGAACGGCATCGAGTTGGAGCACCTCCTGCAATTCTCTGCGCGCTCTCGGGGGGTCTGTAAAAGCCGCGGCAGCCCCTTCCTTTCTCGATCCGGGCCGCGGCTCCGACGATTGCCGGACTCTCCCTCCCTCCCCTTTTCGCCTTTCTCGCTATACTACAGCGCCGACAAAGATGCCTTGATCTTTGCAAAGAGGCTCAGCGTCCGGAGGAGCGAACTGGGTCTGAGGGTCGCGTTCGGCGTGTCGGCAGCATCGGTCATCGCTCGCAGTAGCAAAGCGACTCTCATCCACCACACGAACTGACCCTTCCTAATGCTGATCTATGCAGCCGGCTGCAGCCGACGTACGGTCTCCTCGGCAAGGACCTCGACATGTTCTCCGAGGCCGGTTTCGACATGTCCAAGATCCACCTCAAGCGGAACGCGCCCGTCGCTCAGCTCTACGAGGACGCGATCAAGTACGAAGGCGCCGTCATTGCCGCGTCGGGTGCCCTGATCAACTTCTCCGGCAAGAAGACGGGCCGCTCGCCCAAGGACAAGCGTATCGTCTTTGAGGAGACCTCGAAGGACGACGTCTGGGTGCGTCGCCGAGTCTTAGCGAGCCGCACTAGACGAGCTCCGTTCTGACAGTGTTCTGCAAACAGTGGGGAGCGATCAACATCCAGATGGACGAGCACACGTTCGAGATCAACCGTGAGCGCGCCATCGACTACCTCAACACCCGCGACAACGTCTATGTCTTTGACGGCTTTGCCGGCGTACGTATTTTCAGCTCGTGTTTGTTGCGACGAGACGAACGCTGACAAGCGCTTCCTCGATGTAGTGGGACCCGAAGTACCGGATCAAGGTCCGCATCATCGCCTCGCGTGCCTACCACGCCCTCTTCATGCACAACAGTACGTCTCCTTTCTTCAGGCTCGAGCGGTGGCGATGTCACTGACGCCTCCGAACTGTTGCAGTGCTCATCCGCCCGACTCCCAAGGAGCTCGAGGAGTTTGGCACGCCCGACTTCACCGTCTACAACGCCGGTCAATTCCCGGCAAACCGTTTCACCGCCGGCATGACCTCGCAGACTTCGGTCGAGGTCAACTTCAAGCGTCGCGAGATGGTCATCCTCGGTACCGAGTACGCCGGCGAGATGAAGAAGGGTATCTTCTCGGTCATGCACTACCTCCAGCCGACCAAGTTCGGCAACCTCTCGCTCCACTCGTCCGCGAACGAGGGTCCGGACGGCGACGTCTCGCTCTTCTTCGGTCTCTCGGGTACCGGCAAGACGACCCTCTCGGCGGACCCGCGCCGGTCGCTGATCGGTGACGATGAGCACGTCTGGTCCGACAACGGTGTCTTCAACATTGAGGGCGGTTGCTATGCCAAGTGCGTCGGCCTCGACGCCCAGAAGGAGCCCGAAATCTTCAACGCGATCCGGTTCGGTTCGATCCTCGAGAACGTCACGTACGACTACAACACGCGCGAGCCGAACTACGAGGACACGGGCATCACCGAGAACACGCGTTGCGCGTACCCGATCGAGTACATCGACAACGCCAAGCTCCCGTGCATGGCCAACAGCCAACCGAAGAACATTATCTACCTGACGTGAGTCATCCGAGTCTACGGACCTCGGCCTCGACCGGAGCTGACTCTCGCAACCGCATCCGCAGTTGCGACGCTTTCGGTGTCCTCCCTCCCGTCTCGCTCCTTGACGAGCACCAGGCGCAGTACTGGTTCCTCAGTGGTGTGTTGTCATTGTCTCCTTCAGCTCTTCTGTGCGAGCGTGAAGCTCACGAGCATGTGCGGCGAACAGGTTACACCTCGAAGACCCCGGGTACCGAGGACGGTATCGCCGAGCCGACCCCGACCTTCTCGACCTGCTTCGGTGTAAGTGGTTCCCACATCTCTCCTGCCTTCAATTGTGAGTACTGACGCTCTCGATACGGCTCGCGCAGGCTCCGTTCATTGTCCTCCACCCGTCTCGTTACGCGACCATGCTCGCCAAGAAGATGACCGCGTCCAAGACCCGCTGCTGGCTCGTCAACACCGGCTGTGAGTCTGCCTGGGGGCGTACCCGTCGTCTCTTCCAGCTTCTGACGCTTCTTCTCGACTGGCAGGGACCGGTGGTGCTTTCGGCACTGGCAAGCGTTGCCCGCTCAAGTACACCCGTGCCATCATCGACGCGATCCACAACGGCTCGCTCGCGCAGGCCAACTTCAGCAAGACCCCGGTGTTCAACCTTGCCATTCCCGATCAGGTCGAGGGCGTCCCCGCCGACCTCCTCAAGCCGGAGGCGGCCTGGTCCGACAAGAACTCGTACAAGGAGACCGTCAACAAGCTCGCTGTACGTTCCGTTTCCGACCTGAGGCCAATCAAGACGACAGCAAGCTGACCCTGATCATCTCTTGCAGGGCATGTTCTCCAAGGCGTTCGAGCGTTACGCCGACGAGTGCTCGCCGGAAGTCGTCGCTGCCGGCCCGCAGCTGTAAAAAAAAGGAACCCTTTTCGGACGTTCCCGGCATCTTACCCTCGCCTGTATTCGACTATCGCGCGCATGCCCTCGCATCCCCGCCTGTTTGTGTATCGTCACCTTTTCTCCTCGGGATGTTCCTAATAGGCCGTAGATCCAACTTGCATCAGTTTGGAAGTTTCCATATCGTCTGACGGGCGTTTCTGGCCGGGTTTCGCGAGAGGCTGATCAATGTCCTCCTTCGAGCTGTATCGGCTCAAGCGCTTTGCAAAACAGCTGACTGCGATCCTCATGCGCGCCAGATCAGTCTCGGAATACAACAAGGCGCGGAAATCTAGCACAAAGGTCTCCGTCGTGGGCCACTGGCTCAAACGCTCATCTTCATGGTGATCGGACCGTGACTGTTGGCCTTGTAATCCGCCGAGACGACAAAGTCGGTCGCCTGGAACCCATCAATCGTCGCAATTCCCTCGCGCGACCGGTTCCAGCTGAACTGAGGAAAGTCGAACGGTTTCCGCTCGAGCTGAGTTTGCAACGGCTCGACGTGGTCGAGGTAGACGTGCGCGTCTCCGAGTTGCAAGATAAACTCGTGCGGGATCGTATCGGTGACGAGGGCGATCATGTGCGTCAAGAGGGCGTACGAGGCGATGTTGAACGGGACGCCGAGGCCGAGATCGGCGGACCGCTGGTACATGAGGCAAGAGAGGCGCGGCTTGGTGCCCGCCGGCGCGTTCGGACTAGGCAGGTTGACGTAGAACTGGCAGAACATGTGACAGGGCGGGAGGGCCATCTTGGACAAATCTATGAGGGCGCGGCGCGGTTCGCTCAGAGTCAGTCGCATCCCTAGCTCGCGACTCCGCGCAGCCCGTACGTACCTGCCGGGTTCCAAGCGCTAAGAATGATCCGGCGATCTGTCGGGTTGTTCTTGATTTTGTCAATCACCTCGGCGAGCTGGTCGACGCCCTGCCCGTCGTAGTTGTCCTTTGCGGTCCGGTACTCCGCGCCAAAGTGACGCCACTGAAAGCTGTGGCGCCGCGATAAAATGATCAGCAACACTCCCGCGAGCATTCGGGACAGAGCGGGTGCAGCGAAGTGATGGCGGATGCGCGACTCACCCGTAGACAGGTCCGAGGTCGCCTTCCTCGCGATGTTGCAGCCCCCGCGAGTCGAGGAACTCCCGGCTGCCGTTCCCGTCCCAGATCCTCACGCCCTTGTCCGACAAGACCTTCGAGTCTGTGCAGCCCGTCACGAACCACAGCAGTTCCTCGATGATGCCGCGCGAAAACACCCGCTTCGTCGTCAAAAGCGGCAGGATCAGAGTCGGGTCTTCGGTCGCATCGGCTGCTTGAGGCTTCGAGAGGCTGAACCGCAACTGCGGCGGGGCAAAGAGCGAGACGGTGCCCGTGCCGGTGCGGTCTGCCCGTCGTTCTCCGTTTGCGATGACTTGCCGGACGAGCGAGAGGTACTGCTCCTCCTCGGCGTTGTGCGGTGCGTCGACCATCGGGTAGGCTGTTTTTCACTTCCCTGTACGTGTCACTTGTGTCAGCAGAGCGCAGACCAGAGCGAGAGCGGATCAGGGTCGTTTGCTGCCGGATGATGTCGCGCCGTGAGGCGACACTTTACAGGTTCCGCCTGCGTACCGCCCGGGGGCCGCAGGACTCACGCGGGTGTATTTGAAGAGCACAGATGTCGGTAGGGGTTCTTTGAAGCCGCTCTGATGATCGTGGCGAGAAGGAGAGACGGCGGCACAAGATTCGTTGTCCGACGCGTCGCGACTCGGCAAAGTCGCGTCAATCAGATCGTCGCGACAATGACCCGACAGGCTACCAGCCTTAGTTCGGACTCTGCAGAAACGCCAAACAATGGTGATGTGATGGCTGGGCAGACGGCTACTCGACCACCAACAACGTCCGGACTTCTTCCTTGCTCCTCCGCAGCACCGATTCGGGCCGCTCGTACCCGTTCTTCGGATTTGAGACCGCTTCGTACACGGTCGAGTAGGTATCGCTGATTCTCCGGAGCGCGTCCGAGTGAGCATGGCCGGCGACCTGCGGTGGCAAAAGCGAGAGTCGGGGTGAAGAAACGGGGTCGACGGCGGAAAGGAAGGCCGAGAACCGCGTCTGGGCGGCTTGGAGCGCCGCAGCCGAGGCATTCTCCAGGGACGACAGTGGTGCCTGTGTTCGTATCACGAGTCAGAGACCAGGCTGGGCAGCGGATCCGGCGTAAACGAGCAAGCTCACGTCGTCAGCCCGAGATTGCAAAGCCTTAACCGCCGGCTCGAGACCGCTTTCTCGGAGCAGGTACTCGTACTATGCAGCGCAGAGGGTCAGTCGCGCTCATCACGAAGGAAGCGCGTGCAAGATGGGCCACACGACTCACGTGAGCTGCCGTGACCGTCTCGACATGTTTCTCCTCCTCGCCCTGCACCGCATCCCTCCGGTCGTGCACAAAGTCGAATCCTTCCAGCGCAGCCAAGACTGCCTCGTCGCAGTTGATGCGGAACACCGCCCGGTCCCATTCGGCCGGGCGCATCTCGGCCATCCGCTCGCACATCTCGAGCGCTGGGTCGAGCGCGGCATCGAGGATCTCGCGGAACTCGCCATCGAGCGTTCGGGGCGCTTGGGGCAAGCCTTCTTGCTCGAGGAGAGAAGTAGCGTAGACGGTGAGGATCTCGCGCAGGGTCGACAAGACGTCGCGGAGTTGTGCAGGTGCCGAGAGAGCAGCGGCGGGAGGCTGTGCGTCACGACACGATGCGCGCAGGAACATGAGCAGGGGTGTCAGCAAGAACACCGTCGCAACAATGCAGCGAGGTCCGCGCGGGATGCGCACCTGGATGAACCGGAGCAGACTCCGCCCCTGCGCCCGCAGCGTCTCGAAGAACGCCTCGTACGCGTGATCCTTGATCTCGCTCAAGACTCCGCTCATCAGCGTATCCTCGCCGACAGTTCGCTCCATCGTCACCTTGTAGAAATGGATGAGGGTCGCGATCCGGTACGCCATGATGGGCGACTCTTGCGATTTGATCGTTTGCTGGACGCGAATCTGTGCGCAGGGACGCGGAGAGACAGCCGCGATCAGCGCAAGCGCCTCGAGTATCGCATGCTGATAATATGGTATGCAGACGCACCTTGAGCGGCCGCCCGCAGCCTTCGAAGTCACGGTCGAGCAATTTCTTGACCCAGTCCTTGTCCGTCCGCTGCATCGCCGTTCCCCCGTCCACCGTCGACTTCATCCTCTTGTGCCGACTCAAGGCATGCACCTGCCCCACTCGTCGGAGGTCGCGCTCGTCCTCGCCCCTGGTGCCGAACAAGCTCTCGAGGAACTCGCGTTCGCCGGCCATCGCTTGATGGAGCCACGCGAGCATGTCGCCAGCGTAGCGGATCGGGTCATGCGCGTGCAGTTCGATCGGGCGCGGGAGTCCGTTCGGGCCGCCTCGGGTCAGCGCGTCGAGGAAGAGGTTCAGGATCGAGGTGGACCGGGTCGTGCCGAGGACGGTGAGGACCTCGCTGCCAAATCGTTCTCGTTAGGGGAAAGTACCGCTTCGCAAAGGGACTCGCTGTCAGGCTTACTTGAGCAGCTCTGGCCGATTCTTGAGGCGCGTGATCGCCTCCCGTACGGTGTGCGACACTTCGAGCACATCTTTGGCGAACCCTCGCGCCTCGAACGCGAGCCATTTGTGGATCTTGGAGTAACCCGCCTCGAGGTGCTGCGCCGTGTACTCCATGATGTCGAGTCTGCCGAGAGATGCCTGTGTGAGTCTCGGAGGCGGACTTGCTCGCGGCAGACGGCCCGAACACACCCAGCTTTCGTCCCTTCTCCGGCTTCTCCACTCAGCAACGCCCGGCAATCGGCGCGTATCCGCTCCGTCTTGTCCATCGCAGCGAAAAGTTCCGGACCGACTGGAACATCGCGCGACGAGAGCGCGCGTAATTCGGCGTCCGTCAGGGTGAACCGGGCGAGAAAGACGTGCACGAGCGATTGCTGAATCGCGGCGGTAGTCCTGCGATCCGAGTCGTCAGCGCGGTGAGCTCGCGCGCAACATATCCGACGAGCGCGCGAAAAACGCACCTCTGTTCCCGCAGCCCCTGAGCGTGCTCGAGAAGGTACCGCGTGCCCGAGTTGGCGTGCTCGAGTTCAGTCTGGACTTCGTCGCAGCAGACGTTCATCGCGTCGAGGTGCGATTGGAGGATGCTCAGTTTCTGCGCGGTCCCCCGGGAGCGGGCGTCAGTCCCGCAAGGGCAGGGCAGGGACTACCCAGACAGAGGAGAGCCACTCTTCTCTCACATCGTTGACGTCGGAGAAGGCGCGCAAAAAGTGGCGACTCGACTCTGCCATCTGCGTATCGACTTCCTTCCTGAGCCCTCCCTTTCTCAGCGTCGTCGTGTTCATCCCGCCATGAGTCTGCTGCTGCGAGAGAGCGCCGTTCGTCGTCGTCGTTGTTGAGCCGGTGGTCGAGTTGCGACTGGCGGCGAGTTCGACTTGACCGAGCGTATCGAGCGCGGCTCTCGTCGCTCCGTCTTCGAGGTTGGCCGACAAGAGTCGCGTCACTTTGGCCTGCAAGGGGTTCCTCGTCGTCGTCGTCGCCGTTGGAGCCGTTGTTGGCGTCGAGGTGGAGCTGCTGCTGCCGACGCGACTCTGCGCGCTTCCGCTCAAGCCGGGGCGCTGCAGGGGAGCAGGTGTGCTTCCAGCCGTCGAGGCCATCTCTGCCGGCAGCTCTTTGGCTGGAACAAGCGAAGGACAGCTGCAAGGTTGCCAAGGTGGAGCCCGATCAAAAATTCACACGTTGCCGGCCTCCCCTCAGCTCACGCCGTTCTATAGACCTTCTCGAACCAGTCAGCTGCGAAGAAGAGATGCGATGGTTTGCGATAGATAAGACATCGAAGGGGCTACAAGAGGCGGGCGGGAAAGGCGAATCTGGAGAATCTATTGCTGCTCGCATGACGGCCCTTGCCGGTGGTAGTCGCCGTCGTCGTCCTCGTCGTACGGTCGACCGGTGCCGTGGTACTGTTCACTTGATGCAGTCAGCGACGCGATTCCATTCCCGAAGAAGCGCCACGAGACTGGGAAACGGAGCCAGAACCCACCCAACTTGTATCGTCTTCCTCCGCCTTGTCGACCTTCTCCTCCAATTCGACCTCGTCCGTCTCTTTCCCTTCGTCGACCGCCTGCGCCGCCAAATCCGGTCTTCTCGGCGGCAACAGGCCCCTCAACGTCTCGACCCCACCTCGCTCCGCCAACCCCATCGCCCATTCCTGACTCGGCATCTCGACTTCAATCTTGACGACCAGATCGCCCCTTTCGCCCTTGCGCCACATCCCTTCGCCCGGGATGACGACCTCGTCGCCCGTTTTCAGGACCCGCCACCCTCGTTCGCCCGGGCCGGGTTGACGAGTCCGTAACCCTCGCCCGTCGAGGTGGACGAGGATCAGTCGGCTGAACCCGAGGATTGATTCCGATAGAGTGAGGGAAAGCGTCGTCTCGAGGTCGGCGGGGCGGGTCGGTCGATTCGGAGCAGGAGGAACGAGCGTGAACGTCGGATGAGGAAGAGGTCGGACAACGATGTGCAGGTCGCCCGGAGCCGAGCTGTCGGGCTGTGCGCGTCGCGGTAAACGTTCCATCAGCTTCTCTGGACAGGAATCCAGTTCGAGGCCGATCGACGACAAAGAGAGCAACGCAAGCGCACCGATTCGTCGCCTTCGCCCTTGACGACGATCGTCTCTCCCGGGTGCATCCCTCGCTCGAGCTCAAACTCGACGCGCTTCTTGTCCCGGGATGTTCGGCTACCCTTGCACTTCTTGCACCTGTTGACCACGCGCGCGTAGTGTCAGTCTCGAAGTTTCGCTCCGAGATCGCTCCCCGGACAGAGAGCGAGAGAAGAGGTGGCCAGAGTGAATCACGCACAGGTCTTGATCGCGGACCTTTAACCCGCGCCCTTGGCACGCCGTACACTTGACCGGTACCCGCTGGACGTACGGTCCCATCTGCCGCATCGCGTACGTCTGCCCCTGCCCACTGCACTTCACGCACGGTTTCGCCTCGCGGTTCGGTTTCGCGCCCGAGCCGGAACAGCTCGCGCACGTCCTCGTCCGTTCGACGAGGAGCGTCTTGTGCGCGCCGCAAAAGAGTTCCTCGAGCGAGACGGACAAGTCGACTTGAGAGGGAGGGGTTTGCGTTTTCCGCCGCTGGCGAGGTCGAGGACCCCCTGCTGCGCCGTGACTGTGCGGGTGTCCGCCCATCCCGCCTCCAAACATGTCGGCAAAGACGTCGTTGAAGAAGGCGTCGGCGTCCATCCCGCCTCCTGGTCCTCGTCCGCCTGCCGCGCCTTGTTCGCCGTATTCGTCATACTCGGCGCGTTTGTCCGGATCGCTCAGCGTCTCCCTGCACAGCAAGGCGCGACATTCGTGCGTCAGCCCTCTGCTTGTCTCATGCGTGGTTGAACCGCGGGGTCCCCCTGCACTTTGGCCAGGACCGAGCCGAGAGGAGAATGAACGGACCAAGCGTGTTGGATCTGTTGGAACCGACTCGAGTCTGCCGGTGCGCCGTCTGCCGCTGCGGATTGTTTGTCCGGGTGGTGCTGAAGTGCCAATTTCCGGTACGCTACAGGGAGAATCCGACGGGAGTACGGTACGAGAGAAGGGCGGGTCAGCGTGTGTTTACTCTCGGCAACGAGGGGATCGCTCGTCCTCCTCGAGACGGCCGTCGTTGCCCGCCCGCGTACCTTTTTTGATCTGGGCGTCGGTCGCATCTGGCTGCACGCCTGTTGGTCATGCGTATCGTACGTGTGGGTAATCAGCGTCGGATTGCCTCTGCGGAAAAGAGAGAGAGAGTGACTGACCGAGAACGTCGTACAAGCCAGTCTCGGCGACCATCTCGATCGGTGATGAAGAGGTGTATCTACAAGGTGTCTAATAATGAGCGCAGAGAGAGTACGCCGGCCTTTCAAGTTCTCTCATCAAGTCCAGCGTGTGAAAGCGACTTCAGCGTCTCGAGTCGACTGGCTTCCGCTCCTTCCTCCGCTCGCTCGCTCGCTGTTCAGGGTCGACACGATGGAGTTTGCTTCGTCGTTCCTGCAGAGTGCAGCCTCGTCACTCGCAGCTGCCGCCGTCACGAAATCGACCCTGTCGTCCAACTACACCGATTCGCCGTCGTCGTCGTCGTCAGCCGGCTCGCGAACGCGCTCTCCCGTCCAGATCGGAGTCTGGAAGGTCCACAGGGCCCAACATGTCTCGTCAGGGAAGCAAGTCAGCATCTGGACTGCAGACAAACACGCCCTCGTCGGGGGCACCCGACCAGGTCGAACCGGGTCAAGTGGGGGTTCAGCCGGAGCCGGCACAGGAGCGAGAGCCGACCCAGACAGGCTCAGGCTCGCGATAGACGTTCTCAAAAAGGAGGCAAGTCGGGGTCCACGCCGGCCAGGCGGGTGCGCGCGGACGCTGACGGGTTTCAACACGCGAGAAAACAGGCCTCGTCGCTGTCGAGGTTGAGGCACCCGTGCATCCTCGAAATGGCAGAACTCATGGAGGAGACCAGGTACGCAGCGCAAACGCTCCTCTTTTGGTCCTGGAGGGGCAAAACGAGGGCGCTCAACAAGTACCCAACGCCGCGCAGGTCCAGCATTACCTTCGCGACCGAACCCGTCACGGCCTCGCTCCGGCACGCCATCGCCGCCTCGGACGCCGCTCACGACGCCTCTGCTTCGGCGTCTTCCGCCTCGTCTGCAGAGTACCGGTCCCGGCCAGATCAAGACCTCGAACTGGACGAGGTCGAGGTCCAGAAGGGGCTGTCGCAGCTCGGCAAAGGGTTGCAGTTCTTGCACGAGTCGGCCAAGTTGGTCCACGGCAACCTGACCCCGGAAGCGGTCATCATCAACGCCAAGGTGAGCTCGCGCAAACCAAGGCAGAGGGAACGGCGAGACTCTGGAGAGGCGCGATTCCGAGGAGAACATCGTGCTGGGGTTTCCTTAGGAAACACTATGGCCAGGCACAGAAGCAGCTCCCACTGACCTAGTGCAACAATTGCCCCGCGCGTACGTAGGGTGACTGGAAACTGTCCGGGTTCGGCCTGTCGCAGCCGCTCTTCTCGCCCGAAGGTGCGCCGGCGAAATGGGAATTCCCGTCGCACGACCCGGCCCTCCCGCCGAGCTGTCAGCGCAGCTACGACTATATCGGTGAGCTCGCGCCTCCCTCCTCTCGCTCTCGCCCGACTGTCGGACCCGGCCGGCTAACTCATGCACGACCGGACGCACAGCTCCGGAATACATTTGCGACGAGATGCCGCCGGCGCCTTCGAACGACATGTACTCGCTCGGTTGTATCCTGCATGCGATCCACACGCACTCGGGTCCGCCGTTCTCGAACCGGAACTCGCTCGCCAACTTGCGGAACAACATTGACGAGGGCCTCTCGCGGAACCTCGTCGCGTCGCAATGGCGCCGCCTCCCGCAGGACGTCCAGGAAGTCCTCGCGAGTTTGGTGACGCGGTACCCGAACCGACGGATGACGGCGAAACAGTTCCTCGACTCGCGGTATTTCGAGGGCCTTCTCGTCAGCACGTTGAGGTTCCTCGAGCGCGACTCGTTCGCGGCAAAATCGAGCGAGGCGCAAGCCGGGTTCCTCAAGGGGCTCGTCACGGTCCTGAACCAGTTCTCGGACAAGGTGAACCGGCGCAAAGTCCTCCCTTCGCTGCTCGAAGAAACGCGCAAGGCCAACCTCGTCCCGTTCCTGCTGCCCAACATCTTGCACATTGCCGGCAAGATGTCGCCCGACGACTTCCGACTCGAAGTGCTGCCGAGTCTGAAACCGCTGTTTGCGCTCAAGGAACCGCCGCAGGCCGTCGTCGCGCTCATCGAGAGCTTGCCCGTGTTCGAACTCAAGTGCGCGCCGGCCGTCTTCCGCGACGGTCAGTCCTCTCGTCACACCTGCTTGTGCGCGCGGTCGGGTTGCTCCTCCAGCTCGCGGAGGCAGTCGCTTCACGTGTGTGCCGCGGACTGACTCGCGTCCGCACGTTTCGGGAACAGAAATCATGCCGCTCGTGTACTACTCGCTCGAGTCCGACAACCCCGTCGTCCTCGAAAAGGCGCTCCGCGTCGTCCCAAAACTGTGCGAAACGCTCGACTACACGACGGTCAAGCAGACCTTGTTTCCCAAGATTACGACCGTCTTTAGCAAGACGACCCTCCTCTCGGTCAAGGTCAACACGTTGATCTGCTTCCACGCGATGATCAATGTTCTCGACAAGTTTACGTTGACCGAGAAGCTCGTCCCGTTGCTCGCGCGCATCAAGACCAAGGAGCCGAGCGTCATGATTGCGACTTTGGCGGTGCACGAGGAGATGGGCAAGAAGTGCGAGGTCGAGGCGAGTGAGTCGGTCTGGCGCACGATTGAAGCGGCTCGCGCGACATAGCTGACGTGCTCGCGTCCATGTTGCAGTTGCGACGCTCATCCTGCCACAGTTGTGGACCATGTCGATCGGTCCGCTGCTGAACGCAGATCAGGTGCGCCCGGGTCTGAAGGTGATCTTGAGGCGAGATGCGCCAAGGCTGACTCGATCATCCACAGTTTGCCAAGTTCATGTCGGTCATCAAGGCGCTCGGGAACCGGGTCGAGCAGGAACACATGAAGCACCTCGCCGAGCTGAAGCGACTCGAGGAGAGCAGCGGCGGCGGTGTCACGGGCGGCCTCTCGAGTGGACCCGCCAACTCGGGCTTTGGCGCGATCGCCGCGTCGGACGTGACCGACTTTGAGACCCTCGTCCGAGGGAACGTGAACGGGCAGAGGGTCGACGGGCTCGGAGCACGAGGGAACCAAGTCGACATTTTCGCCGACATCAGCCCGGCGCCGAGTCCCGTACCGCAGCATTATGCGAACGGCCACAGCGCGTCGGCCTTTGCCTCTCCACCTCTGCCGTCTCTTCCCGCGTCGGCTTCGCCTTTCGCCTCCACATCGAGCTTTACGACGCCGGCTGCGAAGCCCGTCCGGGCGACGCCGTCCTCTCGCCTCTCTTCCACTCCTTCACTGACGCCGGCACCTCGCGGTGCGCTGGGTGCCAGACCTCTCGCATCTGCCGCCGGCGGCTCCTCTATTGCGCCGCCGAATACTTCGACTTTTTCGAACGCACCGTCGCCGACCACTTCGAGCTTGAAATCGTTTGCGCCGCTCCAGCCCGGTCTGAACTCGACAGCATCCTCGTCAAACCGGACCGTTACCTCCTCCTCGCTCGCGGCGTCAAGCCATCAGCCGAATTACAATCTGTCCCTTTCGACCACTTCGAACGGACTACCGCCACTCCAGCCGACCTCGTCCTCCCTCTACGGCACACCTTCATACACGGTAACGCCAGCATCTACAGCTCCGCCGCAGCCAATACAGTGGAACCGCGTCCCGGCCGTTTCATCTCCGTCCGCGGCGCCGCCACTCCAGCCGCAGCAGCAGCCTGCACGATCGCCGGCGGCGTTCCCTCCCGGATACAATCCCTCCGCATCACTTGTACCAACAACGTCGGCGAGACCCAACCCGGCGCAGGCAAGCAAAGGGCCGATGGACTTTGGAGCGTGGGCAGATTTGGATCCGCTCAAGTAATCGGTTTGGAGGGCAACTCTTCACCTGCGCATTTCCGTTTGCTCGCTCCTCTTGCCCGCTGCGGGCAGATTCTGTGCCGCCTCGGACCCTTGGGCTTGCTAGCAGCTGAGCGAGAGCCAGCGGCGCCGTTGACCTCGAATCGACAGCAGCACGTGCCCATTGTAAAATCCTCGCAGCGGGCCGATGATGCCGACCGCGCAAACGAATTCGTGCGGCTCTACTCTCTCTCTTGCCTGTCACGAATAGCGCTCTCTCCATCACACATTGATCCAGCTTCCTGTGACTTTGCACGAGGGCGCAAGGTTGCCTGCCGCGCCGATCAATCTTACCGGCACTTTCGGCCGATGAGATCTTGGCGACCCTTCGAGGGTATCAGTCACGCGGGCCCGGAACTCCGAGGTCTTCTACCATGGTCTGCAGGCTGCTTGGTTGCGCTCCTCCGCCAGTACGCTCCCTGCTCGCTTTGCTCGAGTACTTCTCTTGCTCGTCTGGCGTCATCTACAGAAGGGTGCCTAGGTTCAACGAGCTGGTGACAGAGACTTGCTCCAACGACGCTATTCTTCACGCTTCGCCGACCTCCATACGCCTGCCACCGCAGACATGCACAGCGCACTGATCGCCTTTGTCGTGTCCGCCTATTTGACCGGCGGGGCGCGAAGTCAACCTCTTTCGTCTTTCGATCGGCTGCCACCGTCGTACGCCTCTTCGTGCACGATCGTCAATTCTGACGGGACCTACTCGCCCGGTAAGCTGTCCCAAACGCAAGAGGTCCGCAGACAGTTCTTGACCTCTGATGCTATGCCCCGCGAACAGATCCGGGTGCTTGCCCTTATGGCGACAATTCGCAGCGGCAATCGTGCAGCTTTGAACCGTTTCGAGGGGCATACTATTGCGGCCGCGGCGGCGGTCCCTGTCAGAGCGATGGCGGCTGCACGGACCTGTACCCAGGCGCGTGACAGAGCAATGTTTGGTAACCGCGCTTCCCCTTCCCCTGGCAAGATCTGCCCCTCACGAGTTGGCTCTCGACAGCGGCGGCGGCTATGGACAGAGTGACCGCATGAATTAACAATGCCTGGCGGGGATGAGCCAGAACTACAATGGATGCGGAGGGAACGGAGTCTCTTGCAGCCTCAGATCCGGCCAGGTAGTTGCAGACGGAGAATGCGCTTCCGGTGAGGGTTTCCGCGCCGTTTCCTTTTGACTGAGTATGCACCAGCATACAGGATACTGCGCTGGCACCGGCACTTGCGCCCCTCGCGCGACAACAGTCGGCGCCTCGTGCGATCGAAATGCGGCCTGCGCCTCTACGCTGTACTGTCGCTCCTCCGACAGCACCTGCCGTCCCCTTCTCCCTCTCCTCAGCGACTGCCCCGACGGGACACTCAGCTGCGGTACAACCTTGTACTGTAGCACGAGTTCGGCCCTCGCGGGTTACCAGAACAAATGCCTCTCCCGCTCCTCTCTCGCGTTCGCGCCTTGTTACGATGGCCAGAACTCGTGTGCCTCGCCTCTGTACTGCACAGGGCCGGATGCGCCGGCCGGCTCCGCGAACCAGTGCCGGACCAAAGCGTCGCTCGGCGGGTCGTGCCTATTTGATCCCGTCAACGGGTGCAGTACAGGCCTGTACTGTACCTCGACCGATCGGACGTGCCAGACGATCTCGACGGCGGCGGATCAAATTTGCGGAACGGACTCGAACGCCTGCTCGGCGTCCTCGGGTCTCTACTGCGTCGCGTCGACGCAGCTGTGCGCCAAGAAGGCAACAACGGTCGGAGCAACGAGCGCTTTCGATCTACTGAACGGCTGCTCGACATCGAGCGGCGGTCAGCAGCTATACTGCCGCTCCTCGGACGCGACTTGCCAGGTCCGCCTCACTTCGGTCGGCGCCGACTGCCGAGCTGATCCATTCTCGGCGTGTGGGACGGTGACGGCGACGGACGGCACGACGACGCCGCTCTACTGTAGCGCGCCGTCGTTTCTTTGCGCGGCGAAACTCGGCGCGGGCGCTTCGTGCGCTTCGAACCCGGCGCAGGCTTGCGCGTCGCCGTACTATTGCAGTTCGAACAACGACATCTGCATCTCGCGAGTGACGAACTCGGGCAGCAGCTGCAACGCCGACCCGTACGCCCAGTGCGGTCTAAACCCGACCTACGCCTTCTCGGGCTACAACGGTCAGTTATACCCGCTCGTTCAGGTCGACCGGAACGGGAACCAGGTCTGCTTGTGTGCGCAATCGCCCGGACCGACGAGTGTCACGCCTGCACCGGGGACCTCTGGGCTCACTGCCGTCGGCGACGATTGCTCGGCCGATCCGACTTTCGCTTGCGGGTACTCGCCGACGGGAGTCAAGCTCTACTGCGCTCTTTCGACCAACACCTGCCAGGGGCACGTCACGACCGTCGGTCAATCGTGCGCGTACGACTACCTCGGCGCATGCGGCGTCACGACCGATGGCACCTTGACCCAGCTGTTCCCTTCGATCCCCGTCGGCTCGAGCGGCCATGCCGACTGCACGTGCGTCACCCAAGCCGATGTCGTCGTGCGTCCTTCATCCCGCGCCCGGGCCCGCGCTCGTGCGCGTCGCAATCTGTCCCTCTGCCCCGTTTCGCACACGGCTTGTCCCGTCGGCAGCGGTTTCGAGTGCATCGATACCGAGGTGAGGTCTCCTCTCCCATTTCCCCGCTCGAATATGCTCTTCCCTCGGCTGACTTACCGCTCGCAGAACAACATCGAGCAATGTGGCGGCTGCAGCGGAGACGGCGGCGTCGATTGCTCAGCCCTCGAAGGAGTCTCTGCCGTCGGTTGCGTCGGCGGTCGGTGCGAGATCTGGGCGTGCGAGGAGGGACTGCGCTACTCTCCGGAGCACGAGTCGTGCGTATGAATAGGTTGTACCCGTTTCTGGTCTGGCTCGGTTTCCTGAAGAAATTCTTGGACCGTACTTCTCTTTTTTTTTCTTCCGCGAACAACGTGAGCATGCCAAATCCCCCTCCAGCTCAGAGAGCCTCTGCTAGAACTACGGCCCTTTCCCTTTCGATCATGTACTGGGTCGAGGCTCGCGCTGAGCCCTTCGACCGGTCGAAACCTTCCCACTCTGCCGGAAGGCCGACTGGCAAACCGCGCGAACTATACTGTAGTCGACCTTGCGTGTTTGCTCCTTTCCTCTGCTGGTTCTCCTCGACGGAGTGTACCATGGCTCGGTACGCGCTTGCATTCGCTGCTGCTTCCCTCGGCTTCGTTCAAGTCACGATCGGTCAACCGTTGCCGTGGAATGCCCGCATCTTGCCATCGTACGCGCCCAGCTGCGCGGTTCTAGATGCAGAGGGACGCGCGATACCTGGTAAGACCTTACTGCTGCGAGAGCTTTCGCGAGTCCACAACTAACGATCTCTCCTGTGGGCAGACCCATCCGCGTGTGCTTCGCCGTTCGCCTGCGTCGAGGATCCGACGCGCGGATCGTACTATTGCGGGATCTCGGGCGCTCCGTGCTCATCCGGCGAGGGCTGTTATGAGCCTTACGGTGAGGCTTGTCGGGCGGGAGCAGATGGTCAGATGAGATGGTGCGTGCCGGCCATGCTCCTCGCATGGGAGGACGTTTCTTCGCGGTCAAAGTCGGCAAGCCATATGGGTCAAATTCCGACTGATTCCCTCGTCCTTTCCCGGTAGTGCGGGCGGATATGGGGAGCGCGGAGACATTCCGTTCCCATTTGTCAGGATGCTATGTCTGGGGGGAATGGCCGCAGCCGGAGGGCGCTGCGGAGCCGAAGGAGCGAGGTGCGTGTACCGGGACGGGACTGTGGAGTACGCAGATGGGCAGTGTGAATCAGGCGAGTCGGTACTTCGGGAGCGCGTTTCTTCCGTCGGTTCTCCTGGCTTACAACCTTCTGAACGTATTCGTGCAGGCTATTGCGTTCCAAACCCTGGACCGTTCTCCAGGTCCTCTGGCAGATGCGCATCGCGGGCGACCGAAGTTGGCGCGCCATGTGATCGCCAGAATGCGTGCGCCTGGTCTAGCGATGTCGGTATCCTCTACTGCCGGACGTCCGATCACACCTGCCAGCGCGTCCTACCGGAAGGCAGCGACTGCTCTACCGACGACGGTCAGTGGGCTTGCGATCCGACCACGACTTACTGTTCGACGATGACGGCGGCGCCGGGACTGCGGCAGAAGTGTCTTGTCCAGCAGACCAAAGTCGGCGCCTCTTGCGCCTTCGACACGCTGTATGGGTGCGACGCCAGGAAAGGGCTCGCATGCAGGTCTTCACCTCACGGACCGCAGTGCACGCCGACCGGCAAGGTGGAGGGAAGCAGCTGCTCCGGCGACCTGAGTGGCAACTCGTGCGCCTCGCCCCGATATTGCACTGGCCCAAACGCGCCGCCCGAGTCTGCATACCAGTGCCGGACCAAGGCATCCCTCGGCGGCTCATGTCGATTCGACCCCGTCAACGGGTGCAGTACAGGCCTGTACTGTACCTCAACCGACCAGACGTGCCAGCCGCTGTCTTCGTCGAAAGGCCAGACCTGCGGCGTGGACTCGAACGCGTGCTCCGCAGCGGCGGACCTCTACTGCGTCACGTCAACGCAGCTGTGCGCCATTAAGACGCCATGGGTCAACGCCACGTGCGCATTCGACACAGCAAACGGCTGCGCCGACAGCACACGGGATGGTCACCCGATGTATTGCCGTTCGTCCGACGCAACGTGCCAACTCCGCTTCGTAGACGTGGGTGCCGACTGTCGTGCGGACCCGGTCTCTTCGTGCGGAACGGCGACGGCAGCGTACGGTCCACCCATCCCCCTTTTCTGCAGCAACACGACGTACACCTGCCGGCCGAAAGAGGAAGAAGGGGCCGACTGCGCCTCCGACCGAGAGCAGGCGTGCCTGAATCCCGACACGCACTACTGCTCGTCGAATCGGAACGTCTGCGTACCGCGAGTGACGGCAGAGGGCGCCACGTGCAACGAAGACCCGTACGGTCAGTGCGGGCTGAACCCGAGTTACGCCTTCCCGGGCTACAACGGCCAGCTCTATCCGATGATCGAGGTCGGCAAGAACGGCAACCAGATCTGCTACTGCTTCAGGTCCGCGGTCCCGCCGTGGCCACGCCACCCGCCGGCGCCTTCTCGCTCACTTCGGTCGGCGACGATTGCTCCGCCGATCCGGCCTTCGCTTGCGGGTACTCGTCGACGGGAGTCAAGCTCTACTGCGCACGCTCCACGAACACCTGTCAAGCGCACGTCACGACGATTGGCGACTCGTGCGCCTTCGACTACCTCGACGCATGCGGCGTTACGACGGACGGGGGGTTTACACAGCTCTTCCCATCGATTCCGGCCGGGGCAAGCGGGCACGCAGACTGCACTTGCGTCAAGCAGGGAGACGTTGATGTCGCTCCGACATCCTGAGCTCACGCTCGGCTTCTCTGTGCGCTAGACCTATCAGTACTCCATGCGGGCACTGACTGGCTGCCGTCGATCTGCAGAACAACATCGAGCAATGTGGCGGCTGCAGCGGAGATGGTGGCGTCGATTACTCAGCCCTGGAAGGAGTCTCTGCCGTCGGTTGCATCGGCGGTCGGTGCGAGATCTGGGCGGCGAAGAGGAACTGCGCTTGGCTCCGGAGGGCGAGGCGTGCGTGTAACGGCTTTGAGTCGCTGAGGTTGTATGATAATTTTTGGGGTTCCGATGCACATCAAGTCTACGCGCCGGGCGCTCGAGAGTCTCTCCAGGCAATACCCTCTTTATCGGTCCATAGTTACGCCTACATCCTAAAGTCGAAGCGCCTCTTCTCGCCGCTCCACTTTGGCCTCTGGTCCAAATCTAGCACGAACGCGTCCCTCTCCTCAAAGACGACCCTGCCCGTCGCGCGTTCGACCAGCAAGAGTGTCTGCACCCTCGTCCCGTACCAATGAACGCCGTCTTCGCCTTCGCGTTTCCCCTGCGCAACCTCTGCAGGTAGTTGGGTAGGATCGGAGAGAGGAGCCTCGGACAAAGTGACTGCGGAGGGGAGCGGCGGAGGGAGAGCATCGAGAGGGCGGGACGGATCGAGGCAGAGCGGGCGGACAAGGACGGTTTCGCGGAGGTGTTCGCGGTGCTGTATCGGCGATGGATGTGCGGTGCTGCAGGATAAACAGAAGTGTCAATGTGGGCTCGTTCTCAGTTCCTTGTACGGCGAAAAGTCGTCGCAAACGCAGGATCCGACGATAAGAGCGACGGTCAAGCTCACCTCAGGGCGTGGTACAGACCACTCATCAGCTGCGCCTCGTCGGCTCTTACATCACGGTCGGCGCCCGTAGCTCGCGTCTGCGCCTCTTCGACGACTCTGGCGATGGCCGCCGCGCCGCTCTTGACTTTGGGCCACTCGGTTTCGCCTTCTTCGACTTCGAGCGTGGCGTTGCTCAGACCGCGGACTTTGATCGGATGCGGTTCGCTGTCGGAACCAAAGGGATGCTGAAAGTCCTGGAGGACGCGAGCTCGTTTCCGAGGGTTTTCGCGGTTCGAGGTATACCCGAGCCGGACGGCGGGAGTCGCCTTGTCTCCGGACCTGGCGAGGGTCGCATCGTGACCGATCTCGCCGAGCAAGAGGTTGAACCCTGCAAACTGTTGCTTGTTTTCCTCGAGCTGCTCGAGGTAAGACTCGAGCGCGGTCGGGTCGCCTGCGCGGTCGAGAAAGTCGCGGACGAGGTTCCCTCGGGACGGTTTCGGCGGTCCGTTCGGGTCGATCGTTTCGGTAAAGTTGGTCAACGTGGCAAAATGCATGATTCGGTCGGGAGCTCCATGAGCCGCTGCGTCCTCTGCGCGTTGTGCTGCAGTCCGCGGGGGAGCGAGCGAGATGCCGAACCAAGTCCCGCCGGCTGACAAGTCGAGACCGGAAAGGACGCGCTGGTCTTCGCGCGCCGTCATGCGCGAGGTAGCTCCATCTCGCGTCCAGGCGTGCCACGTAGCGGGTGCAGTAGGCCGCGCGAGGAACTCGTCCCGATTCGACGCGACAATCCTGTCGGGACAAGCAGAGTCAGCGAGGCCTAGCCTTGAATCGAGGCGAGAAACGCACAGGCTATACTGCTCGTTCGATGTGAAGAACACGATGCACATGGCTGCGTAAGAGCTCTATAGCTTGGGAGGGACTTTGAGTCTCGACGAGGTGGAGCGCCGCTTTCTTCTCGCTTCGTGTTGCGCTGCAAAGAGTCCCTCGTCCTTTGAGCGGTCGCCAAGTATGACTCCGCACAAGCGTACGCTACCGGCGGACCTAGCGCTATCGGATCCGACTCGCCCTCCCGCTTCCCGTCGTCGAGCTCTCGCTTCTTCGCTCTACGACCCTGTCACGTCCCCTTGGACCGCGCAGACCGCTCTACAAGCGCACCATAGCTGTGTCAACGCCCTCAGCTTCTCGAAACACGACGGCGGAAGGTACCTCGCGAGCGGAGGCGACGACAAGCGCGTCCTGCTCTGGGACACGGCAAGACCGGACCAGGACGGCGACGACACCCAAGGGATCGCGGCCGAACCCCTTGGGTGTTACAGAGGAGCGACAGTGAGCTCAGTGGAACTGCGCAAGCTGGACGGTCAAGGCTGAATTGGTCTGCACCACCGCGCAGAGCAATGTCTTTACGACGGCGTTCACCTGCGACGGGCAGAAGCTGCTCTCGTGAGTCCGCACGGCAATCAGTTGCTCTCGTCTCCCCGTCACTTGAAGCTCACCAACTTGGAGCGCAGAGGCGGTAACGATGCAGTTGTCATCGTCCACGACCTCGAAACCTCGTCAGCCTCATTTCCGCACGCCCTCCACGAGGGCATCCCGCCGGCGACCGCCTTCATCGATCCGGGCGACGCCATCATGTCGATCTCGCCACATCCACAGAACCCAGCCTTGTTCATTGCAGCGGCAGCCGACAACTTGTTGCTCTTTGATCTCCGCGAAGGGGTCCGCTCGATCGCGGCGACCAGCGGGCATTACACCATGGACCATGTCGAGCACCACCCGCTATCTCCTGAATTATTCGTGTACTCGGGCGATGACGGTAACATGGGCTTGTTGGACGCGCGGACGGCGTGGGCGAGCCCGGATTACCCAGGCACCGAGTACCTCAACGTCGCAGACAAGACCGCCCTCCACAAGGTGAGCGAGGCGTCGAATGGAAGCAGAGACTTGCACTGACCCTGAAGTCTACAGTATCACGCGAATCTCGTCCGCGCTCCCGGCAAATCGGCCAAACCGACCCTTTCCTCCTTCACGTTCGATTCGACCGGATCCATCTTTTGCGCCACCGTGTCTGGCTATCTGCCGACTCTGTACGAGCTGTCTGAACCCACTCCGCTCGCAACCTTCTCTTCCCCTGCACCCGCTGCGCCTGCTCCGAGTCCGTCTCCTACGTCAGCCACCGCGGGCGCCGAGCCGCTCGCCTTCCCAGAGGGGTATCGCAACTCGACCACAACCAAGCACGGCTCGTTCGGCGGTGGACCAGGAGCAGCCCCAGGTCAAGGGCTGTACTACGCCGCGGGCTCGGATGACTTCCGGACGTACATCTGGGAAGTACCGAGCCTCGATTCGCTTCGGGAACGGAAGAAGCAGAGCTTGTTCGGGGCGCAATCAGCTGGAGAAGTCGGTGCGCTGTTCTGGCTGTCTGTGAGCTGCCGGCAAACGTCATGACTAATGCAATCGCCGCGTGCAGCCTACTACGATGGAAAGTCGACCTCGGTAGTTGTTCCAGCCGGCGTCACTCCCGCCTCCTCGATCTTGACCGGCCACCGCTCAATTGTCAATACCGCCATCTACCACCCGACTCTCCCGCTCTTGTACACCTCGGGGATCGAGAAGCATATCGTTCGCCATTCGCCCGCTCAGCCTAGGTCCGTCTCGCTCGAAGCAACCGAGACCGGCATTTCAAGCCCGCGAGGCTGGCGCTTTATCCCGCGGACGCCCGAAGCGCACTTCATTCACCCCGGTTTGACGGGCCCCTCCGACCCTTGCCACGACCCGACTCTCCGACCTGGCGAGACCCACCGCGAGCGCGAACTCCGCCTCCGGTCTGAAGACCGCGAAGTCCTCGAATACTTTGACGGGTTGGTCGAAGCAGAAGGGGAGGATATGCTGTGGCGCGAGGGGCGGACGCGCGACGATGACGACGGCAGCGATTTCGGGAGCGGCGACGAGGAGTTTGATGAGGAGAGCTTGGATCGGTTGAGGGAGTTGATGGAGGCCGGTGGCCCGCTCGGGAGCACGCGGCGGGTGCTTAATCAGCTCTATGCGCTCGAAGGTGACAGCGAAGATGGCTCTTCGGATGATGAGGAGGAAGAAGGTGAAGACCAGGACGATGAGGACGCAGGCGAGTAGCAGTAGCATGCGCATTGGCTACATCCGATCAAGTCCATTACTCTACAAAGGTGGGATCAAGCAGACGTATGCGATTGCATCAACAAGCAGCGGTGCCCACGCCGCGCTTCTAGCTCGTGTGAAAAGGGCTACTTCGGCTCGACGCTGAAGAAATCGGTCAAGACCTCGTTGCCCTCGCCGTCTGAATGCTTGCTCTCGGGTTTGTCGTTTGGTCGACTCGACGGACTCCCTGCCTTGACCTTCTTGCGCTTGCCCGGCGGCGGCTTGACATCGATCACCTCGGCATCGCTGCCATCCGAATCGTCGAGCTCTATCACCTCGACGTCATTCTTCCCGCCCTTCTTGCCCTTGTCGGCTACCGCACTGGGGCTGGAGCGTTTCCGCTTGCCGCCCGACGCCGAAGGCGAGGTCGCGGTCGGGGCGGCTTTCTTTTTTCGACTCGACTTGACGTCGGGCTTCGCCTCCTGCTCGCCCTTGATGCCCGCTTCGATCCGCTGTAGCTTCTCCTCGTCGTCGTCTTCGTCGGGGTTCATCGCCTCGGCGTCTTCTTTCTTGGCTGACTTGTTCGGCGATTTGAAGGCCGACTTCGAGCCGGGCGCAGCTTTGGAAGTGGACGCGGCTTGTTTCGCGAAGAGCGAGTCGAGCGAGCCTTTCTTTTCGGCCAGAGGCTGTACGAGATGCACTTCTAGCTAGTCAGTAAAGTTGTCTCAGGCTGTTTGCCGAGCATCTCCGACCCGACACGAGAAATAGCAAAAGAGAACTGATGCCACTCGCACCTTTACGAACTCCTCCGAATCATTCTGAACCTTTCCGACGCCGCGATCGACAGCGTACGTTTCGAGCTCGCCTTCGTATGGCCGGATCAGCGCTTTGAGCTCGTCGGACCACGGCGCGGCCGAGAGCCAAGTTTGGACCTCGGACGGGGTGTCGAGGATGGCGGGCATGCGAGTGTGCAGCTGTGCGGAAAGAGCAAAGCGACGCGCACACGTGGGTAGAGAGCTCTTGGTCAGAGAGTCTGGCACACACGACTAGCTTGGCGCGCATATCGACGCACAAACTTGAGCTGCTCGTTGACGGGTACGGTCAAGATCGTAAAACTCGTGACAGGGTCGAGGTTTCCTGTGCAGTGAATCCCAGTCAGAGGAAGCTGGCGAAAACAGACAGCCGAGGCAGCACAGAGCATTACCTTTGAAGCTGCGCAACGGCGAGCGGGCGAGTCAACAGTAGGCTCAGGCCGACACACGCGCGATTCGGACTCACTCGCAGTGATCCCACAGGCCGGCTGTGAGGTACAGACGTACATCAAGGGAGGTCGCATCAGCATCGCAGCGTGAGACCTTCCGAACCGCCGCGCTAGGCGACTCACCGAACGCCATCAATTTCCCGTCCTTGCGCTTGACAAAGTACGGCTGCTTCTCCTTGCCCTTGTCAAGCCATTCGTAAAACCCTTGGGCGAGGACGACGCAACGCTTATCCTGACGCGGGCCGCGCCAAGCGGGCGTGCCTTGAAAGACGGACTCGCAGGTGGCATTGATCGTGCTCAGTCCCGGCGCGGGCGGGTCCGAATACCAGCTGTGAGTGAAGAAAGTGCCCCGTGGCCATCTCACGGTAAGCCCGAGCTGGACGGGCCAGTGGGAAAGTCGCATCGGCCTTCACTCACTGAGGAACGAGACCCCATTTCAGCAAGTCCAGCTCGTACGCATTCGGATCCTTCTTGCTTCGCCTCAGGACGGGGACCTTGGTCGTCGGTGCGACGTTGTACCTCGGCCTGAACGAGTCTTGCGTCTCGAGCGACGCCCACTGGACTGGGTGGTCGTCCTGCGAGGCGGACTCGTCCTGCGCGCGGGGCCGGGTCTGACTGCTTGGAGCTCCTGAACTGCCCGCGTGAGAGGAGCCGCCTGCTGCCCCGCCCGCGCCGGCGGGAGGTTGTTGCTGACGCGGCGGCGGCGGGCGGACGAAGTACTGCTGATGGATGTCGGCCGCAAGTTGTTCGGCGTGAGCACCCAGAGCGAACCGGCCGCACATCGTTCCGGATAGCGCTCGATCCGGTCCTGCGTGCCGTGCTCTAGCGCGTCTGAGCGGTCTGTGACGACTGGTGAGCGGGGCGAGTCGAGAGCAAAGTGGAGAGCCGGACGAGAGGCCTTGGCCCCTGTGTGGGATCGGAGATTCGCAACTAGCGGGGAGAGTGGATGTGTAGGTCTGTAGGGGTGTAACCAGCGGGAGCAGGAAGCCGTCCCAGCCTGGTCAGTGTATGCACCTCTCGATGGACCGCGGTCACGTGAAACTTTCGTCAATGACGTCGCCAGCCTCTCGACGTTTGACTCTCGCTCTCGCTCACAGGAACGAGCCCTGAGCAGCAGTAGCAAAGGCACTAGGCGGTCACCCTGACAGGAGCATGCCCTCGCCGCGCAAGCGCTCTCCATCGCCCGCCGTAGCCATGTCCAACGACGCCGTCCGCCACTTTCTCGCTCCGCGCGCCGTCCGCATGTCGTACCGCATCGGCAGATCCGAACAGGGCGTCCTCACCTTTGAACCGTACAAGGGTCACTTGCTCCCAATGTGGAGGTTCAAAACGCCGGACATTGCACGGGACAGCTCTGCACGGATCGAACAAGAGTTTCTCAAGTTTGAAGCGGCGGGCGACTTTGTCGGGTGCGACATGGCGCGCAAATTCCTCCAGATGTGAGTCGCGCACGCAATAAAGTGGTGCGCGCTTCGTGCGGCCGACTGGCTGGGGTCGCAGATTGCTAAAGAGTCTTTTTCTCTCCGGGACTCTCAGGGGCATGACCCGCTCGACCCGGTACGCCAACCGCGCCGGCGGTCGCAAATACGACGCGACCTCTGGCGACCTCTTGCCGAAATCGACCGACCACCCCGGTCGCGCCGACAAGCTCGAGAGCGCGGGGATCTTTCGCGAGGCGTGGGAGAGGGTCAAGAACCGCGAGGCGTACGCCGACCTGCGCAGAGCGTGGGAGAGGGAGAAGAAAGAGTGGGACAAGGCAGGGAGACCGGGCGTCGAGGAAGAGGAAGAGTTGAAGGAGCCAAAGGCCGAGGCCGAAGACCAAGAGGATCGAGTGGCGGAGCAGCGAAAAGGCGGCAAAGATGGTGCGGTTGAGGTCGAAGCGGACGTCACGACAGGCTCCGGGCAAACGCAAAGAGTGCGCAGCAGCACAAGACGCGTCAAGGAGGAACACGACGACGAGGACGAGCCTGCCGAGGTGGAAGAGGCGCAGAAACCGAAACGGAAGCGTAGAAAGGTGGACTCCAAAGTGAAAGAGGAGGACTGACAACGTATCTATCTTACAAGATCAACAAAGGAGAGGACAGCATCTAGACATTATCGAGGAGGTCTACCACGGCATGTCATCGCCTTTGTAGTCGAGGAACTTGCCGCCGTGCGTCTCGCGGGTCGCTTCGTGCAAGACCTTGATCATCCCGTCGGCGCTCTGTTCCGCCGTGAGGTACATTTCGTCCGGCAGCATCGCCATGCCGGCCGCCAGATCGGGATGCTGCTCGAGTATCACGAAGTAGAAATCCGTCTTGATCACGCCCGGGTGAACCGCGAACGAGCAGAGGTGCGGCTGCTCCGAATTGACCTTGACGGCGAAATAGGTCAGGGCCGCTTTGCTCATGCCGCTGTAGAGATTGAGGTGTCAGGATGGTCCTCAGAGTAGCTTCGTCCAAGGTGAGCGCACTAGCTTCCGATCGGGAACGGATAGACGGTCGACGCCGAGCCGGCGCCCGACGACAACGGCATGAAGACGGGCTTATTGGCTTTGAGCAATAACGGCAAGAACGCCTGATAGAGGATGACCTGGCTGAGGACGTTGATCTCGAACGTCTCGCGGAATTGGTCGATCGGTTGCTGATGGAGATACGCCGGATGCTGCATGCCTGTCAGAGGATGGACAAAACCAGTCCTGTTATAAGTCTGCAAGCGGACTTTTCTTTGTGCAGAGATGGACGCACCGACGCAGGGTACAAGGTAGTCGACCTTGCCCGCCTTCTCGGCCACGAGCGCCGCAGCAGCTTTGGCATCCACCTCGGAGACTGCTTCAAGTCTGACGACGACGATGTTGCCACGCTCGCGAGCGAGCTCATTCAATTCCGTGGCCGCGGCAGGGTTCCGAGCGGTTGCAAAGACGAGCGTGTAGGGCAGAGCCGAGATTTTGGAGACGAGGGTGAAGCCGAGTCCGCGTGGACGGTTCGCGGCGGTGACTGCACTGGCGCGCATCAGTCATAGCCAAGTACTGGGTCAGAAACGGTGTGGATTAGTCCGTACTGAAGTAGACCTTGGGCATGGCGATTTTGAGGATACAAGCGGGAGGTTGAGAGAAGAAGAGAAAGAGAGAAGCTTGGAGAGACCGCCAGAGCAAGACGGAGACCCTGTAACTCCCCTTCAGAGCGTACAGTAAGTCAGCACAATTTCGGAGACAGCGGTCGGCGACACGGTCGAGCGCTGCTCATTGACTCGGGCCGGCAAGTCCGGCTCGGGAGCATACGTCCGCGTAGGGCCTTACGCCAGGCACGGCGCACAGACCCGCGCCGATGGCCGGCGCCGGGGAGAGCACCCAAATAGCCAGAGCCAGCGCCGGTTCTCGGAGGAAAGCTGACTGTCCTGCTGAAGGGGGTAAGCAGTCCGAAAAGCGTCCGGAGGCCGATGCCCGCAGGAAGCTTCGTCGGCCTCGTCCCGCTTCGGGAACGGCGGAGCGTCACGAGCGAGTGAGCAGAAGTCAAGCTAGGTCGAAAGCTGTGCGGGCCGTACGAGTGGCCGGAGGAGGCGCACGCAGGCGCGGGAGGGACTGCTATCGAACGGCTTCGACGGTGTTTGAGCAGCAGCCAGAACCGACGTCCTAGTAGGGGCAGCTGCGAGGTCTGCTCCACAGCGCCTTTTGTCTAACCGTCCAGTCCGAGGCGGCGACATTCAGTATTCAGCGCGGCGGCAAGAGCGGAGAAGGACAAAGGGAAGCGAGCTGTCATTATTTTTCTTGCTGTTCACTCGTAGAAGGACGTTTTCGCGACTGTACTCATGAGGCTCGTGTAAGCCAGTCCGGCGCGCGCGCGTGACCCTATCGCTGAATTCCAGATTCGCTTTCCCCGAGTACACGTAGAGCTGCCGAGTCGCTCGAGCTCACTTGAGCAGCTCCTTCGAGCCTGATCTACTCACCACGCGACCGGTTCGCCGTTGTACTCGATAAACTTGCCGCCGTGCGTCTCGCGCCTCGCCTCGCCGATCACCTTGACCATCCCGTCGACGCTGTCTTCGAGCTCGACCGTGTACTCCTTGGGCGGGGGCGGCATCCCGGCTTTCCTCATGCCGTCCGCCGTCATGTCGGTCATGACGATGCCGGGAGAGCAGACGAACGCGCAGAGCTTGTCGTCCTCGGCGTTGAGTTTGGCCGAGAGGTAGTTGAGGGCGCACTTGCTCACGCCGCTGTGTGCGCGAACCAAGCGCAGTCAGCTTTACACCGAGGCCGCAAAGGCGTCGAATACACGACACGGGCGTCGAATCGACAACGCAGGCGTCGAATCAACTACGCAAAGGCGTCGTATCGACACCGGCAGGCAAGCGAGGCGTGACTCACTAGTACCCGGTCGGCATGGGCATTCCGACGAACGCGAAACAGCCTGCCTTGCTCGAAATCGGCATGAAGACGGGTGCGTCGCTCTTGGCCAAGAGCGACTGGAACGCGCGGTAGAGGATAAGGGGGCCGACCGTGTTGACCTCGAACGCCTGGCGCAGGTCGTCGAGGCTCTGGTCGCGCATCGAGCCCATCGGGCAAATGCCTGAGTGACAAACACGTCAGCCTTCCATTAATATGCGAGAGAGTCTCGAGCGGAAATGAGCGGAAGGAGAAAGTACCGGCACACGGGATGAGGACATCCAGTTTGCCGGGCCTTTCGGCGACGAGTTCGGCCGCGTTCTTGGCGTCCGTTTCCGAGGTCGCGTCCAGCTTGACGACGACCAGGTTCTTGCGCTCCTCAGCAAGACGAGCGAGGTCTTTGGCCGTGGACGGGTCCCGGACGGCGGCGAAGACGAGCGAGTCGGCTTGAGCCGAGAGCTTTTTGGCGAGGTTGAACCCGAGGCCGTTCGGGCGGTTGGCGCCAGAGACTGCTCAATTCAGCCAAGTTAGCGGTCAACGTCATCGTCACGGGTGCCGAGGTAAAGAAGAGGGAGGCCGTGAAGGGCTCACTGAAGTAGACCTTGGGCGTTGACATCTTTGCTGGAGGAAAGCGGGCGTTACTTGTAAGGGGGAGCTGTAAGAGCTGTGGAAGTGATAGGCAAGTAAGAGACGCCGTGCGGTTTCGAGCGTGTCGTATAGATTAGAATAAGAGGCAAGAGCAGGACACGGGAGCCTCTCGAATGAGATGTCAAAAAAGAAACGAAAAACCGAAAGCGGGGCCAGACGTCCGTCCGCCCAGCCAACCTTGCGGCGTCCGCCGGCACGGCAAGCCGCGGCGACGCATAAGCGATCGCGCGTCCGCAATTCCATTCCGTCAATGCGAGGTCGGCATGTGAGTATTCTCCTTGGCGTCGAGTCACTTGGGTGGTGAAAGTGCTGAAGCGCGGCGAATTGTGAGCGCAGGGGGAACGGGAATGGCATGGGAAGAATCGAGTCGAGTCCAGTGCGGGAAGGGGGAGGTGTGGAGTCTCGCGCAGTGATCGCAAACCGAGTCAATGGCCACGGTCGAGTCGCTCAAGTGCAACAGGATGCGCTGGTGGATTCATGGAAGGGAAACCACCCCTGAATCAACCTCGACCGCGAGCCCAGGTGAGCAGGTCCGACGAGGGATTGCGATCGCTGCGCGTGAAGAGACGCTTCTACTTCTGAGCGTGACCCTTGAGCGTGGTAGAGCTGTGGAACTGGGAGCAGGAGAGCATTGGCATACTGGTGAGGGAGAAGGGGGACCCGGCTAGCGATCTCCAGCGCGACGGTGCAGCTTGGGCAGAGTCAATTGCTCTTCTGTGATTTCACTGGGAGTCTCCCACGTGGCTGCAGAGTGATGGGAGCGGAGAAGAGGAGGTAGCCCGGACGATGACGAGTCGCGAGCCGGTCGAGGTGAAGGTGCGTTCGCTCTACTCTCTACATCACAACAGACTCGACCTTGAACGACCATGGGACCCGTACAGCACCAGTTCAACCCTTATGCGGTACGCTGCAGGCCGTTCACTGCCCCTTTCCATTTCATGCTGCACCGTGTCGGGTTCACTCTCTCCTACGCCTCGACTTCCCAAACTTGGACAACCGTCGGCCAGCGCTGGCCTGCACTAAGCGGCACATGCCACGACAGAAGGACCGGCGCAGAAGTAGAGGCACGGCACGGAGAGAAGCAGCTTTCGACGGACGACGGGACATTGGCTCGACGCAGTGATGACATTCTCGGGCGAGCCCTCGGCGATGGCACGGGCGCCATGGACGGGTACATCGGTCAATGTGCGAGCTCATAACAGGGTCACGGCCGATCCGGCGCAGCTCGCACCGGGGACGCGCTTTCTCCTGTCGACTCGACACCGCCTCCCCGCTGACGACACCCTTTGGCACCAACCAAGCAACGCCCTCGCCGTTATTGAGCCTCGCTGACACAGAGCTATTGACACTGCGCAGGACAATGGCGGCTCGATCCTCGCCATCTCGTCGCCAAAATTCGCAGTGATCGCCGGTGACACGCGGCAGTCGTCCGGGTACAACATCGAGACCCGGACGGCGAAGCGCGTCTTCCAGCTCACGCCCGAGACGGCGATCGCAGTCCAAGGGTTCATGGGAGACGCGATGAACTTGGTCAAGCAGCTAAAGCAGCGACTCGAGGTGAGGGGGCGGCTCGGAACGGTCGGATGGGACGGCTTCTTTCGCGACCGCAACGACGCTGACCTCGCGATCCGCTTCGTTCCTTGCAGTGGTACTACCACACTCACAGCGAAGTGCCGTCACTGCAGTCGATCGCACGACTTGTCCAGACCATGCTCTACGGCAAGCGCTTCTTCCCGTACTACTCCTACGTCATCCGTAAGGCTTTCAACCTCGTCCCAGTCTGCTTGAGTCCGTGAGCATGCACTGACTGAATCACTATGCTGTGCAGTGGCCGGTATCGACCGAGACGGGACCGGCGCCGTGTACTCGTTCGACCCGGTCGGTTCGTACGAGCGGGAAAGTTGCCGCGCGCACGGTAGCGCACAGTCTCTCGTCCAGCCTTTCCTCGACAACATGGTGAGCTCTCGCTCGTAACCGTTTGCCCCTTGAATGGGTGTTGCGGGAGCTGATGTCGTCGGACTTGCGCACAGATCTACAAGAAGAACCAGGTCCCGGACCCGGCAGCCCCGCCCGTCGTCAAGGGCGAGCGACCCGAATTCGAGCTTAGCGAGGTGCAGGAGCTGTTGACGGACGCGTTCACGGGCGCAGCCGAGCGACACATCGAAGTCGGTGACGGCCTCGACATGCTCATCATTCACAAGGACGACGGCGTTCGATGGGTCCACCTGCGTGAGTCTTGTGGACGTTGTTGGGAGTGCATTGGTATCAAAAGCTCACGTTTTGAGATCGTATGCGCAGCTTTGAAGCAGGACTAAGCTGTACGTTGCGTCCCATCGCGATGCGCGATTGTAACAAGCGTCTCTTTCACATCTTCGCGGCCGTAAAGCAAGCGTCGACGCTCGCTTCACGTATCGCATCAGCCGCCAACGCTGCGAAGTCGTGCATGCATGGCTTGCGCTTCCTTCACAGGGGCATCGAAAGACGTGGCCCTCAGCGGGCAGCCACGACGGCGAACGGTCTTTGGGGCGCAAACTTCGCAAAGAGGGCGAAGCGGCTCGGCGACGATCTGGATATGATATGTGCGGCTTCTACGGTCGCCTGAGCTGCTACTCCTCCTCATCTTCCTCGATAACGGGTGCCGCCTGAGTCCATCTCGGCGGCGCTTGCGAACCGGCGCTCCCGACTCCGCTCGCGGACGAGAAGACTGACGCGTCCGCACCGAGTCCCGGGGAAGAGGCGGCGGCACCGGTCACGCCAGCGTACCGGTTCTCGAACCGTGCTGCCGAGGAAGACGCGGCTGACGACGGTGCAAAGCCGCTCGCCGCCACGGGAGTGACGACGCTCCCCCAGATCTTGCTCGCGACGGGACTGTCGGCGTAGCCCGGCAGTCCGGGAGAGTATTGCGGACCCGAAACTGGAGCAGCGAGAGCGGCCGGGTCGATCGGAGTGTCGCTACCTGCCGACGCGGTGTTGCCTTGACCGAGTCCGCCTCCGTATCCGGCGAGCTCGTCGTCTTCGTCGATCCACTCGCCGTTTGTCTCTTTGGCCGCAAAGACGTTGCGTCGCGGGATGTGGGCCGGCACCGTCGCGCGGCGGGACAAGCTCGACGGTTGAGAGGCAGCGAGGGCACTTGCGGGTGGCGCATGCGGCTGCAAGGGCGAGCCGAACAGGTGGGTCGACTTGTGCGCCATGAACGTCGATGCGATGTGATGGTGGTGTTGCGAGGTGTTGCTGCTGCGAAGCGAAGCCGAAGTGGACGACAAGGCCGGGGACGAGCCGCTCGTCCGAGGAAGCGTCAATCCTACGGACAGAGTCTTGCCCACAGACGAAGCAGCCGGAGAATTGTCGCCGCCAGTCAGAGTCCGCAAGGTTCTCGAGCGGGCAAAGTCTCGCGCAGAGTCCGACGCCTCGACAGTCGCTGCCCGATCGCCTTCGTCCTCGTCCTCCTCCATGATCGGATCCTCGCCGACGTCGTCCTCATCTACGTACCCTTCTCCGTCGCTGCCGGCACCAGCGATATTCGACCCGGAGCTGCTGCGGTGCATCGAGCTCGTGCTCGAGGCGGTCCGCCGATGATGCCGCGCCGCGGTACCCGTCAGATCGGAAGAGTGGCGACCTCGCGAGCCGTGCCTTCGGCGCACGGTGGTCGTCGTCGGTGGACGGCGATACACCTCCTTTGTATTAACGTAAGAGCCGCTTGGGGAGTTTGTCGCGCTGGTCGAATGCCGATGTCGGCGGGTTGCACTCCCGCCCGGCCCGCCGAGAGACCGCACCGACGAGGGGCGCGAGTGATCGCCGCGCTCACTCAGACTCGTCCGGCTCGTCCGACTCGCATCGCTCAGGCGTCGGTGACGCGAGCGGACTGCTCGAAGTGGCGTCCCGTTCTCGGCGAGGTAGGCAGCTCGATGCGCAGAAGAGACCGAGGAACGGCGCGACATGGTGGCGCTACCGGCGCTCGCAGGGGCGCCGGTGTACGCACTGTTGTACGACGACTTGCGGCTGCTCATCTGCGGTCGGCCCACAATCGCGAGGGGAGCCGAGCGCGCAGCGCTCGACCCGGCGTACATCGACTGACTCCGGGCGACGCTCACGCCGCCGATCGACGAAAGGTCGCTATTCGGGCCTCCAAGTCGAGGTGACATGGATGCACGCTTGCGCTTGTGAGGATCTTGACCGAACCAGTGCTTGAACGTCGTGAGCAAGTTGCCGCCCTTGTTCTTTTTACTCGTGGCGCTGCTCGCCGATCGAGCGAGGTCGGAGGACGCCTTGTCGGTCCCGCCGGCAGAGCCGCTTTGCAAAGTCAGAGCCGCTCGATTTGGCACTCGGCCTGGCGAGACTGGAAGCGCAGTGACACCGACATGAGTCGCCCGGGGCAAGGGAGATGCGCTGACTGAAGGGCTGTAGTTTGGCGTCGGCGGAGGCGCAGAAGCGCTCGCATGGACCGCCGGCGGACGCAAGAATTGACTCGGCACGGGCTGATCATTGGCACGATTCAACCCACCCGGAGCTGCGGTCGTCGCTCGCTTCGGCGTCGTCGGCAGCTTGACGGGGACTTGTCGCGGAGTCGATTCACCCGTCTCGGCGTCATCCGGCGCGCCTCCTTGTGCCAACGTCGCGAGACTGTGCCCGATCGCCGAAGTGGCACGAGCGAGGAGGCTCGCACTCCCAGACCGCGCGCGTTCCCGTCTCGCCGCGTCGGGCGTAGAGTCATCTCCTGGCGGGGTCCCCACCGCGTCAAACGCCAGGCTGTCCCGCGAGATGGACTGCGAAAGACCCATCGTCCGTTTCGACGTCGGGGACGAGCCGGGTGCACTCTCAACCGTCGGGAAGTAAGAAAGCATGCCGACGGACGAGGCCGTGGCGGGCATATCTGACGAGTTGAGGAAGAACGACAACCGAGCCTCGGCATCGTCAGAATGAGAAGGCGACTTGGCGCTCGGCGTCGCGGGCGCGGCGACCGTCGTCGGCGAAGTCAGCGTAGCCGCGGGAGTGGCAGGCGCGAGGGAGGGCCGCTTCGGCGGCGTATGAGGCGGCGAAGGTTCCCGATCCGGCGGTTCAGGTGTCGAGGCCGTCCGTTCGCGCGCTCGTCCAGCCGTCGGTGGGATTTCGAGGTACGTATCCGGCGAGAGCGGGGCCTGCGCGGTCGGTAACGGCGAGAGCGGCCCTTGCTCTTCCGTCAAGATCTCGAGGTAGTCGTCTCGTTGGAGTGGCATCGAGATCCTCGACGGCGGACTGACGGCATCGTCCGGCGAGTCGTACAAGACAGCCGCGGGGTCGCGCACCCGGTCTGCAGTCCGTCGGACGCTCCTGAGCGAATTGGTCCGGCTCAGCTTGCCCTCGCCGCCAACTTCGCCTCCTCCGGTCTCGTAACCCGCCGCGAACCCGTTTTCGACTTCGCGCTCTGCTTCGGCGAGCTCCCGCTTCCGCCGAAGCATCCACCAGATCGCGCTGCAACTGTCGCATGCACTCGTCCGGACCGAATGCGCGACCTGACCGGCATCGAACCCGAGCAGCGTCAACTGCTGGAGCAAGGCTTGCTCATCGGGCGTCGAGAGGAGAGCCGGCGCAGCCGAAGTCGTCAACAGGAGAGAGACGTAGTCGATCGGTGGCTCGTCTCCTTCGAGGTCGGCCGACTCTTCGCGCTCGTCATCGATTGAACCGGCGGAAGAAGCTGCGGCGAATCGGGGCGACGCGAACCTGCTTCCTTCGACTTCGACTTCGTGTGCCGCACTGTCCCCCGACGTCAACGTCACGGTCTCCTCTCCCTCCGTCACGTCCTGCATCCGGACACTCTTGAGACTCCCGATGCTCCTCCTCCGCTTCTGTCCCACAGCAGCAGCAGCAGCGCCGCCGCCGCCCGGACCCGCCGTCGCGCCCATCCCAATCCGGAGCGAATTGATACTCGCCGCGCCGGCCGAACTCGTCCTCTGCATCGCGGGCGGGAACAACTGCCCGCTCGGCGCCGGTGCCGAAGGACCGAAATCGATCGAAGCGGTCGAAGGGTGCCTCCGGATCCGAGGGGTCGGACTCGTCGTCAAGTGAGGCGGCAGAGCGGACGGACGCGCCCCACGTGCCGAGAGTGGGAGGGAAAGAGGAGGAGGCGGGGGAGTGACGTGTGAGAGAGGAGGGTCGGACGCGCGCTGCTTGCCGCGTTGGACTTCGCTGAGCGAGTGCGCGGCAGGGGGAGACGCTGCGAACGGAGTTGGACCGAAGAAGCCCGAGCCGGATGTTCGGAGGGCGAGATCGGGCGTCTGGGCGTCGCTGAGGCCGAGTCCTGGAGAGTGAATCGAAGACGGGTAGTTGGGGAGGGACGGCGAGGTCGGAGCCGAAGGCGCAGCGGATCCGGACGCGACGGGCCGAGTGAAGAAAGGATGAGACAGGATGTCCTTGATGGAGAGTCGCTGAAGCGGATCGCGGACGAGGATAGACCGGACGAGCGAGGCGGCGTCTGCAGGACGGATGCTCGACACGTAAGCATGTAGGCTCGACTCTGTGGAGGACTTTTGCCCGCGATCGGTGTGCGCACCCTCTTCGAGCCATTCGGGGACCTCATACTTGCAGTCGAGGATCAACTGCCGCATGATCCCCTCGTCGTCGTCGTCAAACGGCAGCGACCCGGTCAAGAGCGCGTAGAGGATCACGCCCAATGACCAAATGTCGACCTCTGGTCGATCGCAAAGCGTCAAGGGAGTCAGCATTCGCGCGTCTCGAGCTCGCTCGCCCGTGCAGGACGGAAAACTCACCCTCGCCGAGGTACCGCTGACCGGCGACGACTTCGGGGGCCATGTAACCGAGCGTGCCGACCCTCGTCTCCATGAACCTTCCCTTTTCAAACTCGCGGCCAAACCCCATGTCGGCGATCTTGACATTGACGTTCTCGTCGAGCAGGACATTCTCGAGCTTGAGGTCTCGGTGGACGACGCCTTCACCGTGGAGGTACGCGACGCCGAGGACGAGTTGACCAAAGATCCTCCTCGTCTCGGCGAGCGAGAGGCGCGTCTGCTCGACGAGGTAGTCAAACAGTTCGCCGCCGGCACAGAGTTCCGTGACGAGGTAGATTGAAGATTCGGTCGCGACGAGTTCAAAGAGGGACAGGACGTGCGGGTGCCGGAGCCGGCGGTGGTGGTGGATTTCGCGCGTCAGGAGCGACAGCGGCGAAGACGGGTCCGACGGCGAGTACTGCAACGTCGGGCATGACAGGAAACGTCAGCATTTGTTTTTCGCCATCGCTCTTGTCCCGCGCGTGCCCTGGGATCGACCTGGACGGACCGAAGGAAGGCTCTTGGGCACTTGCTTGATCGCCACCCTGGTTCCCGTCAACCGGTGCACGCCCAATCGGACTTTACCAAACGTGCCTGCGCGTGTCACGACGTCTCTCTCGAGTCAGCCTGAAAACGGGTCCATAGCACGCGTGCTGCACGGGGCGCCTTGCGGTCGTGACTGCGCACCTTCTCCGATGATGCGACCGAGCGAGTACCCGCCGATCGAGCGGATCTCGGTCTTTGTGAGTTCGGCAGCGAGGGCCGAGTAGGCGTTCGAGAGCTATGGCGCAAAGGGGCGGGGGGATGAGAACGAGGGTCAGCAAGGGGCGGCGAGTCTGCGTGCGGCCGGACTGTTGCAGGCTATGCGTTCGTCGCCGTGTGATGTCTTCCCTCCTGACCGCCCGCATTCCCGCATGCGCAAAGAGGACTGGTGTGCCCTGTCAAAGAAGCTAGCGACTGGCGGACCGGCGCCGTTTCTCGTGCGAGAGTTGACGGGGCCGCGTTGCGACGAGAGAGCAAAGAGCAGAGGAAGGGAGAGGTCCCTGCCCTCTGTCGATGGATGCCGTCCACGGATCGTTTCTGCCCGTCGCGCCCACTCGCGAGCGTCGGTAGGTGTTCTCCTATAGGCGAGAGGAGAAGGCAGGCGCGAACAAGAGAAGCTAACCTCGTGTTGTTTGAGGTACCGCGAGTGGTGAGGTCGTCTCGGGCGGTACTGGCCCGCCATTCGGGCTCGCCCGCGTTGTCGAGACGGCAAGAGGAGTGTAGGGAAAGGGCAAGCTGTGACGACGAGATGAAGAGCGTCATCGGCAAAGTCGAGTCGCGGCGAACAGAGTCCGACTCTGTCTCTTGTCCCCTCCCTCTCTCTCGCTCCCTCTCGCTCGGACGCTTCACTCGGACAGCCGACTGTCGACCTAACTCATCATGTGAGTCACCCCTTTTGGCTCTCTGTCCAGAGAGAGACGCGCGCTGACGACACGGGCCCTTGACCCGCTCTGACTTTGTGTCGCACCAGGCCGCCACCGCCTGCCAAGTCGGGCTTGCCAGACAGTCGCGGTAAACTAGCCACGCAGCTTTGCGACCCCAAGTAGAGACACGCCGCTGCGCAGACAAAAAAGCTGATCCGCACCTCCCCACACACACCTCCGCGTCAACAGACTTGAACGCGACTTGGCACTTTCTCGAACAGGGAGTCGGTCAGTCGACAGAACTGCTCTCTCGCCTGAGTGGCGACTGCTACCGAGCGGGACCTACTCGGGGCAGCGCCGAGAGCGAAACAGAAACAGTCGACTGACTTTTGCGACGACTCCCGGAAACAGACCACATCATGACGCGCCTCTCGGAGGGCATGAGCTACAAAAAGTACATGGACGTACGTCGACCCACACGCCACGACTTGGCGCTGGCTGCCTCCTCTGCGCGGCGGTCAAGGAACCGAACCATCAGCTGACCCCCTTCTCTCCCGAACGCAAACCCCGCACCGGACAGCTCTACACCGTCTCGTACAACTACTGCACGTCGAGCCGCATGAACTCGGGTGGCGTCAACGAGACGATCGGAACGGGGGGAGGAGGAGGAGCGAGGAGTGAGTCCTGCTCCTGTTTCGAGCCAGGCGGCGGGGGGTCCGACTCTCGAGGCGCGCGAGGGAATCGCCTGACTCTTGTTTCTGTTATGCTCGGTGCCACGCAGGCGGAGCCAACTTGATGGGAGCCGACTTGTACAAGCACCTGCAGCAGTACTTTATCGGCCACCTCAAGCAGGTCCGCGAGGTGCGTGGCGAAAGAGTCCTCATCGCGGTTCTTTCTGTTGAGCTCTCTGACTCGGAGCTGATCCCGAATGCTTGCGCACTTGCGTCGCACACACAGGAGGCGTCCGACTTGACCGACGAGCCGCTGCTGCGCTACTACACGCGCGAGTGGGACCGGTATACGACCGGCGCGTCGTACGTCAACCGCTTGTTCACCTACCTGAACCGTCACTGGGTCAAGCGCGAAAAGGACGAAGGCAGGAAGAACGTCTACATCGTCTACATCGTGCGTCCCCCCGTGTCGGAGTCGATTCGGCTCGTTGTCCCCGCGAGCTGATCATTGGAACCGCGTCCTCTTGGCACAGCTCGCGCTCGTCTCGTGGAAGGAGTACTTTTACTCGCTCCTCCAGAGCGGAGGCAGCAACAAGCTCACGTCGGCGGTCCTCAAGCTGATCGAGAAGCAGCGGAACGGCGAGACGATCGAGACGGATTTGGTCAAGAAGGTGATCGACTCGTTCGGTGAGTCGTCTCGCTCCACAAGGACGGACACCGTGGCTCGCCGTCAAAAGTCACCTGATCCATCTACGGCGCACGGAGAGACTCACCTCGAAACATGCCTCACCTGCAGTCGCGCTCGGCCTCGACGAAGCCGACACGAACCGGCAAAACCTCGAGGTGTACAAATCGGCGTTCGAGTCGCCGTTCATCGCCGCGACAGAGACGTACTACAAGGCCGAGTCGGAGCAGTTCCTCGCCGGCAACAGCGTCACCGAGTACATGAAGAAGGCCGAGGGGCGCCTGCAGGACGAGGAGAACCGCGTCGACTTGTACTTGCACGCGAGCACGAGGAAGAGCCTGATCCAAAAGTGTGAGGAGGTGCTCGTCCGGAACCATGCCGAGATCATGCAGGAGGAGTTCCAGAGGGTGCGTTCTCGAGCGCGAGACCCTGTCGTGCCGATCGGGATCCTCCTAGCGATTCAGGCCGAGCTGATTTCTTCTTTTTCGTGGGACGCACAGCTCCTCGACCAGGAACAAGAACCCGACCTGCACCGCATGTTCCTCCTCTTGTCCCGGATCCCGTCCGGCCTCGACCCGCTGCGCGAACGCTTCGAAGCGCACGTCAAGAAGGCCGGACTTGACAGCGTCGAACGGTCCGTCGGGAGTACGACAACGACGGCCGCGCCCGCAACCGCTTCGAACGGCGCGGCGGCGGCCGACGCAAAAGACAAGGAGAAGAAGGAGGTCGCGGTCGAACCGAAGGCGTACGTCGACTCGCTGCTCGTCGTGCACCGCAAGAACAACGAGTTGGTCGCAAAGGCGTTCAGGGGCGACCAGGGCTTTGTCGCCAGCCTCGACAGGGTCAGTCATCCCTCGCTCTTTTTTTTCTCGCCTGACTGCGGCTCGCTCGTTCCCGCAGAGCCGCAATCTTGAACAGGGAGTCCGCTGACATGAACGCTCCTCTTGCAGGCTTGCCGCGAATACGTCAACCGCAACGCCGCGTGCCCGTCGGCGAACAAGTCACCCGAACTCGTTGCTCGCTTCGCCGACGGACTGCTGAGGAAGAGCAACAAGGCCTCGGAGGAAGCTGACGTCGAGCAGGCGCTCTCCGACACGGTGCGCGCCGTTTCTCGAGCCCGCCCCCCCTTCCCATGTGCGGGCCTTCACTGACTCGTTGCCTGCCTCCGCACGTGTCCAGATGACCGTCTTCAAGTACATCGAAGACAAGGACGTCTTTATGAAGTTTTACTCCAAGATGCTCTCGAACCGCCTGATCCGCGACACGTCAGCGTCCGAAGACGCCGAATCGAGCATGATTGGCAAACTCAAGGACGCGTGCGGGTTCGAGTACACGTCCAAGCTTCAGCGCATGTTCCAGGACATGCAGTTGAACCGCGATTTGAACGTGGCGTTCAAGGAGAAGATGGCGCAGACGCACGACTCGGGCGACTTGAACGGTGCGTGGCTTTCTCCTTCATGCCATCAGCTTGATTCGGTTGTTTGCGATCGGTTACTGATGGCTGTCGGGATCAATCCTGCGCACAGTCGACTTTTCGATTCTCGTCCTCGGTACCGCGCAATGGCCGCTGTCGCCGCCCAACACGAAGCTCAACATGCCGGCCGAACTCGTCAAGAGCAAAGAGCGCTTCGAGCAGTACTACCTCAACAAGCACTCGGGTCGCAAGCTCACGTGGCTCTGGCAACACAGCCGCAACGAGTGCGTTGTACGGATGTTCGAGAGCGGGGGCGAAACGAGGAATTGCTGACCCCGAAATGTCCCGCAGGCTGCGCACGCTGTACACGCCGCAAAAGTACTTCTTTGTCGTCTCGACGTACCAGGCCTGCGTCCTGCTCCAGTTCAACTCGTCCGGGTCGGATGCCCTCTCGTACTCGGACCTCGAGACGGGGACGGGCCTGAACGCCGACACGCTCAAGCCGGTCCTGGCTTTGCTCGTCAAGCAGCGCGTCCTCGAACTCAAGGACGGTGACACGTACGAGCTCAACCTCGGGTTCAAGAGCAAGAAGATCAGGGTCCCGCTCAACGTGCCGGTCAAGGCGGAGCAGAAAGCCGAGAGTGCCGAGGTCATGAAGGTGCGTCGGCCCGTGCCCCTGGAGTGCATTACCTCTCGGTGCTGACCTGTGCTCCGACCACAGCACGTCGACGAAGACCGCAAGTTGTTGATCCAGGCGACCATTGTCCGGTGCGTCACGAACGCGCCTCTTTGTGCAGCCCCCGCGAACGTCCACTCACTGGCTTGCTCTCTCGCTGAAACAGGATCATGAAGTCGCGCAAGACGATGAAGCACCAGCAGTTGATCGCCGAGACGATCGACCAGCTCAAGGCGCGGTTCCAGCCGCGCGTGCCCGACGTGAAAAAGGCGATCGACGCCATGATTGACCGCGAGTACATTGAGCGCGAGGAAGGCAGCAGGGACTCGTACAGGTGCGTCGCTGGCTGTCATCGTGCTTGGTTCCTACTTGCTCGACTGCGACACGCGGCTGATTGATCCGTCTGCATTGGAATACGCACAGGTACCTCGCCTAGATTCCCGAGTCGATAGCCTCCTTTCGTCGCCGCATTTCTTTCCCCCGCCTCGTGTTGCACATCGTTCCTGCGTGCCCCTTCCGTCCTCCTCACCCTTGCTTGTATCATTCGCCCCCTGCCCTCCGAGGCCCTGCACTTTGGGCCCGAGAGACTCGCTCTCTCCTTTCCTCCCTTTTTACGTCCCATCGATTGTCGACCTCATCGAGGGCGCTTGCATCTCCCGCTTGCTTGTAGATATACCTACCCCCCGCTTGCATTCGTTGCCTCCTCTTCGAGCTCCCGGGTAGGTCACGAGTCCGGTCGAAATCGGAAAGCGAGTTTTGCGCTAGCGAGAGCTTCTTTACGGCATCGACGTCGAGTTGGCTCTACACTTCGGAGCCACTTCGGACATGGCGCGATGTATAGCTATAGCCGAGCTGCATCCAATGAGCACGGAGAGAGCACGGCCCGCGGCGGTTGAGAGCAAGCCGAGGATTCGATGACGCCTGTCCGGATAAGCGCGGCTGTCACGAGCATGGCGAGCGCGCGAAGTCGAAGGTGGCGAGTCGGCGGGTCCAAGCTGCCCTTGAGTCTAGAGTTTGAGCAAGGTCTCACAGCATCCCCTTGCGAGCCAATAGCGTCTGGTATAGCGAGTCTTTGAGCGGATCGGCACGAGAGCGTTGGCGAGTGTTGTTCCGCCGCCTCGAAGCGAAGTCGGAGAGTCGGTCTCGGTGCCCCGGCTTGTCCTTCCTCCCCCGTTCGCCGCCTTCTTCACGTCAGGAGAGCCCCGTGTCACTCTATCGAGGGGTTGTACTAGTCTCTCGCGCCCTGTGGACCGGCGATGGACGCACACGCTCTCGCCCAGTCGCTCGGCGACCCGACGAGTCAGCACCAACAACAACAACTCCAACAGCAGCAGCAACTGCCTCCGCCTCCGTCGTCGCTCCAGGAGCACCACCAGCAGCAACAACAGCTCCAGCAGCAACAGCAACAACAGCAACAGGCCGCCCAGGGCGGTCACACCGTGTTGATCGCCGGCGGACCGACCAACAACCCGCAATTGATCACCCTCGACGCGCAGGGCCATACGCCCGCCGGCATCACGGCGGCGAGTCTGTTGCCGTCCCGTGACCAGATCCCTCGGTGAGTTGTCACCCTCTCAAGGCCGAGACTATAGCGCTCTCGAGTTCATCTATCGCGCGCGCGAACGCTGACACGAATCTTGTGTGCGAAAATTACACTCAGCCCGTACAAATGCCCGTTGTGCCCGAGGGCGTTCTACCGCCTCGAGCACCAGACGCGCCACATCCGGACTCACACGGGCGAGAAACCGCACGCTTGCACACACCCAGGGTGAGTAGAACTTCGTCTCGGTTGCCCGTCGCGACCATCCGAGGACCGGCACCGCTTTTCCCTCTCTGGGGACTCCGCAGAGGGGACCCTCCCCTTCCCTCCTCGACTCGCCCGGAACGCATCTTCCTGCAAAGGATCGGCTCGGAAAAAGTCCCCCCCTCTGCGCTGCAGTGACTTGAATGCGCTCGACCTGCACAGGTGAGGCGGACGAGACCGAGAATGCTGACAATGTTCCCGGCTCTTCGTTGTTTTCCGCTCCCGGCAGATGCGAGAAGCGCTTCTCCCGCTCGGACGAGTTGACGCGGCACATTCGGATTCACTCGTCTGAACGTGGCAGGAAGAAGACGGCGCAGCAGCAGGCGGCGGCAGCGGCGGCAGCGGCGGGAGGCGGAGCGACGCCGCCGGCAGTGAAGAAGGGGAAGCAGAGCAGGCAGGCCAGCCCGTCTGAAGAGGTGAGTCCGCTCGGCTTTGCTCCAGACGAGTCGTACAAGGTCGTGTGGACGTCCAGAAGCGAGCCGATGTCGCGCGATCGGGTACTGACGGTTCATCGTCTTCGGCGCATCGCCTCGAAATCCAGCAGCAACAGCAGCAGCAGGCCGACTCGTCGTCAGCTCAGGCCGCCGCGTCGCAGGCTTCTAATCCTTACAGCGCCATGCTGGGATACGTGAGACCCCGAGTCGCTCGAGTTGCGAAGAAGACTAGAGACGCTAACCGCCGTTCACCGCCTGTGAACAGCAACAACAACCGTACTACCCTCCGCCTCCCGGCTACCCCGGCTACCCTTATCCTTCCATGCCGATGTACCCTTACGGCTACCCGTCTGTCCCGCCGCCGACCTCGACGTACCCGGGCATGCCGTCTTCGAACCCGGCAACGACGAGCGCCTACCCCGGGTTCCCGCCGAACGCGTCCTCGTACACGCCGTACGGCTACCCGCCGATGATGCCGCAGCAAGTCACGAGCACGAGTCAGCAGCAAGGGCAGCCGGGGCAGGCAGGCCAGGCGCAGCAGCAGCAGCAGCAGCAGCAGCATATGGCAGGATCGGGGCTGCCGCAACCGCCTGCTTCGATGCAGGGCGCCGGTCAGCAGCACGGTCAGCAGCAACCCATCGCGGGTGCTGACGGACGACCGCTGAACGCACTTGCGCTCGCGGCCGCGACGGGACTGCACGAGATGGAGCGCGAACGCGCCGAGCGGGAGCAGAGTCGGCCGGGAATGGATGTTCCGGGTGCGGCGGGAGGCAGCGCGAGCGGGACGGGTTCGCAGCCTGGCAGCGCGAGCAACACGCCGTACGGTTCGTTCGACCAGAACGCGGCGGCGGCGGCGGGCTATTGGCCTTATGCCGCTGCTGCAGCGGCGGCGGCCGCGCAAAAGTACGCCGGGACCGGGTACGCGACGTCGCAGCACGTCCAGAATGCGTCGGCGCAAGTCACGGCCGACCTCGTCGCTCAGCAGCAGGCTCAGCAGCAGCAGCAGGCGGCCCAGGTCGCCATGGCAAACGCCGCTGCGATGGCCAACAACGGTTCACGCCGTCCTTCCCACGCGCACGGCGTGCACTCGCACCACCTCTTGTCGCCGAGCGATGACAGCGCGTCTCGGCACTCGCACTCGCATGACCCGAGTCACCCGACGCACCACGGCTCGCTCGCGAGGCACCAGCACCGTCATGCCTACGCGCCCTACTCTTTACCCGCGTCGACGGATCACTCGCTGGCAAACTCGCCGGCTTCGTCGCCTGGTCACTCGGAGCAGGAAGCGCAGCAGCAGCAGCAGCAGGCGTACACGGCCTCCCAGCAGCATTCCGGCCTCGACGCGAACGGCCGCCCCGTCTCGCACGGCGGATCTGCTTCGCCGTTCCCGCCCGTTCAAGGCGGACCGGGTCTCGTCCCCGGGATCGGCATGGCGTCGCAGCCGGGACACGGCCAGCAGCACGCGATCGGCGAACTGCAGCAGCAGCTCGCGTACCAGCTCACGCCCGGCGCGAGTCCGGTCCTCGGCCCGCTCAAGGGTTTGACACTCATGTCGGCCGCGGGGAGTCGCGCGCCGTCTCAAGCGCCTTCCCGCGCGACAAGTCCGGCTCCGGTCCAGTTGCCGCCTCTTCGCCTGCCTGGTCAGTCTGAAAGCGACGTGCAGCCGTCGAGCGCTGGTGGTGGAGGAGGTCGCGGAGGAGACCGCAGCCAGCCCGGGAGCGCGAACGCGTCTCGTGCGGGAACGCCGGACGCTACGATCGAAGCGCAGAAGCACGCGTTTGCTGCCGGGAACCATCACGGAACCGCTCAGCAACACCGCGCCTCGCACCGCAACCACCCTTACGGCCGTTCGCAGCCCGGATCGCCCGTGAACGGACAGTCTCAGCCCGGTTCGAACGGTGCGCGGACGGCGGAAGGGACGCCTTCGGCGCCCAACTCGAGGCCGACGAGTCCGAACCAGCGGACGCCGGCGTTTGCTTCGATGACGAGCATGACGTCGCAGGCGCACGCGCAGCTCGTCGCGGACAAGATGGCGGCGATGAAGGCTCGGCAGCAGCAATACGAGCAGCAGCACTCGGTTTAGATGCCCGCATCCCAGGTCCTTCGCACTCCAGGTCCTTCGCACTCCGCCCCTTCCCTTTCACCCTCTGTACGTACCTGCGCGCTTGGGCGGCTCGCGACAGCTCTTGCTGCTCCGTGCCGCCTCTCTCTTTCTCTCTCGTATAGACGGCGAGGTCCGGGTCCTCCTCCTGGAACCGACCTTCGACCCACCCTCCTCAATAGACTTCGTTCCGCTTTGCCTTTCGCCTTGGCCTCCTCGTCGACTCGCAGCATACTGCCCTCCCCCGCTCCGCTCCGACTTTTACTACCTCCCGCAGCCACCGCTTTCTACTCTAGCTTTCTCCCCTCCATCGTACTTGCCCCCGTGCAGCTTGGCGCACGACTACTTGACCTTGCAATCTATTCACACTCGCCCCTTTTCTACTCGTGAGAGTACTGCGGCCGAAAGACCGAGGACAACCACCTGCATTGCGGGTGGCTGTGCAGCTGCACGGCGAGGTCTGATGAGCCGGTCGGTGAGCGAAAAAAGTGTGATCGAGCGAGCGATCCGCGTGATGACGCACTGCGACTGCGCCTTCTGCCTGGGCAACGTCGTCGTCGTCTCCCCTCCCCTTCCTCTCTCCTCCACCATTTCCCTTACGAGTTCTTGACAGCCCACTGTGAGTTTGGATCCGGACCTCCCCCTCGAGACAAGTGCTGACTGTCGCTTCGTCCCCGTCCGTCCCCCTTCGTGCGCATTCTTTGCCCCACATCATCACCTCGGTTGCCATCGCATCGCTCGTCGTCCGCAGTCTCTCTACTGGCTGCTTCAGACTCGCTTCTTTGAAGCCATTCGAATACAACCCCAATGTCTGAATCCCTCTCGCGTGTTCCGCTCCTGTCTGGCGAGACGGCCGAGCAAGCCGAGTTGTCCATCTCGGCGCTCGCGCAAGCTTACGGCGCCCTCCAAGCCGGCAAGCTCCCGACCTCGGAGCAGCTCGACCGTATGGTTCGCAAACTCCTCTCGAGCTCGCTCTTGCAACCCGACATCGGAGGGATGCTCAGCGGTAAAGTCGGAGGCGGAAAGTTGAGCGCCCGCGGACGCAACGTGGTCGTCCAGGAGCGCCGCGTCATCCAGGCCATCGCCCGCCTCGTCCTCGAGAAGAATCAGGACGACAAGATCCAGCGGTGAGCTCTCCAGACCCCTTGTTGCCGCGATGTCCCGCGAGCCGGCGATCTTTTTCCGCCGGGGTTGCTGCGGGCAGCCGATTTCGCGACCGTTCGCTGACGTCTCCTTGGTCCCGTCGACAGCTTCATCTGGGCCGCTCGTCACGCTGGCATCGAGAACATCGACATCGACGCCGACATCAACGTCAAGATCCCCAAGCCCGCCGTTCCCAAGGCGAGCGAACTCGGCGAGGCCGGCAAGTCGCTGCACGAACTCGTCTCGCTCCTCCTGACCTCGTCCGAGCTCCGTAACCTCCTCGCCGACTCGCTTAACCTCTTCCGGGATGTGTTCGCCGACGCGCTCGAGGAGACCGCCGAGGGCACCATCTCGCTCACCCGCGCGAGCAAGCGCGCCGCCAAGAAGGTCCGCCCCTCGGAGGACCAGAAGAAGGAGCACAAGACGGGCCTCGAGGGCGACCACTGGGAAGACGTCGTCGGTAACGTCCAGGACGTCCGGAAGAACATCCGCCGCGGCGCCGAGGACAAGCGCGACGACCTGCTGAAGCAGTCGGTCAAGAAGGGTCGCGAGGTGAGACACGTCCTCAGTCTTGCCTCCGTCATGCGCGCAGTCAAGCTCACTTCTGCTGTGTGCACCTACAGCTCAAGCAGTACGTCGACGAGAAGCTCCCGACCGACGTCAAGGACGCCGTCATCGAGCGCTGGCGCGACATTGCCAACGAGATCCAGAGCAAGCCCGAATACAAGGACGCCGTCAACACCCTGTACGGCCTCTGGCGCAAGTACTCGGACCAGTGGGTCTCGGAGCTCAAGGAGGCTGCCGACAAGTCGACTGCCAAGCTCAAGGAAGTCGACGTCCAGCCCGACGAGGACGCCGAGAGCGCTGTCCGCCTCTTCCGCGAGATCATCGAGTCGTTCACGGGCTCGCTCGACGGTGCCCTGCAGTCCGGCGACAAGCTGTACAAGCACGTCCGCGACGACGACCGCATCCAGCAGATCTGGAACGAGTTCGAGACCCTCTTTGAGCGCTCGATCAACGACATCGGCTACGTTACCTCGAACCGTGCCAGCCGCCAGTTCGACACCCTGTACGACCGTGCGCGCGCCGTCGTCGAGGAGAACGCCGAGTGGAAGAAGGACGCCAACGCGTTCTTCTCCGAGGCCCAGAAGCTGTTCGACAATGCCGCGAATGACCGCGCGCTCGAGGCCGTCGGCGATGCCTTCGAGGACCTTGGCGACGCTCTCGCCGAGTTCGGCAAGACCGGCTACAACCTCGTCGGCATCGACGGTGGCGACCTCTGGAAGGACATCTCGACCGTGTTCCTCCCGCGCATCCTCGGCGCCCTCAAGCAGGTCCCGATGCCCCGCGTCGAGTTCACGAGCGAAGACGTTGACCTGATTGTCGATAACGTAAAGTTCGAATCGTGAGTTGCTGTCTCTGGTCCTGTCTTGCTCGTCCGGCTGCACAAGGAATTGACCCGCCCTCTCCCTCGACGTGCTGCTATGCAGGGCCTCGTTCATCCCGGACGCTGCTCACTTCCGCTCGAACGTGGAGTTCTCGACTCAGAAGGGCTACGCGGCCTACGCTGCCGACTTTAAGGCGCGCACTACCCTCGCCTTTGCTGGTCTCCGCATGCAGGCGACCAACATCAGCTACTGTGAGCCCGGGATACTAGTTCAAGTGACATGCAAGCACAATACTGACTCCGGTTATTGGGACGCACAGACATCAACGTCAAGAAGGGCTGGCTCGGACTCGAAGACAGCGGTGCGTCCCCATTTCGCAAGGACTTTCCTTGTAGCTGGTCCTGACGCAGAGCGCGGCCGTATACAGGTCTCCTCGACGTCTACCTTGGTTCGGCGAACGACCCTCGCGCCGACAACGGTGTCGACTGCACCCTCGTCGTTTCGAACGCGACCGAGAAGGACCGCGAGTCGTTCTTCAAGCTTGAGAAGGTCGACGTCAGCATCGAGGGCTTCAACATCCGCATCCGTCAGAGCTCGAACCCGGTCCGTGCCTGGTTCGCCCAGAATGGCGTCCGTGGTTTCCTCGAGGCCAAGATCAAGGAAGCGGTGAGTCGGCGATTTTGTCTCCGCTACTCTCGTACGCGACCGCGATCTGTGTTGCTGACTCGGTCCTCGACTCTGTTCTCCAGCTCGAGGAGCAGTTTGCCGCCGCGTTCGAGGCGCTCGACAGGCAACTCTTTGTCCTGCACGCCAAGTCGCTCGGTGCGTCCGGCGCCGCGTCGAACCCGATCGACTACTTCCGCGGCCTCTTCAACACGGGCTACTCGTCGCCGCTGTCGGCGTCGTCGCTGCTGAGCGAGGTCTCGAAGACGGGCGTCCAGAAGGTCGGACCGCGCGGCGAGTGGGTCCTCGCGATCGGCGTCGAGGAGGAGCTCCTCCCGGGCAAGCGGACCTACCTCGGCCGCCAGGGCGAGGATGTCGTCTCGCGCAAGCGCCAGGTCGAGTCGCTCGCCGAGGAAGGTCGCGCCGAGCTCATCGGGGCCGCGCAAGAAGCCGGCGCGTCGAGCGACAACTTGGAGACGGTCGGCCAGGAGGTCACTGCGAACCTCGACGAAGCGGCGCAGGAGGCCCGCCACAAGGCGAGGAGGGAGGCGGCGCGCCGCAAGCGCGACGAACTCCGCCGCGAGGGCTGGAAGTCGGACGCGTTCGACCTCATCGCTTGAGCGCGCACGTCGTCGTCACGCGCCGTTTCGGCCTCGAACCGCTTTTTTACCCCCCCTTTCCGTACATACCTCGGATCGGTCGGCACCGTGCTGTATCCGTTAGTCCGTACACCGTTGTTTCTACTTGTGCATAATCACCCTTCAGTACCCTCAACTCTACCGTCCTCGCCTTGATGAGCGAGAGTACGAGCAAAGTCAAGCAGAACGGTCCTGTCTCGGCTCTTGTGCTAGACTGCTCCACGCCCTGCTCCAGACTCGCCCCTATGTGGGCGACTCGCGTGGCAGAGTTTGCCGGACCCGGAAGAGCAGAAAGCGGAGGGGCCGAGTGGAGTGAAGAGGTTGGTCACGACCCATGTCGGCGACAACAGCTGCTCGGAGAAGCGGGAGCAGCGTCGCAACAGTCTCGGCAGCGGGAGAGCATGCGCCTGTGCCCCAAGCTACGCCGCAGCTGTCAATCCTGAGGATCAAGCGGAAGCGGACGCAACAACCGACGCCGCTCGACGCCCTCGGTTCGTACAGCGCTCAGGCGCGATTCAGCCTAGGCGAGGCGCGTACAGAGAGACTGACTCGTCCAATCGGCATACAGTCATCGAACAGCTCGAGCCGTCTACGAAGAGGAGAAGGGGAGAACCGACTTCATCGACTTCGAGAAATGTTGAACCAGACGCTCCAGCACGAGGTGAGCACACAGGGAGCCGTGCGAGCGGCGCAGGCAACTCGGACGTCGCTCATCTCCTGCTGTGTGCCGCCCGGCAGGTATCTTTCGCTTTGCCGAGACGGTGCCGCTCGACTCGTTCTCGACTCCGGTCAAGACGAGGAGTCTACGCGTACGTGCGCGATCAGGGCCAGGGTACCGTCGCCTGTGTTCTCGAGAGGCACTGACGCTTTAGGTCACGTGTTCTGGCGCGTCTACAGGACCGCATTCAATCCTTTCTCGCTCATCCTCCGCCGGGTCTCGCCCGCTCTAGCTCTTCAGCTTCCCTGAGAAACGCCTTTGCGGCGGCCGGCGCTACAGCCGATGCTTCCGGCCGGACAGACTCGCCAGGGAGGAGAGCGCAGGACCATGATGCGCCGGCGTCGCCTGCTTCGACCTCGTCGCGCCGGAAACTACCTTCCGCTCTTCGAGCGGCGCGTGCAGCTGCCATTTCGACATCTTCTTCTTCCTCGTCACTGCACGACTCACTAGCGGCCCCTTCGTCGCCTCGGAGCGCCGCTGCTTCAGTAGCAGCGGGACGGACCGGGCGCGGTCATGAATCGTCCGGGACCGCAGCCTCGCCTCGACTTGCGGCTCTTCACGCCGAAAAGAGTCGACTTCGATATCGCGTCATTGAACAGAGGCGTGCCTTCTTCTCGGCACAGGCCGAGGCGGAAGAAGCGGCGAGGGTCGAGCGCGCCAAGGAGGACGAGGAAATCCGAAGAGGACTTCGCCCACCCCGCGTCGAAGACTCGAGGAGTCGAACGAAGCCAGTCAAGGAAGAAAACGCTACAGACGAGCCGAATGGCATCAAAATTTACGAGGCGGTGGCAGAGCTCGAGGACGATTCGGCGAACCCTGGTCGTGCCCGTAGTCGGGACACTCAGTCTCGGCGGAACGCTCCCGCGCCGGATCCGATGCAGGCCGCAGCAATGGATCAGTTTGGCTCAATGCTGAATGAGTATCTGTCGAGTGCGTGTCTTCTTCTTCAAGCTTTGAGCCCAGCTAAATGACAAAAAAAGCTGATCCTCGTTTTCCAAGCAGTCCAGGAAACAATCACGCCAACCTCGCCGACGGTTCCGCACCCGAGCACCTTTTCGTTTCCGACCGCTTCCGACTCGCCTAGTGTCGCTTCCGACGCTACCACTCCTGCGCAACTGACGGACGATGAAGGCGACTATGTCTACGATGTCTACTATCGCGCAACAGAGAAGCCGGCTGCTCGTACGGCTGCCGCCGACTCTACGAGTGAAGCGATGACGAGTGGCACGACGGCGGCGGCAGGGTTCGACGTGAGCAGTTTGGCGGGCTTGAGCCGGATCGGTCAGCTGTGCGTTTGCTTCTCTTTCCCGGCGTTGGGCTCAGTGGCAATAGCTTTCGCTGCTGCGTTGAGGCTGGGTACTCTAGGTGGGGAGACCCGACTGAACCCCCTGGTCCTTGCAGTGCCGGCCTCGCGGAAGATTCGGACGACGAGGCGCAGCTGCTCTTGCACGAGAAGGATGCCGACCCATCCAGCGAGGAGGAAGACAACGCCGATCAGGACAGTAATGGTGAGTCGATGCGAGAGAAGGCTATCTTCGCACTCAAAGCAGTTGCTGCGAGTACGTGCTGATGGCATTTTCTGGACGCTGGGCGTGCAGAGGAGAACGACTACCGCAACGACTATCCGGACGAAGACGAACCCGATTCGGACAACAACAAGGTCGAATTCCGCGATCCACAGCGCGCCGCGTGGAGTTCGGACGAGAGCGACGGGATGGAGGGCGACTCGGATGGGAGCGACGGGATGTACGCCGATAGCGATGACGACTACTGAGAGCCATGCCTGGACTCCAAGTCCACGACTACAGTGTACCCTCATGTAGCGCTGTGCGAACGGGAAACCGCTACTCGCCTCGAGGAGATACTGCGCGAAGGAGAGGCAATCTTCGCCGAAAAAGTCGCTTTGTGTGCAAGGAAAGCCCTGCTTGACGTGCTCTTGTTCGAACCCAATGCGCTCGACTGCGGGGCAGGTTTCTCCTTGGGGCCCAAGTGATTTCGGCATTCATGCAGTTCCGCAAGCAGGACAGGAAATGAAACTCTCGAAGGAAGCGCTCTTTGCCTTTGGACGACTACCCCTCGCCGGAGGAGGCGCGCAAGGGTAGAAGCCTGCCGCATTGACCGCTACCGCCTTGTCAGAATTGAGGCGAATGGCAACTATGTGACGGAGCGGACAGAGCGCTGCCGTCAGCGAGCTCCTCCCCGCGGCGATGCGGCGGCAAGCCGCCGTATGCCACGAGACTCGCTCCCTGCAGGATGTCGAGGGCCACCTGTGCGATTGCAACGCAACGTGCTGGCTCATGCCTCGTTTGAAGTTTTGCAAGAGCGCCGTGTCATTTCGCGGACACTCGAGCTACGGACTCGCAAGGTAGTCTCGCTCATCTCGATTCCTTTCTCTCTGTCGCTCGCGGCCTACGGACGAGAGGCGAGTATCACAGTAGACTTTGGACGTCATCGACTAGCGACAGCCGCGCTCGTCTTGCATGGACAAGCGAGACACGCCCAGCTGAGAAGGCCAACGCCTCATCTCCTCGATGTCCGCCTGTGTTCCTGTCGACTCGCTGCGCAAGCGCCCTCGTGTAAACATGGCCACCGGGTCTAATCGCGTGCACCTCTGATGCGTTCCGGGACAAGAGATCAGCTTTGAGACAATTTACCGACCGATTTCCTTTCTTGAAATGCTCGTCTTTCCGACACGAGCTCTTTCATGTACAAAGTGCGCTGGTAGTGCAAGTGCAAAGCAGAGACGAGAAAAACAGACGCGCAGGCATCAAGCGGGAAGAGGAGTTAAGCGGCAAAGTGAAGGGGAAACTCCCGCTGCTCACGTCGGCCTCTGAACGACAACACTGCCGAGTAATCCGGCCTGCTTGATCGTCTCGTTCAAGTCGGTCAACTCGCGCGTCGGGAAAGTCGTCTGGAGAACGTAGGACTGCTGAGTCTCGCCCGGGCGCGAGCTGTGCGTCCGCAATAAGGCGACATCAGCTTGAGATCGTCACTTTGGTCTAGAGCTGATGAGCACATCTGACAAGGACGCACCGCTCGATGTACCGCCTAATGTCGCCAACAGTGTGCGTGTGGTTGAACGTCGCGACCATCCTAAGAGATGAGCGTCAATCAGCTGGCCGATCCAGCCTCTCCCGAAGGGAAAAAAAGAGAGAAAGGTGTTCTGAATCGTGTCCCCACCGAAACTCACCTGTCTCCGGTCCTCAAACGGATCTGGACTTGCGTCGTCGGCTCGTTCCTGTCGACTTCAAATTCGACATTCGTGCTCGCCGCCGAGTTCCCTCCCGCACCGCTGCTAGCGGCGCTGCTGCTGCCGATCACCGCAGGCGGCAAACTGCCCGGCATGCTCCCCGCGCTGGCGTTCGCGCCGGCGCCGGTCCTCGATTCCGGGAACGGCGAACCGGCTCCGAGGCGGTTACCGGAACCGGCAAACGGGCCTTGAGGTGGAGGAGGTTGACGGGTCCAGCGTTCGTGACGCCGTTCGGCGATCCGGAGTTCGACCGGTTGGTCGTGTTTGACTCTGAGCACCGAGATCGGCGCGCGGCTGCGTCGACGCATCAAGAAACAAAGAGTACCAATGTGAGCGTAAGCCACACACGTTGGCTTGGAAAAAAGCGCGACGCACCCGGACTGGATCGCCTCGAGCAACTCTTTGTTCTCGTCGTACTTCATCAAGTCGCCGTCCTCGATCGAGAAGCCGTCCTCCCAGAACGTCAAGTTGCGGACCGCAACCTCTTCTTCCTCTTCCTCCTCGTCGTCCTCTCCAGCTGCGCCTCCGGCAGGACCGGACGCGGAAGGGCCGCGGGTCGGGTCCGGGATGTATGTCGAAGGCGTCTCGTCCGAACCGAGCGTGTGAGCTACAGAGGCACACCCAATTCGTCAATGTAGACTCGAGGCAAAACAGAAGGGCACGCTGGAAGCTCACCCGAGCCAGTGAAAAACGAAGGTCCGGCGGCCGGTTCTTCGCCTCCTGCGAGACGGCTCGAGCCCCTGGGTAGAGGACGACACATCAGTGGAGCTGTCACGACTAATGCGACAGTGGTGCACTGAAAAGCGAAATGACGCGGTAGCCTCACTCGCGAGCTTGCTGGAGAATGTTCTTGAGCATGTCCGAGATGCCGCCGCGACGGCGGGGGTCGTCCGGGTTCTCGACCGACAAGCCGCTGCACACCGGGAAAAAGGGCCCCATGTCAGCTCTGGCTCTTGTGCACCTCGAGGTACAAACGGGAAAGGCCGACCGACCTCTTTGCGCCTCCGGTGTAAAAGTTCTGCGGGTCCTTGCGGCCGTCCTCGTCGTCCGAGTCGTCGCCTCCTCCTCCGAATCCACCGAATCCTCCTCCTCCCGAGGAAGGTCCCGCACTAGCAGCCGCAAGGTCCCTGAACCCAGTGACGCGCGGTCCTCCCGACGAGCGGATCGGGTTCCTGTTGGGCGTGCTCGCTCCCGAGTTGCGGCTAAGTGACGAGCACCCGGTCCAGAGTCAGCTCCACAGTTCAGAGTCGTAGCTCCCTTGTGTCTGTACTGGTGACTAACCCGCTGTTGGAACCTGATCCGGTGGCAGCTCCCCACCCGGCTGGCATCGGTTCGACGGGAGCGCCACTCAGGGTGTAGGCACCTCGTCCCCCTCCCACTGCACCGGATGACTGAGTGGGCCTATTCGAGGGAGTCGACTGTCCCGCGGATGCTCCAGCTGCGGTCGAGGGGTCGTCGTTGTCGTCATTGCCGGCAGTGGATCCTCCGGCGGGGTTGTCAAAGTAACTCGCGACGGCGGCCTAGTCCCGCGCGCACGCACAGGGGACAGAGTCAGTTCGCGAGTTTCCAGACTGAGTTCTAGACCTCGTGCGTACGTTCAAGTCCTTGTTGTTGGCGTCGAGGTAGAACTGGGCTTGGTTGAGCGACGCGCCCGTCAACGCGGCAAACTGCGCCAGCTGCTCTTGTTCGGCTGTGCGAGCGAGAGTCAGCTCCTGATCAGACTTGGGACTCGTGCATCAGAGTGCGCTCACAGGCCATGGTTCACGGTGTGACTCGAGAGAGAGAGAGCGAGAGCGTAACCCGACGGAGCGATGACGACGAAGAAAGTGGAGCTAGCCTTTCGCGCTTCCCTCTGCACCCTACAGGACCTACACTCAGAGAACAGAGAAAGCCACGCACTCGGAGCGATGAGCAACTTGCTCGCACTCGGTCCGAAACTCACGACACCGGTAACGCAGAACCTGTCGTCTCCCGTCGGCGCACCCGCTTTCTGACCGGTGTGCACGCTCGCGGAACAGCTACCACGCCTGTCGGACGACTTGTACCGTGCCCTGAGCGAAGCAAGCCTCGAGACCCACCCGAACGAACTGAAACCAGACTTGGAAGCGTGGCACCACCTCCGACTCGCGTGCTTCCCGGCCGGACTTGCTGCTCTCCCCGGTCCAGACGCAGTCAGGCACCTCGCACTGCAAGTCTTGCCCCCACGGCGCTCCTCTCAAGGCGACGAGGCTGACGGAAACGCAATCCCCACGAAAACAGCTACTATGCTCAGTTGACCCACGCCCTGACGAGGACCCCACCACGAGCAAGTTCCCTCCTTCATTCTGTCTCTTTCTCGCTTCGCCCTTTCGCGACTGACCCCGCACATCTCCTAGCAGACAGCCATCACTTTCCCGTGGTCGCCACTCGCTCCCCCGTCCCTCCCTTCTCCCCTCGCGCCCGGCACCATCTCCCCTGCGACTACGAGCGCCGACGCATCCCTCGCCTCGGAACGGCTCGCCGTCCTCTACTCGCTCGCATACGTCCACGCTGCACTCGGCGCATCCACCCGTCGCGCAGACGAACAAGGGATCCGAGCGGCCCTCGCCGCCTTTCAGAATGCAGCGGGGACTCTGCAAGTCCTCGCGAGTGAAATCGGCAAGCTCGAGTCCCGGAAGGGAGCGGCAGTGCCAGTGGCAGCGGATGGCGGTGGTGAGGCGCAAGGACTGCGACCCGATCTGAGGAAGGAGGTCGTCGCGTGCCTCGAAGTGTTGTGCCTCGCGCAGGCGCAAGAAGTCGCCTGGCAAAAAGCCGTCATGGGTCCGTCCCGCTCTCCTCTCTTCCCACGCGAGCACCGTTATTCTCAGAATCTCACCGCTGACCGAGCGAGGGTCGCATGCACGCAGACCGACTCAAGAACGGGACGGTGGCAAAAGTCGCGATGCACGCGGCGCAGCTGTACCAGCAGGCGCGCGATCAAGCCGAGTCGATCCGGTCCGAAGCCGACGTCGCCTCGTTCGCGTTCGCAGACGTGAGCCAACACGCTCTTCCCTGCGTCCCTTCTACCGCAAGTGGATGTTGATGTGCGCCTCCGGCTCGCAAACGCCGGACTTGCCCCCACTTGCAGGACCTCTCGCGGTATCTCGCGTTCAAACACGCCCACTTCGCCGCTGTCGCGCACTACCGTCGGTCGCTCGACGACCTCGGCGCGAACCGGTACGGCGACGAACTCGGTCGGCTCCGGTTGTGCGACCAGGTGTTGAAGGAGGTGGTCGCGAGCAAAGGCAAGAGAGGGGTACCGGACGCGGTCGTCAAGGATCTCAAGGTGCGTCCTTTGACGAGATTCACGCGCGAGCGGAGCGAAAGAGTGGGTTTTTTTTGTGGCGCTCATGCTTAGAACTCGCGCGGTTGCGTGCACAGTCACTTCAAGGCATGATCACCGAGAACCTCGCGCGCGCCAACAAGTATGCTCGAGGATTGCATCTCTTTGAACCTGCTCAACCTTACTCATCCGCTGCTTCACCGCAGGGACAACGACCTGATCTACCTCGCGACTCCGACCGCCTCGACCCTCCTCCCCCCGATCGTCCCGTTCCCGCTCGCGAAGCCGCTCATCGCCGCGGAACTCGCCGACCCGCTCGGGTATCTGAATCAGATTCAGAGACCGGGATGGCTGAGGGCATTGGTGCCGAGGCGGACGAGGGACGCGCTCGAGCTGTGGGAGGATCGGAAGATGGTCTGGTATGGAGAGGTGGTCGACCGAGGGGCGAAAAAGCTCGAAACAGAAGCGAACAGGTGCGCGCGATGCGTTCTCAGAGGAGCTGATCATAGATCCTCGTGCCTGGAGTATACCGGAACTGATCTCTGTCGCCTGCTCTGTCCTCCACGCACAGCTGCCTTGCTGCATTGAACCTGCCCGCAGCACTCGAAGCGGTTCAGCAGCCTATCGGCGTGCCGGCAACGCTCGTCGAGCGGAGCGAGCACATCCGGACGCAGGGAGGGCTCGCCAAACTCGAAACGATGATGAAAGATGTCCGGAGAGTCGCGACTGTGAACCGGAGGCTCGTCGAAGAGGTGGGCCTTCCCTTCTGTCGCTTCACTGTGCCAGTCTCGGGTCGCGTTGGCCCCTGGGCATTAATTGAGATGAGCAAATTGGCCCACAGAGTCACGAACTGCTCGCACACGAAGCCGACCTCGACTCGACCCACCGCCAGACGTACGGCACCCGCAGCTGGACTCGCGATCCCTCAGCAGAAGTTTCTGCTCCCCTCGCGCAACGAGCCGACCAGCTCGAGGCGGTCCTGAACGCGGCCGGCGAGAGCGACGGCCTCGTCCGCGCCAAGTTTGGCGAGTGGGAGGAGACGATCTCGGTTCTGGATCAGGGTCAGGTGAGCCTCGCGTTGCCACCTGTACAATTCGCCCTCGAGGCCCTGAATAACGTGTGCGCTGCCCGCAGGCCGCTCTCGAGGATGCGATCCCGAATAGTTCAACAGGATCGACTTCAACGGCTCGCTCGCCCGAATTGCAGAAAGCGTCCCGCCAGCTCCGCGCCTCGCTCGAAAACCTCGCCGATCTATGCTCGGAGCGCGACAAGCTCATTCACGCCGCCCGAACACGGCTCGAGCAGGCGTCGATCCGGACTCGGCTCGAACGGGATTCGCAGCGACGAGAACGGACGCTGCACGAGGCGGACGAGGGAAACGATCTGGCGGCGCTCGAGGACCTTTTGACTGACGAGCTTGCGAAAGTCGGCGCGCCTTTCGAGCAGGACTTGCAACGGAGTCGGGCTCGTCAAGAGGATCTCCTCGACCAGATCAAGGTGAGTCGGGGCCGAGCCGTGATCGCCAGCCTACCTCAAGGGAGCACTACTAAGCTTCGTTACTCTCGTCGCTTGCAGCAGCAGAACGGCGCCTTTGTCGCGGCTCGCGAGGCCAAGAACGAGTCTCACGAGCGAGAGGAAGCGATCCGGTTGTACGAAACGGCGGCGGCCAAGTACGACGAGATGCTCAACAATCTGCACGAGGGCCTGAAGTTCTACGCCGACCTCTCGCGGCTCCTTGGCGAGCTTCTCGACGCTGTCAAAGCGGTGAGGTCCGGTCTCTCGAGCCCGAGTCGGAAGAGCGTTTCGAGCTGACTTCGTGTTGCCAGCATGTACACGCTCGGGAAGCGCAAGCGGCGCAGATGGACGCTCAACTGCGGCAGCCGCCGGTGCAGACTGTGGAGCTCGCCAAATCCACGGCGCCGGAGCTGGATCAGGACAAACTCGCCCCGCCCGTACCGGTCACCGCTGCTGCCGCATCGCCGAGACGGACTTCGCCTCGTTCGCCGGCGAAGAGAAAGACGGAGAAGGCGACGCGGGCTCCGGTAGCCGAACCGAGTCCGGCTTCATCCGGGTGGGATCCGTCGCAAGGCATTCGATTCGGTTGATGGAGTAATTTTGCAAGACTTGCCTCTCTCCGTTTGCGCACGCTGTTCCGTGACATGCATACGTGTGGATACAGACATTACGCTTCTATGATACCTCTACAGTCCCCTTTCGCCCTTTGGTTCTCCTGTAACGCGGTTCAGGCGCGATTTTCGAGAGCGGGCAGGACGTCGGTCGTAACGCCCAAGTCGGTGCCCTTCATGTCGACCTTCTCGTCCTCAGCGTCCTCCGAGGACGATGCAGTGGTCGTCGCAACGCCGAGCTCGCCGTCCGGGTCCCACAGTCCCTTCGGCTCCGACCACTTCTTCTGGAGGCTCGGCGGAGGGAAGGCGATCGACAACCCCCAGTAGACGATGCCGGCAGCGAAGGTCGTCGTGAAGATCGCAAAATAGTACGAGTGCGTAAGGGCGACGTTCTTGATGATGCCAAAGTTGGTGAGGACTGCGGGTGGCAAATTTTCAGGAAGGTCAAGTCGCAGGCCTCGGACTTGATGAATAAGACGTACAGCCGGCAAAGTTGACCGCCACACCGACGAAGTAGGCAGCGAAAGCGCGCCAGTTGAATCCGTACGAGTAGAAGTACGTTCCCTGCTTGTTTGCCGTGAACAGATCGTGGTAGACAATCCGGCCTTTCGCAATGACGAAGTAGTCGACCATAATGATGGAAGCGATCGAGAAGAGAAAAATTTGATATGATGCGAGCACCGAAATGAAGATAGAGGCCGATCCGAGGAGGTACCAGGGGTTTATAACGGCCGAGCCGACGAGGCAGATGGCGAAACCGCGGCGGACCGTGATAAAACGCGGGCAGAGCGAAGCGAGATCGTTTCCGCAGCAGTAGACGTTCTCAAAGACGCACTGCCGGGGCAGAGGGCACGTGAGCGCTCCGACGTCGCGGGTTGCCTTGAGAGGAGCTTACCGAGAAGAGCAGCGAGTAAACAAAGCCGGCCGAGATGAAGAAGGCACCGGCGCGGTGGGCTGCGTCAAAGTTGTCGACCAGCAGGCGCTCGAGGTAGACGACCGGGTTCCATACGACCTTGCCGTAGACGACCTCAGAGGTCGAAGCGACGAGCATACCGATGACTTGGACGATGAAGTTCGAGAGAGGGAACCCGATGAACTGGCCGAGGATCGGGTCGTTCGGCTTGGTGGCGTTGCGCTGCCAGTCGGAGGCGTTCGAGGCTGACCGATGAAAAGAGAAGTCCGCGTCAGTCGTGGGCATCGAGAGGGTAAACAGGAGTGCTCACCGAATGTCGAGCAGCTGTGGCAAAGACGAGAGCTTGAGCTCGCGTAACTTTATGCGGATACAATGACAGACGTACCTTGCAGCAGATGTCAAGATCATTCGGACAAGAAGCCAAGACCGCGTCGAACCGTCAATCGTGCTGCTCTTTGTCACGACAGGCCTGTATTCAAAGCAAGTCAGGGGACCGGCGCATGTGCAAAAGTGCAGTGGGAAGAGACGCACCCGACATGGCCTCCAGCTTTCGTGATGGCCAGTGCGAGCATACCTGCCGCCGAAAGGCTGAACACGACCACCTTCGACCACACCAGACGCTTCCATTTCGGAATGTCGAGCAAGAGCATCAGGCCGTTGATCACGAGGAAGACGAAGAAGCAGATCATTTGCGCGCTGGTCAAGGCGGATCCGGCCGGCATCTTGTTCTTGATGTTGCCGATGGAAGGGAACATGCTGTACAGCATGACATAGAGCGCTTGTGCGCCGCTCGTCGCGTTTACGCCTTGCCACACCGTCGCCATGACCGCGCTGCGTAACACGAGCCGTTAGCGACTCGGTGTCAAAGCAGTCGAGCTCGTCAAAGCAGTCGAGCTCGTCACAGCAGTCGAGCTGATCAAAGAAGTTGAGAGCATGGCACCTACCGATTCAGAGCAGGCCACCCTGCGCCAAAGATACCGAAGGAAGTCCGGCAAACGACGGGATAGCCGATGTTGTACCGAGCTCCGGGGCGACCGCAGGCGATCATCCACAACGAGATCTGCGGGTCAAATGCGCTCAGTGACCCCTACATCACAGTGCAAGCTTGAAAGCGAGAGTATGTACTCACTATGGCGTAGCCAGCTGTCGCACAGCCGACGCCTTCCCAGAACGTAATGCCGAGAGCCAGCCAAGTCGACCCACCGACCCAGTTGGAGACGTTCGAGACGGCGGCAAACCAGAAGCTCGCAAAGAAGAAGAACCCCCATGTCCTGCGGCTAGGGGGAGTGGCGCGCAAGTCTGCGTTGTCGAGAGCGCGATTGGACCCGGCGTGAGCGGGCGCTTCGAGGCGTGCGAGGAGGCCGGTCATGACGGGCGGCAGTCGGAAACGTCTCGGGTAGTAGTGTCCCTCTAGGGATTGTAGCGTGTTTGTGCGACAAGCTGCGGCGGCAAAGATTGGCGAGGAAAGGAGCGAGGAGGCAAGTCGAGAAGGCTCACTTTCGGGAGCAAGCGGACCGACGGCTTCGTGCCCGATAGGTGCTTCGAGTAACGCGATAGCGCTGTTGAAGCAGAGTCCAGAGGCGGAGACGACCACGCGGTAGCTGCGTAGTGCCCAGCATTTGCGGCGAGCCGGATCAGATTGGCGCCGGCCGAGATCGCTTATCGGCGTCCTTCGTGTATTGCTGCCGCGGCAAACAGGCCGACACCCTCACAAGCCTCAGATGTGCCTGGCTGTGCTCCGACGGAGTCCGACGCTGCGTCCCGCGCTGTCAAAACCAGGGAAACGACTGCGGTGTTCCGCTGACCTGGAACCTTATCAGCGATCCTTATCGTGCACACCTGGAACAGCACGACTGCGCTTCCGACACCTCTGCCCGCGTCCACCGCTACAGCAAGCAAGATGCCCAGCATCATCGAGTCCCTCGTCGCCCGCATCAACTTTTCTGTACCTCGCAAGGAGATCTCTGCGGAACAGCAGGCGCGCATTTCGGCCGTCTTCGACATCAACGATCCCGTTCCGTCTCGCCTGAGCGATGTCCCGATCCGCGACCTCCGAGCCGATCTCGACGCTGGAATGGGCGGACTCTCGCCGCTGGAACAGCTCGATGACCGAGGGTCAGTACCGCAATTGAGCCACTGCCTTGTAGGTGATCAGCGGCTGAAACGTACGAGACCTGCAGGTACGCTGTGCTCAGGGCCGAGAGTGAAGTAGCCCCAAGCACTGGCCTGGCCACGGTCGAAGCGACGGAAGCGTACAAGGAAGAGTGCTGCCGCCTCCTCGAAAAGCTCCTCGGCGCGTCGCGCGTAATCGCCTGGAATGCCGTTGTGCGCGATGCCGGCGAAGGCGAAAAGGACGTCAAGGGGACGCAGCAGATGAAAGTCGAGGCCGACTTCGCGTCGGCGACGCAGCTCAAGGCAGTTGCGGGATTTGCGCACGTCGACCAGGACGAGGTGAGTAGCGTTACACGCCAACTCGACGGACAACCAGCTGACCTTTGACTGCAGGAATATGCTCGTACCATCATCAAAAGAGCTGCAGGTGCGCTAGACTTCTGTAATCGTCTCGACAAAGACTGTCAACTCAGCGTTTGGTGGCGTGCAGGAGACGATGTTTTCGGGAAGTATTCGCGCCTGCAGATTGTGAACATCTGGCGGCCCCTGCGCGGTGAGTCCCTATCGGTGGACGAGCCGAGCGAGTGAACTGACGAGGAAGGTCGTCGAGCAGGGCCGGTGACAAACAACCCGCTGGCGGTCTGCGACTTCTCGTCCCTCCAAGTCGAGCAGGACATCCTCCACATGGCCGGATCATACGGCACGGCATACGGCGTGTCCCAGTCTCGTGCGTTTGACGAATAGTTGAGAGCCACCGAGTTCGGAACGCTGACACGCCTTACGTTTCTCAGCGGAGCAAAGATGGGGCTACGTCTCGAACATGATGCCAGACGAAGCGTATCTCTTGCGATGCTTCGACTCGAATCAAGGCCGAGACGGCGAAGCCTTGTATGCCGGGCACGTGGCATGCACAGTACTGAACGAGCCAAAGTCGCCCTCGGAACAGCCCGAAGTGCCGCGACGCAGTGTCGAGGTGCGGCTGTTTGTTCTGCACGAGTAGGAGCGCACGAGTAGATTTGCAACGCATTCATCTGTGCGGTCTGAAACAGCAGCCTTCCAGTGAAAGTGGACGCGCCATGCAAGCGGCCAGACGCGGGCGAGAGGGAGAGGGCATCCAGTCGCCAGCCAAAGGCAGGAAGCGCGCAGAGAAACGGCTGCAATGCAGGGGGTCACTCCAAGGTGATGCTAGTGATTTTGATCTCGTCGAGCGGCTTGTCTCCCTTGTCGGCCCGCACGTTCTCGATGGCATGAATGACGTCGAAGCCTCCGGTTGCGCGGCCGAATACGCTATGGGGCGGTGAAAGTCAGTCCTTCCGAGCACGAGCAATCTTTAGTCGGCGGCACAGAACGCACGAATGCTTGTTATCGAGCCTGGCGCGCAAGTAGAACGTCAGCTCAGGGGAGACGTCTTGGACTGTGCGACGAAAGGCTCACCAAGGACAAGGCACGGTCGTGATAAAGAACTGCGAACCGTTCGTCTTTGGTCCCGCGTTCGCCATACTGAGCGTGTACGGCCGGTCGTGCTTCAAGGACGGGTGGAACTCGTCCTCGAACGTCGAGCCCCACAGCGATTCTCCACCGGTGCCATCGCCGAGCGGGTCGCCGGTTTGGATCATCTGCGCGCGGGTAACGTAAGCGGCCCTTCTCGAAGCCGACCGAACGAGCCCGACTCACAAACTTCGGGATGACGCGGTGGAAGATGACGCCGTCGTAGTAACTCTTCTTCGACAAGCCGACAAAGTTCTCGACCGTTTTCGGGACTTGGTCCGGGAACAAGTCGATCCGGATGTCTCCCTTGGTCGTGTGAATGACGGCTCTCCGCGATAGGGGGCCGGTAGCGGAAGCAGCCGGGGCAGCAATGGTCATCTCGTCCCGCGTCGGCTTCTCGTTGTAAATGTCGCGTTCGCCGTCCTTGTCCCTGTTGAGGATACGAGTCAGCCTTGCAGCTCACCCGCGAATGAGCTCGCCATCGACTCACTCTGGCTCGGCCCGCGTGAAGAGGTAGAACCGCGGTCGCTTCCACGCCGTGCAGAAGAGGGTCGGATCCCGTTCCTCCTTCTTCTGCAGGAGCGGGTTCTCCGAGGTCGCCATTGCCTGCGCGCACATCCCATCAGCACACCCGCGGAGCGTTACAGCAAGCTCGTGTCAACTCACGATCGTCGTGACGCCCTTCTTCTCCGGTTCGCCTTGGTACAGCGCGATATTGTTAAACCGAACCGTCTCGTCCTTGCCGAGGATCCGTGCCACCCTGTTCGTCACCGTGTTCACGACTGCGTACGCCGCGTCGAAATGAAGCATCAGCTACCCATAGCCTTGACAAGGGACGTCGATCGAGGATGCGCATGACTCACCTTTGATCCCGAGCAGAGTCGGGTACAGCACAAATTTGCCCCCTTCATCCCACACCGGCTGCCCGATCGAAGCCGTGCTTCCCCTGACACCATCAATGACCGCCTCGAGTGCGAGCTTCTCCAACTCTCGCTCGACAGCTAACCGCCGACCAAACTCCATCGAGTCGAGCTCGACTCCGGCCGTACCGGCTTGCTGCATCTCCTGAATCGCGGTCAATGATTCGTCGTAGGCGCGGTGCAGTCGGCCAGTGAGGAAGGTGAACGTGGTCAGGCGGAGGTCGGGGAGAGAGAGGATGGCGAAGGAGTCGTTTGTCGGGGACAAAGTCAACGCGACTGGCGTCGTTTTAGTCTGTCGAGGAGGCGCGAGGTCACGAGTCAGCAGGATGCACATCCAGGATAGGCAGACTGAGAGAACTGCCCACCTTTTTGAACTCATAGAGGCCGGTCTGTGCCTTTGACGTCCATTCTACCCGTTCAGGCTTCTCGAACGGCTCACTCGGCTCCCAGTACTCGATCATGCCGCTGACATCGACCGAAATAACGGTGTCGTAGAGCGAGTTGTACTGCGTGGCGACTCCCCGAACGTAAGCACCTCCAATCACCACAATGGCCAGAACAGCGCCCTTACAGCCATCAGGTGCACGCTCGCGCGGTGCAAAGAAGACAAGGTGTGCAGCGGCTTGCCGTCGCCTCGGCCGTCGTATATCCGGATCAGCGGCGAGTCAAAGTCGGAACTAGAGCAGCAATAGCGGTCAGTCCCGGTCGGTCGTCCTCTCCGACGAACGATTCGCAGGGGATACGTACACGGCAAGCAAGGTCCGGCCATCATTGCGTCCATGGACCCAGCAGGCAGCGCGCGGAACATAAGGCAGCTTCAGGATGTTGATCATGTCTGTCGAAAGCGCGTGCGCTCGGGAGTCAGCATGCGGTCTCTTCGTACGGGGATCTAAGGTAGGCATGCTCACCAAAGTTCTCGACGTCAAACACCTTTGCGCTGCCTTTGACCTCGAGACCCTCTGCCGTGCGCCCGCCCATGTCGGCACCCAAACTCGCGCAGCTCTTGCCGTCGTCAGAGACGGGAACGGCGAGAATCGGCGAGAGGTGGGTGCGGTACAGCTTGACGAACTCGACACCGACGGGACGCTTCTTCCAGAATTTGAGAATGCCATCGACGGAGGCCGTTAGGATGAAGTTGGTCCTACCATTGTGCGTAGAGATTCGTCAGTCGGAAGTTGCTTGGGTAAGGAGATGCGTCCTCTCCGCCTTTATCGCTGAACCCATCGAAGATGACACACCTCGTGACTGCGACGTGGGCGAGCGTGTCTCGGTGCATCAGAGAGCGGTTGTACCGGTCGGCAGCCGGCAAGTGGTCGAGGTACAGCTTCTCGTGTTTCAGGGCTGCCGGGGGTGAGGAGAGCAGTCAGTCAGCATGCATCGTAAGGTCCTGAAACTTGGCTCGCACGACGTACTCTTGCGCTTCTTCGCGGCGACGGCAGCTCCCGCGTCGGCGGGGAGCGGCATGGGGCCGACATCGTCGTCGTCCGACTCGTCTGCAGCAGCGACGTCGACGGCACCGACATCCACGACGCCGTTCAAAGGAGCTGTTCACGCGGTGATACAGCGAGTCAGCATGCTTGGCAGTGCGCGTCGAGTGCAAATTGATCGACGACTTGCGCTGAAAGTCGAGTTGGTCAATCTGGTCCGCCTTGCGCTTGAGCGACTCGGCCGCAGACGCATCGGGAGAGGCGTCTTGTTGCGCCATCGGTGCGATCGTACGAGCACGGGAAGCGAATCCGTGTAGAGGGTGAAGGCCATTTCCGTGGAGCCGAATCGACCGGCGAGCGAGCCCATAATTTGGCATCTCTGACCCTTTCTTTGAGAGTCCGGAGGCAACTTCCGGCCAATCCTAGTGCATCTCGCTGATGGCTGGCGCCGATCAAGAAAATGGAATGAGAAAAAAGAGACTTGCCTCAGCCTGTCCAACGCAATCCGCAGCCCGGCATCATGCAGGACAACAGTCAGCAGGTTCTTCAAGGAGATCCTGTCCTAGATCGTTACAACAAGAGGAAGATCCGGGCGCTGTCTATGTACGTTTCCGCTTCTGCTCCGACGCCACCTTCGCCGCGCGTTTCCGTCGCCGTTTCTTCTCCCGCTCGTGACGGTCGACCGCCTCCTTCGCTTCTCGATGGAACGCGCCGAGAGCCGAGAACTGCCATCCACAGAAACATCAGTGCTAGCGTCCGATGCTGGTGCGCGACAATGAAGAAAAGGGGGCCCACGCACGTCTTCCTTGCGTTTCCTGAGTCTTTTCGCAGCGCCTGCTCCCCATCGACCTCCGAGAACCGACAACCTCGCCTCTCCCGGTTCTACCGGCATCCCGATCCCGCTCCCCATCATGCGCAACATGCTCGCGAGCCCGGGGCCCTCGCAGGCGAAATAGTCGTGCTGGCGAGATTGCGTGTACCGCTCTTCGGGGTGGTCGAGCGCCCAGATTGCTGGATCACGCTCCTCGTCTCGTTGCGGCTCCGTGACGGCCTGCGGAAAGCGGTCGTCAGCACGCTGACGTCCGGAGAGATGGAACGTTTGGCGCTCACATCGGTATCCCGTTTCTGATCTTTGAACGACAAGCCGGGCTTGATGACCGCCTGTTTGCCGCCGGCAGTGCGTCAGCGCATTTGTCAGGTCATGAATTGGGAGCGCGCACTCACGCAGTTACTCTCCGACTGCATTGACCGGAGCATGCAGATCGTGTTCTTGCGGCACAACCCGCCCGAGCAGTCCTCAATCTTGCCACCCCTCGACAACCGATCGTTGAAGAGTTGGAAGACGGTCCTGACCCGGACAGAAAGGATCAACATATGTCACTCTCCGCGAACAAGGAGCGAACACCCACTCGTTGCGCTCAAAGACCTCGGTGACGCGGTGCCAGAAGGTCGCGTTTAGCGGCGCGTCGGCCGGATGAGGCGGGTCCAGATACGAGTTGTAGCTCTCCCGAGCCGAGTAGTACGGTTTCCAAACCGGGTCGACTTGGTACTGCGGGTCGGTCTTGTTGGCTGTGCAAGGGTAAGGCTCCTTCGCGTCAGCGTTCACGGCCGGCGCGACAAGGGACCAACCAAGCTCTCGTACCATAGTGGGGGACAAAGTCCATCACCTCGTACGTGTCCGGGTCGACATCGTACACGCGAAAGACTGGGTTCCCGCTCGTCGGCGTCAAAGCGCCCGAGATGAAGGCGATCCCGTTCGCCGATTCGACGGTCCGGTTCTTGTAGTCCGGGTAGGCAATCTCAAATTCGTCGACATGGCTGACGGATCAAAAGCAAGGTCAGCTCGCTCAAGGTCGAGAGCCGCATCGTGGGCTTCCTCACCTATGGCCGTAGAAGTGTGCCGCGATCGTGTCCTGGTACCGCTGGAAAATCTGGTTCGCATAGTTCGACTGATCCCGCATCGCGTCCACCTTGCCGAATGGCATATGTCCGACTGCAAAGCGCTCTTCGTTGGTGAGCACCCGTTTCAGGCAGGGAGTCATCGTGAGAGACGCACTGATCCACGCGCGTTGACCGGCTTGTTCGGCAAGGTCGAGCTCCTCCGCGAGCCAAGAGAGGATCCCATTCGGGTCCCAGACAGGTACGTCCGAATCGTACAGCCAGACTGTGCGGAACCGAAAGCGGCGTCAGCGTCGAGTGACCATCGCCAAGGACCGGTGTCATCGGGACGGAAGACTCACAGTTTTGCTTGTACCTGCCCGTAGTGCGCAGCCAGATTGAGCCCTCGTTGCTGTCAGCCTGAGGACAGGTGTTTCCGAGTAAGTGGAGCGTCGACGCACCAGTAGTTGGTATTGAGCGAAATGATCTTGAGCTGCGTCCCCGGGTGCACCCTTGCGTAACACCCGCTCATCTTCCTGACCTGCTCCGCCGCATGGTGGCCGATCCATTTCCGCCAATCCCGCGCAGCGAGATCAAACACCCAATCAGATGCATGTGCAGACGGCGAGGACGAGCGCGGGAACGCGTTGACGGGAGCGACGTCGCTGCGACGAGGGGGGAAAGTCGACTCAGAATTCGCCTTCGAAGAGCAAAGTGAAGGAGCCTCACTGGTTGCCGATAACGGGATAAGAGACCGGCTGCATATCCTGGTGCCACAAGTTCAGGTCGTTCACGACAACCTGCCAGCAGAAAATGTCAGGTCCAGGTTGAATCGGTGCGATGTGGTCCAGCGATGCATTCTGCGCCCTCACCGACTGCGGTACCGACCACACTGCGCTTTCGACGACGTCGCCCGTAAAGATGGTGAACGTCTTGTTAGGAACATAGCTGCGTGCAAGGCGAGTGCAGAGTTACGACGTTAGGCCACCTCCCCAACGCACTGTGCGGTGATGTACGTACTAGTCGATAGCACGGAACATGCTCTCTACGAGAGCAGGCGGGGCATCACACTGTACAAAATTCGCTGAAATTCAGCACACCTGCTCCACGCTAGGGTCTCGGGCCGGGGTGGGGAAAGTCCGCATGCGCACCTTCTTGTGCCCAAACTGCGGGGAGGCCTAGGCGGTTAGCGCCAATCCTGCGAAGTGGCACGGGTAGGAGGGGGTGCGCATACAGGACCAGCCGGGAACTTGACTTTTGGTCCGATAGACGTCGGGCCGTAATCTCGGCAGCAGATAACTTTGGAGCAGTCGGTCGACGCGCCGGGCTGGCGATGGAGAACAGTCAGCATGCACGTACTCAGTCGGAGAGCGGAAGAAAGAGGGCGAGGCGCACCGTGTACTCGCGGTCGACGTGGACGTCGCTGATGTGGACGACTTGGAACGGTTTCCTGCCCCTGGACTTCCACTGCTTCCTAACGCGGTGCCCTCGCGCCCTCCGATCCGAGAACGCCAAGTCGCCCGCGACCGCCTCGGCCGGTCGGTCCGACACGTTGACCGTGTGCGGGATCGTGTTGGGCAACGGGCACAACCCAAAGATGGTCGTGCAAAAGTTTTTCGCGGCGGGGCTCGCGAGCGTGATGCTCCTCAAGTCGTGCGCGAGGATCGGCGCCTGCGTTCCGACTGCGCCTGCGCAGACGTCGCCGTCTTCGATGCCGAGTTTGGTGCAGAACCCGACAAACAAGTCGACGAACGCGTCGTCTCCGATCCGGGCGAGGGCCTGCAACGGCGCGAGGAGGGCGATGCAAGTTCCGCACGAGATGGTCGCTTCGACGTCGCCCATGAAATCGTCGACAAAGCTCGCGTAGACGCAGACGGCGAGGAGGACGACGATCGTCGCGAACAAGAGGCGGCTCCGGAGGGTTCGTTTCGTCCGACCGGGTTTCGACGGCGATCCGTCTCCGCCTCGGTCGCTCGCCCCGTCTGAAGGTTCGAGTGAGCCCTGGCGGGAGGACGAGGCAGCGACTGGGTCGTGGGATGCGATGCTGCGGATGCTGCGCGGTCTCGATGGACGCAACCTCGGTGAAGCCGGACTTGCGGCGGTTGGCAGCAGTCGAGTCCGCTCCGACGGTGCGGTTCGCGAGTCGGCGGCCGGGTCTGACATGGTTGGCGTCGCGCGTTCGCTGTGACGGGGGCGAGTCCGCGATGGCGGATGCCGATTTGCGCGAGCGGAGTGTAGTGGGGCAGCGCAGCAAAGAGCGAAGAGAACCGCGAGCTTTGGGAGACAGCTATGAAGAGCGGCTGACGATGAGTACTCGTAGCTAGCTGTACATCTGCGTCTGTAGCTTGATGGAGACCGCAATCGAAAGAGTCGGGCGAGTTGTCCTCGTCGTCGACCCGGTTCCCGATGTGGAGGCTGGCCTCGGACTCTCTCTCTCTCCTCGCCACCCAGCGACGAGAGCGGCTCGCCAGAGAGTGTACAACTACCGAACAATGCTGTACGCAGCTCAGGCACTGCCACCGACCGCTCAACTGGCCGCGTTCGAGTGTCGCTTGTTCTCTCGGTCCGACTCGACCCTCGTCGTCAACAAACTCGACCGCATCGAATGCTACGCGGTCCAGTCCAACGCCAACGATGCGACGACGACCGCACTCCGCCTCGTCCTGTCGGTCCCCGTCGCGGGCCAGATCGCAGCAATAGAACCCGTTCACCCGCCACACTCGCCCCTAGCCTCGCTCGCCGTCTTGACCACCAGCCTCCGCCTCTTTGTCCTCTCCGCCCCTCCCGGCGATGACAATGACGTCAACCCAACACTCGAGACGGTGTCGAGTATCTCGATCGACGAGCCGTTCGCGAGGTTGGCAGAGTATCAAGCGATCCTCGTCGACCCGCTCCACCGCTGCATCGCCGTCCACGCCTACGCCGGACTCGTCCGAGTCGTCTCGCTCGTCAAATCGGAACGCGCGAATGCAAGCAGCAGTAGCAACGCCATGGAAGAGGAGGAGGAGGAGGACGACGACGACAATGAACGGCGACGGGACAACCAAGACGATCGCCCAAAGGTACCGAAACGGATCCGATCAGCGCGCGCGGGTCCTATCGACCTCTCGCACAACTTCACCCTCCGCCTGTCGTCCCTTTTGAACGTCGCCGCGCTCGCCTTTGTCGACTCCTCCACGGCGTCGGCGTCTCCCGAAGACCTCATCAACCGCGACCCCGTCTTGGCGTGCATCAACACGGACCACACCGGGTCCCGGATCCTCACGTCGCTCGAGATCGACCTCGACGACAAGGACCTCCGGCAAGGTCCGCTCGGACTGCAGACGCTCGCCGACCAAGGGAGCGAAGTCTTGATTCCGCTCGCCGCCGCCTCTTCCTCCTCTCCGGAGGCACCTCGAGGTCTGCTCGTTGTAGGCGAGAGCAGCGTCACGTACATCCCCGCGCTCGATCCGGTTACTCCTGGATCGACGAGCGCGGCGGGCCCGAGTCCGAGCGCACCGGGCAAAGGGAAACGGCGCGCGAGTTCGTCGGCGAGCTTGACGGCGCAACCCGTCAAGGCGGGGTGCAAGAACGTTTCTCGGCCGATGCCCGTTTCGCGAATCACGGCGTGAGTTCAGCGGGGGCTTGGATTTCGTCTTGAGCGGCGCTTGTGTTCCACTCAAAAGGTTTGCTGATGAGCGTAATTGTGTCATGCTCTCACAGGTGGGCCCGCTTGTCGCCAAATCAGTACCTCCTCGGCGATATCTACGGCAAGCTTCTGCTCCTGACGCTCCAGCACAAGGCCGGCCGGGACATCGATCTGACTATTCGAGACCTCGGTGACGTGAGTTCGCGTCGTTGTCTCCTGTCTGCCTCGAGTGCTTTCGCACGTACGAGATCTCGCAGCTGCCCAGAGATCAGGCTCAAACTGAGACACCCCCCTCGCGCGCAGGCCACCTCGCCAACTTCGATCGTCGCTCTCCGGGACTCTTCTTCTAACGCGACCGCCGACGCACCGACGGATCTCGTCTACCTCTCGTCCCGATTCGGCGACTCGCAACTCGTTCGCCTCGAAGGGCTCACTTCCGGTTCGGGCTCGGTAGAGCTGGAGCTCGTCGCGAGCTATTCGAGCTTGGCGCCGATCACAGACTGCTGTTTGATCCAAGACGAAGCGGGCGGAGCGGTACGCTCCCGACTCTCTCACGCTCGCTGCATCGTTATCCGATACTGACCAGCTGCGAATCGGGACTGGCCTGGCAGAGCTCGCTCGTGACGTGCTCGGGAGCGTACAAGACGGGATCGCTTCGAGTCGTGAAGAGAGGAGTCGGGCTGAACGAGATGGCCGCGCTCGAAGTGCCGGGCGTGCAGAAGTTGTGGAGCTTTCCCGCTTCCGATGGGTGAGTTGACTTTCTTTGTTTTCCTCACTAAACGCTGCGCAGAAGTGGGATGCTGACCGTGTACTTGATTCGTCGACTAAGATCATACCTACTCGTGCTCGGATCTTTCGCCGATACTCGCGTCTTGCGCGTCATCCTTCCGAGCTCCTCCGACGACTCGACGGGAGATGAGGCCGAAGTTGAGGTCGAGGAAGTTTCGATCGCGCCCTTCTCGGACTCGACCGCAGCCAGCTCGACAAGCCTCTTTGCCGGACGGGTCGGCGCTCTGATCGTTCAGGCGCGCTCGGACGGATTAGCGTATTCGTCAGAGGATGGCCGAGGCGTGCAAGTGTGGACCGCCGAGGGGGGCAAAAAAGTGACCGCGGCGACGGGAGCGGGTCAAGACGGCCTGCTCGTTGCAGTCGAAGGCGGTCGGCTCGAGCTGGTGCAAGCGCGGGGCGACACCTTGACCTCGACGGCGTGAGTTTGCTTTGGCTTGGTGCGCACGCCGTCGGGACGAGCCCGCACTGACTCTTCTTCAATCCGGTTGACTGGTCAGCTCGACCCAGTTCCCCAACGACATCGCTTCGTTAGCGGTCTCGCATAAAGGTGACCGGATGTTTGCCGCAGTTGGCTTGTGGACGTCGCAGGAAGTCCGACTCGTCGAGCTGCCGTCTCTCGAGACCCGCTCGACCCAAAAAGTCGACTCGACGTACCTTATCTGCTCGCTCGCCGTCGGCTTGCCTTCAACTTCGACAGAAGACCGTCCTCGTGGCGGTCTCAGCTTGATCGTCGGGCTCGGCGACGGGACGCTGATGACTTACGAGATCGATGCTGAAACGCTTAGTGTCCGGTCGAAATCGGCCAGATCGACCGTTTTGGGCCGGAAACCGCTCAGTCTGACGAATCTTGGCGGGTCTGAAGGCGGCATCCTCGCGTTGAGTGAACGCCCGACCGCTGTGACCAAAGCGCGAGGCCGGTTCACCTATTCGAGCGTCAACTTGACGGGCGTCTCGGCCGTCGCGAGCTTGGTCGACCCGGCGAATGTGACGGCTCGACCAGTGTTGGCGGTCGCGACGGGCGAGGGAGTCTCCCTCGGTCAGCTGGACGCGATTCAGCAAATCGACGTCAAGACGGTCCCGCTCGACGAGGACGAGCCTCGTCGGATCGCGTACGACGGGAAGAGGCAGCTGATGGGAGTTGTCTGCTCGAGGAGGGACGTCGATCGGCAGAATGGCGTGCAGAGTATCGCCAGCATTGTCCGGCTCGTCAAGCAGGACGACTTCTCCAGTACGTCTTGGGCCGGACGGTCTACGTGTTTCCTATGTCTCGTCTCGTACTGACTATCCCCGTACGCGCATCAGCCAACGGGACGTTCACGTTACCAGACGGCGAAGAAGCGCAAAGTATCGCGTGCGTCGAATCAGGCGATGCGTCCTTCTTTGTCGTCGGTACGACCAGGCTCGACCCGAACGCGGCGGAACCTTCGGAAGGTCGGCTCGTTGTCTTACAAGAGAACGCAGACGGCGAAGTCCTCGTTGCGAGCGAGACGGGCGTTGCCGGGTGCCCGTATGCGGTCATCGCTCTCGGCGAGGGACTGGTCGCCACAGCAATCAATTCGCAGGTACGCCGCAGCGAGTCTCTTCCGCATCGAGTGTAACGGGCTGGTGGTCCTGACTTGCCGGGTCGACAGGTCGCCGTGTGGAGCCTCTCTCCGGACGGAGAGCTCATCCTCTCGGCTACCTGGAGCGGCGCGTTCATTGCCTACACCCTCGCTCGCGGTCCAACCCCGACGACCCTGATCGTCGGTGACGCGCTCCGGTCCGTCACTTTGCTCGAATACGTCCCGCCGGCTTCGGCCCCGATGCAAGCCAAGCTGAAAGAGCTCGGGAAGGATTACCGAGCGCGGTACATGGTTGCCGTCGAAGCGCTCTCACCGTTCGAGCAGGACGGCACGACGACGACGGCGGCTTCTTCTTCTTCTTCGTCGGGTGGTACAACAGCGAACGGGATGCAGCGAATCATTGGCGCCGAAGCGGATTTGAACATGTTCACACTCGAGCGGGACCCGCAGGTTGGAGCGCGGAACCTGGCCGAGGCGGGAACGCTCGCGGCTCAGGCGCAATGGCACGCCGGCGAAGTCATTTCTCGCTTCCGTCGCGGTGAGCCCGCCGAAAAAAAGACCCGTCCTTCAGTTTGTCGTCAAGGGTGGTGCGAACTGACGCTCCTATTTCCGTTTTCGCGCCTCCAGGGGCTCTGAGCCAGCAGCACGAATCGGCCGGGACCGCCGGTGTCTCGACAACGACACAGGTCCAACCGCAGCTCGTCTATACGACCGCTGCTGGTGCGATCGGTGTCGTCGCCGAAGTCGACAGCAAGTCGGGTCGGGTGCTGTCCGCGCTCGAGCGGAACTTGCGGAGCGTCATCGACCAAGTCGGCGGGCTGGACCACGAAGCGTGAGTGACAGAACCCCTTTCTCTGGGCCGGCTGCCCCACTTGGAAACTAACGCAGCCTTTTCGACACGGGGGGGGGCCGTTTAGCTCGCGCGCTTACAAGGTCGACAAGGTGACGACGCCCGCCGCCGGCTTTGTGGACGGTACCTTCGTCGAGCGGTTCCTCGACCTCGAAGAGGACGCGCAGGAGCGGGTCGTCCAGGGTCGGTCCGAGCCCGAGAAGCTCGAAGTGTCGCGGGAAGAGGGCGTCGCGCTGCTCGAGGAGATGGCTCGAGTGCACTAGCGACTCGTCATTTTCCGCCTCGGTTGTACCAGAGGCCCGCCTTTTCTCCCCTGTAGCCTTTTGTAGCCCCGCCCGTGCATGATATGTATCTTGCGTCATTGTGGAGGTGGTTGCGATTGCAATGTGTGCGCGTGCGTCTGGTGGTACAACAGAGAAGGAGGTGGCACGAGAAGGGGGACGGGCGGGATTCCGGTCCCGATCACGCGTACGGCAAGAGTTTCCTGAGGGTCTTTCGCTCTGCCGGGCGAGCGTACGCCGTCTTGCCGAGTCGGTTCAATCGCGTACTGCTCATCGACCGGTTCGAGTTGAGGTGGACACGACCGGCTTTGGCCTGTTTTTGACGGTGCCGCGCGACGTCAATGCGGGTGTGACATGGTTCAAATCAGGCGTTGAAAAGCTCACACGCTTGAACATGCCGTTGGCGAGCGCCTTGAACCGCTTGGCGGCGCCCTTGTGCGTCTTGAGCTGCAGAGCCGGTTCGAACTCGTCAGCAAAGCCAAGGTCTACTTGCCGCGAACCGGGACCGGGACAGCGCCAGTCTCGAAACAGAAAAGCTGACCTTTGATTGAGTCGGTTTCCTGACGAGGGCCAACACTGCTGCGGTCGTCGAGAACGGAGCGGTGATCCGAGCGAGACGGTTCGCGGTCGTCGGCCACCAGCTCGCGAGACAAGGTCGGACGGCGGCGGCGCGCGTCGCTGAAGTGCGCAAGGCCGTTGCGGTTGCGCGCGTCGCGAGTGGTCTCAGGAGGGACAGCATAGGTGTATCCGAACGGGCTGTACAGTAGCGAAGAGGAACCCGAGTCGAGCGGAAAGGGAGGACTCGGGGTAATGCGAATTTAGATTGCAACTCTGATTGTAATGGTTGGGGGATTACCCGGCGGCGGGGAGGAGGTGGCTCCACTTTGGGGTTGGCTCGCTCTACAGACTCGCGACCAACAGTCTACACGACGCCATGAGTGTTCAGCTGAGCCCGTCAGGTCAACTTGGATTCCAGCGTGAGTCTCAACTCGTTCGCCGAGCGGGCTGAGGACCGCCGAGTGTTGGTTCCCGCGGGCGTCTTCCGTCATCGGCAAAGACTCGCGCCGTGTCGCAATGGACTCGAGCGCGATGCGCGTGATCACGAGCATGGCTACAGAAAACTGACACGACTCGATGTCGCAGGCCCGCTGACGCAGCTCGTCAAGCGGACGCTCAGCGTCACCAACAGTTCAAACCAGCATGCCGTCGCCTACAAGGTCAAGACGACTGCGCCCAAGCAGTACTGCGTCAGGCCAAACTCGGGCAGGATCGAACCGGGAGAGACGGTCGAAGTCCACGTCCTCCTCCAACCGATGAAGGAAGACCCCGCGCCGGGCCAAAAGTGCCGCGACAAGTTTCTCGTCCAGAGCGTCGCCATCACGCCCGAACGCGAATCCGTCCCGCTCGCCGACCTCTGGAAACAACTCGAGGACGACGACAAGGCGCGCAGCGAAGACGGGCCGGCAAAGATCCACGAGCAAAAGATCCGGTGCGCGTACCTGCCCGCAGCAGAGTCTGACGTCGCCCACTCGGCCATTCCAGAAGAGCAGGTCAGTCTCGCTTTCCCTCTCTCTCTCTCTCTCTCTTCCGCAGCTCGCTACCTTTTGAAGCGCCAGGAAAGCTGACACGCCACCCCGTGACAGCAGACGGCGCACGACGGCGACGCTTCCCGCATGACGAGCGCTGACGCCTCGTTCGTCTCGACGAGCGGCACTTCCCGCTCGGCCGATTCGCCCATCGCCGCCTCTTTGTCAACGTCGACGCCACCGCCGGCTGCCACGTTGGCCTCGACGTCCAGCCGCGACGGCGCCGAAAAGCCGACGACCGGAGCAGCGGCTCCCATCTCGCCCGTGTACGCGACGCACAACCTCGCGCTCGGCGCCGCCGTCGGCGCGCCTGTCGCTGCGTCATCAAAAGCGCCCGGTTCCGACGCTGCCGCTTCTTCTTCTTCTTCCGCCTCGCCCAATGTCGTCCCGGCGATCGCGACGTCTTATCACTCGACCCCGACCTCGGCCGTTGCCGCTGCTCCCGCCACGTCCTCGTCTACTGAGAGATCTACCGGATCGAGCGGTCCCTCGGACGCCGAGCTGAGTCGCCTCCGGTCGGAACTCGACGCCGCCCGCGCCGAAATCTCGAGGCTCAAGATGCAGCTCGAAGGCGCCGAGACGACCAACGCGACGTTGCGGAGTCGCGGCGCCGGAGCCGGCGGGAGCGTCATCTCGTCGGACAAGGGAGCGGGAGTGACGAGTCAGGCCGTGGTCGACTTGAAGGGGCAGGAGGGCGTCCCCGTCCAGGTTGTCGCAGGAATCGCGTTCGGCGTCTTTGTCGTCACTTGGTGCGTGGCTGTTTCCGCTCGAGGTACCTCAGTACGAGACCGCTGATCTTGCTCCTCGTCTACAGGCTCTTCTTCTAGTTTCTCGAGATACCCTCACCGACTCTATGGTCCCGCCCCCCTTCTTCATTACCCATTTGTAACTTGCCGCATCGCCTTTCTGTCCGTAGTCTTTGTCGGCGTTCCGCTTGCGAATCTTCCGTCCCTGCAGTCTCGACACGATACCCGCCGTTTCGCGCCGTGAACAATCACCACACAAGAGGCTTGGCGCGCGAGCAGCTAGGCATTTGCAAAAGTATGCTCATTGACAGATGCGCTCAAGGTTGTCGAACCATCACTCGTCCAGCCTCATCGGCTCGTCTCCAGCCGCCTCGACAGCAGCCACGGCCGCCTCGGCGCGTTTCGCCTTGCGCTCGGTCAAGAACCGCTGGATCTCTTCGCGCATCTCGACCGCGTCGACAATGTCTTCCCACTTGAGCGGTTGACGGTTGAACGGGTCGGTCGCGTCCGAGAGGTAGTGCTGCTTGATTGTCGAACGGTCGAGGATCGTCTTGGACGACGGGAGCAGGACCGGGTCGCGCATAATGTCGTACGTGAGCGGGTCTGTGCGCCAGTGGCTTGAGCCAATCAGCCTCGCGTCTCGGTGCAGCAGACTTTGCCAGGGTAAAAAGCGCACCGAGGTACTCGTCCGGAATCTCGCCGAGCGCGTCGTCGGCTTCCTCGGCAGCCTTGATCACCTCGACGCGCTCGACCATCGCGGCAATCTCGCTCAATTCCTCGTCCGTCTTGATCGCCGTCTTGCGCGCGATCCTCGTCGCGCGCTGGAACAGGTCCCTGGAATAGCTCCGGCCGTCCTTGGCCATCGCGGTCTGGAACGGCGTGTTCGGACCGAGCTGGAGGAAGATCTGGAGGACGTCGGACAAGAGCTCCTTGGGCCGGAAGCGGTACTTTTCGGGCTCTTTGACTTTGAGTTCTTGACACCGCGGGCCGGCGAGGACGTGCAAGTTCTGATCGAGCATCGCGGCGAGACGGTCGACAATCTCGGGCGCGAGGAACGGCTCCTTCGTCTCGTGCGAGAACAGCTTGAGCAAACGGAGCGATTCGTGTCCGAGGTCGAGATCGCTCTTGACCGTCGACTCGTATTGCCGGAAGAGCTTCTCCTTCTCCTGCCGCTCAGTTGCGGGCAAAGCCTCCCATGTCGTCTTGTCGTCCATCGCACGCTGCATGTCGGCGATCTTGCCGAGGTGCACTAACGCATCGTCGAGGAGGTACGTCGTGTCGTTCATGAGAAGATTGACGAAGCGGACGTAGCGGTCAAAGTTGACTCTGCTCGGCGAGCGGTCCAGACGGTCAGCTTTCCCCGAGATCGAAGCGACGAACTCCGACAACTGCCAAACGCACTGGCTTTCTCGCTTGAGCGCCTCGCGGTGCGTCGGATTCGACCAGACGAGCTTGAACAGCTGCGTGATGTAGTATCGGATGTTGAACTTGTCGTAGAACTGCGTGTGCGAGCCCGTGATTTCGATTTCTGAGGAGCGGAACGAGCATCAGTACGGATGCTTAGTCCGGCGGTACGCTTGGAGGGACGCACCGATGTAGGCGTGGATGAGGCAAGGCATGAGGTAGCGGAGCGAGAGCGTATGGAAGTTGAGGACATCACCAAGGCAGCCCTGCCTCGAGGTGTACGTCGGGCGGGACAGGTAGTACATGATCTAGCGCAACCCAAAGGCGGTGAGCTCTCATCTATCGCTCCGAAGAGGCACGAATCGCGCGCACCTCGACAAATTGACCCTTCAGGTACGGGTTCTTCATGTACGGCGTCGAGAGGAACACGAGCATGAAGGACATGAGCTCTTCCTGAGAGGAAGACTCGAGCACCTGCGGAGCGTATCTGTTCGTGTGCGCGTCAGTCTCCTCGCCAGAGCATCTCGACGAATAAGAGTTGGAGGACCTACTTTGACGTGAAGCTGAGGAACTCGGTGATGTCCTCGATGAGGAATTCGGGCAGCATGCGGAAGGTTTCCGGTACTTCGTTCAGCAAGGGGAGGCTGTGCGAACATGCGATCAGCAAGCTGCGTGGGTCACCGGGTGAAACTGAGCAGACTCACTCGATGCGAACGTGCGGGTGCTGTTTTTTCGGGTCGACGAGGCGGACGAGCCATGCCATGACGAGGTTCGAGAAGCTCGAACACTTGGCCAGGTACTCGGGATCGAGGAGCTGAACCTCGTAGGCGAGGTGTTGACTCCGCCACTGATCGATTTTCTTCTGCTCGATGCAAACCGCGAGCGATTTCAGACAGCTGCCTTGGAGAAAAAAGGGGAGCTCGAACACCGACTGACCTTGTACCGGTCGATCCCTGTCTGCATCTGAGCTTCTTGGGGAGTCTGTTGCGGAGCCCGGAAAGGTCAACGGCAAGTCAGAAGAGCACTCCGAAACTAGCCGTCATACCCCCCGCCACGTCGAGTCTGCCTCCATGTCGTTCAGCTGCCGCTGCATGTGCGAGATCTGCTGGCCGATACCCTTGTGCTCCTTTGTTGCGTGCATCGGTCCGATGTGAAGGAACTGGGCGCAAAGGAAGAAGATCTCTGAGATGAAGTTCGGTGCCGGCGCTTCTTCCTCGTGCGTAGCGCCCGAGTAGTACGTATCGCTCTCTTGCTGAGTCGCGTTGATCTTCGTGTCCTCTTTGATGTCTATCCGGGACGAGCGGCGGTAATACAGCGGGTCGATCTTGTCGATCTGTCGGGGGGATGACCGCCAGATCAGTCCACGCCAGCACGGGCTCGACCAGCTCGGGGTCAGCGCACCTTGGTGAAGCCAGCGTCAAGGAACGGCTCTGCAAAGCGCAGCAGGATCGCGTGCAAGTTGACAATGAAGCCTTCCGTCGACACCGTGTTCGGGTCAACGCGCATCGCTGCGCGCTTGGCGTTCAGAGTCGCCACCTGCCCGAGGTAGGCAAGGACAGCTTGCCGAGCAGTCGGCGATGCGCGAACAATGTTGTCGAAGATGCGGAAAAGCGATTGCTGCGCGAAAGCTTCACTCAGCGTCCATCTCGCGAAAGCAAAGCGACGTGACAGAAGGGTGCTTACCTGCACACCGTTGAGCGTGCCCCGCAAACTGGCCGAAGCGCTGTCGATGTTACCTCGTACCATGACGCTCGGGTCCGGGAAGTACGCTTGTGGTAGAGCGGGCTAGTAGCGCGGCCGGAAAAGGCAGAATCAGCCTACGCACCGACAGAACTGAGGCGACTTGGCAACCCTTACCGCGCCGTCAGGGAACACGCTCAGCCGTAGCAGAGGTCCAAGGAGCGTCGCGTACTCGAGACGAGGAGCTTGTGCCTGACCGGCCGGCAGATCCCACCCTTGCAAGGTCGGCAAGGTCGCGGCGATCAACTTGATCTCTGTCAGACTCTGCACCGCCTGCAGAATGTCCCTCCAGCTCGGACTCGCACTCGCGCCGCCACCGAGGACGTTTGCCGGTCCGCCTCCAATATCGAGCTTGTGCGTCAGGAGGTGGGTGTTCCAGCGCGTGAAGAGAGGAAGGAGGATGTCTTCGAGGCCGCCTTCAAAGTCATTGGCGGCAGAGGGGGTGAAGCGGTTCGCGAGGTCGGTAAGGAGCGCGGGCAGGTCGCCGAGCTGTAAGTACGCCGGGGGGATCGGGGTCGAGTTCGGAATGAGAAGCGGTTCCAGCTCGAGAGCGCCGAGCGGTTTGCCGCTGCGGAGAGGAGTCCGTCTGTGAGCTCGCGCGGGGTCTCCCGTTAGGATTCACAGGTACGCACGTGACATGCTCTTGAGGGAACATGGTCGAGTCTTGCAGCACGAGCCCGATATACGAGACGAGGAGCGCCTTGATCTGCGACAGGCCAGCCAGGCGTTTCTGCGCTTCATCCGCGTCAGAGTCCTGCGCGCAGGTATCGCATGTTCAGCCCTGCATTCTTTCTTGTCGCGCCTCGACCTGAGCGCTCACCTTCTTCGCGACGACTTTGAACCGTTCGGCGCGCTCCCTCCTCCAGCACGACCCGAGATACTCGAACGCGGTCTGATTCTCTGGCAGCGACGCGAGGACAGTCGCTTGTTCAAAATCGTCGTCGTTCATGTTGGACGGCGACAAGGACAGGCGCGCAAGGAGCAGCCGGTCGGCGAGGTCGATACGGAGAGGGCGCGGCCGGGACGTGGCTTTTTACAAGCCGGGCACTATAGTCAGTCTCGAACTCGACAGAGCTGCACAGTAGACGGCACGCCAACTTACGCGGCTCCTCTTCGTCGAGCTCGTTTGCGACATCCTTGAGGTACACGATGGACCAATTCGACCCCCGCGCCGCATCGACCTGGAGTTTTCGAGCGACTTGGTCAGCTTAGGCTTTGCCGAAAGGAGCGCTGTATGCGCAACTCACATCCAGGGTGACGTTGAGGATGTCTGCAACGACGCGACTCTGCCACTGGTCGTATGAATCGGCAAACTTGGCCGGTTGCCTCGGTTGCGGCGTGAGCGGTTTCTGCGCCGGCGGAGGCGCGGGCCTCGGGGCCTGCACAGACAGGTTCGAAAAAGCTCCGCAATCAGCCTGTGTCGTCTGCCGAACTGCGCCAGCCACGTTACGTACGGGAGGCTTCGCTACTGGAAGGGGTGCCGGCTTTGGCGCAGTTGGTGGGGTCGGAGCACTCGAAGCCGACGGTCCGGCCGCTGCCTGCTCATCTTGCTGCTTCTGCTGTTGCTGTTGAAGCTTGGCGATCCGTTTCAGGCGGATCTGTACAGAGACACCGCCGCCGGACCAAGTGGAGGAAATCGGCTCTCGAAGTCAGCCGGTGCTACGTGTGAGGACGCCTGCCGAGGAAGCGCACCTTTTCAGCATCCGAGAGAGGTGTCGGCTCTGCCATCCTAAACGCTTAGGATCGCACGCAGCGCAAGAGGCGAGGCCGGACGATGAGACGAGTCCGCGGCGATGACGAAAGGTTCCCGTCGAGTCGATGACAAAGGGCTCAGCTGTAACGAGACTGCTCGCACAGAGCGAGAAGCGCGTATTCTTGAGCGAGTAGCGCTGGCACCGACTCGAGCGTGTTGTCGCGAGACGCTGTAGACAGCCGAATCGGCGAGGCTCCACTTCATCTCCAACTAGGAAGGGTGAATACAACTTTTGGCTATTGGAAATCGTATGGCTGCATTTCCTTTCGAAGCGGACCGTACAGGCAGAGATCGCAACCAGGCAATCTTTGGCAAATAAAGTTATGCGGGTCCGAAACTGGCGACCGGACCTCCTACAGTTGCCCTTCAGCGGAGTCCTCTTGCCCGAGCGGAACGCCGCAACGTATCTCGCCCTGCCTCCGAGAACTGCGCGGACCCCAGACGTCAGCTTCCCGTCTCGAACCGGAGACGAGGACGAGCACGTCGCAGGGCGTACCGGCAGACTGTCGAGTTCGACAAAGACTGGCGAGCCGACGGCCGAAAGGGAGCCTTCACGATTTAAATCGAGTTCCGGCGTGACTGCCGCTGCCGCGAGCATACTCGCTTGCGTCGAGAGCGACTGCAAGACGAACCGTTCAAATTGCGCAACTCGCTGCGGGTGTACAGGGTAAGCAATCGGACTGAGCTGAAAACAAGCGCGCAACGACGGACCTGTCTTTCTTCGGCAAGCAAGTCCTCGAGGGACCGGGAGTAGACGCGACACTTGTCCAACTGCCGGAGGTGTTGCTTCTCCTGCCGCTGCAACAACGTCTCGGCGTCCGAGTTCCTTAAGACGACATGCAACTCTTGATTCTCCTTCATCAGCTCGGCGACCCTCCGTTCCAGCTCGGATTCGCCCGCCCACGCTTGCTCTTCCGCCAACCTGAGGCGGTCCTGCTCGAGTTCGGCGACGCGCAAGCGGAGTGCGTCCCGCTCGGATGTGAGCATCTCGATCTCGTCGAGGGCGTCTTCGAGCCGGTCGTGCGGATCGAGTTCGGCGCCGCTTTCGCTGCCGAGCGCCACCTTTGATGGCGAGACGGGTCGCGCCGGAAGAGCCTACAGAGACGCGAGGAGTGAGCTCGATCTAGGGAGGAAGCTTTCATCAGAGTCAACGCACGCTCTTCCGCCGCGACTCGAGATTCTTGCTGGTCAAGAACAGCGAGCGGAACTCTTCGACCTGGCGCTCCAGATCAAGGACACGTTGCGCATCGACGGCCGGCTCTTCCTGCGCGCGAGAACCTACAGTGAGCACTCCACGACGAGTCAGTGGCGGATGTTGCAACCTGAGGACTGACCTTCTCCTGCTTGGCTCCCGCGAGCGATGTCGCCGCGAGCTGAGCCTCGAGCGCGGCGATCTGTGCGCGTCCCGACCAGTAAGCATCCGTCACACACATCACAGTCGGAGCTGCAGTCGACTAACGTGTGAGCGGTACTGCGAGATGAGCGCCTTGTCGTTGACGACCTCGTGCCGCGCCGCCTTCAGTACGACCTTCTTGACACGTTGCGCAAACTGACAAAAGCATCGTCGCACAGAGCGTCAACGCGACCTCTTCTTGCAGCCCACGCGATTCGCAAGCCGCTCACTCGTAAGGTCGACTTGGTCTCTTCGACCATCTCGGCGGACGGGTTGACAGTCGCGATCACGACGACTCGAGCATCCCCAGACAGCGAAGGTTGGAGAATCTGCGTGAGCTTCGAGTCTCGGAACGGGACATGGGACCTGCCCCGGACAGAGCGTGCGGCGCGTCAGTCGGGACCAAGTCAGTGCGAAAGTAAGCCGAGGGTCACGCTCACAAGTGCTTGTTCTCGCTTGTGAGCGATGCGATGACCTTCTCCAACGTGAGCAAACTGGTCGCAATACGTGTCAGCAGAGAGCCCACATCGAGACCGACGACTGCGGTCGCGCGCACCTCTTGTTGATAAAGGCGCCCTCGGCCCGCCGTTCCAGCTGACTCGTCGCCGATTCGCTCCCGGCGAGGTCGATCAAGCTCAGTCGACTCGTCCGGACGGCTCCAGATCCTCCGAGCGCATCGTCCCGAGATTCGATGGTCTGCAGGCGGCCCGAGGGGGCGACGGTCAGTATCGCGTCGGGAAACGGTCAGCTCTGCGGCGAGATCAGGGCGGAACGCACGACCTGGAAAACCGAGTGCGAGCGGGATGACCTCGCGTTGTAGTCGGTCTGCCCAACTTGCCGCGCGGCCGCCCCTCGCTGGATGAGCTCGTGCACTTGCGCTTCGGTCGTGACGACCTCTTCCTGGAGCGGGCTCGCAAAGAAGCGTTTCTGTGCGTGGAGACGCGGTGAGCGAATCAGCCTGGTCAAAAAGTAGTTTGACACTAGCCGAGAAGACCAGAGAGCCCGCGCACCTGTTTATCTTGACGGATCCGAACGGCCGTAGACGGGTTGAGGAGATCGCGCAGAGTCTCGTTGTAGATCTCCATGTACGACACTCGGAGCAAGAACTCGCGCTCGGCGTGCTGACAATTCATGGCTTCGTCAGCGAATGTTGACCAGTCGATCGTCTCTAGCGTGCGAAAGGTGGACAGACCTGCTCGATGTAGCTGAAGATTTCCGAGATCGAGAGCGGGATCAAGCCAGGGTTGGCGCCGTCTCCGGCCTGCAATCCGCGAGAGTGGTCAGCGCAGTGTCCTCGGCTCGAGTGCACCTGTGAGTACTGTCAGAACGCGCCAGAGTGAACGTCTTGCCCGAGGCAGTCTGCCCGTACGCAAACACGACTGCGTCAAACCCTTCCATTGCGTCCCTGCGTGGCGAGACACTTGTGAGCGCAGCGCGCAAGGAGCCGCGCCTCTTCTGGTACCAGACCGACGCACAGGACGAGATTCCGTCCGGCGCGCAGGTACACTTGGTCGTTCTCCGAGCTCGTCACGATCGAGTCTGCGCAGCAGGCGACCATTGCGCGTCAGCCTGTGGCTCGAACCCCTGCATGGACGCAGAGAGTTTGCCGAACGCGCACCAAAGTTGCAGCTGAGGCCGCCGCCGGCGAGTGCGATCGCGCTCTGGCGTTCGTCAATGCTCCACGGGCTCTCGACCGGTTCTCGAGTCCGCGAGGTCGTTGGTGGCCGGACCCTGCGCGCGGTTGAGATCGGTTCAGAAATCTTCAAAACCCACAGTGCGAATCCACAGCTTGCAGACTGACCTGACGCAGACGACGACCGACTCTGGTGCTGCCGCGCTGTCCGAGGACAGTGGCGAGTCTGACCGGAGTGGAAACCGAGCCGGGCTCGCGACGGGCGGACTAAAGACGGCCGACTCGGCGGCCGAGATCCTTTCGGGCATGTCTGTCAGTCTGTTTGGCCAGGCGGCCGCGCGAACGGGGTAGATCCCGTCGACAGGTTTCCGACGAGGGGTGGCGGCCGGGGTCAACTTCGCTCGGATCCTCGGGGCGGGCGATGAACCGACGATGGACTCCTTGACGGCGGTGGCTGGGTCAAGTCCATAGTTGAGTTTCGGACTGGCTGGTGCTAGAGTGCGAGCTGCTCGGAGTGGGACGTTCTCGTACGCGAGCGGTCGGAGAGGAGAGCCGAATGGCGGAACTGGCTCGACGACGGGCGGGTACCTGTCGCTCGACGGAGAGGCGGGAGTCGCGAATCGGGGAGAGTTGGGAGCCGGGCTCGCGAGTTCGCTTGGCCGGTGTTTCGTGACGGGGACGAATGCCGGGCGATGTTGATTCATTTCACCCGGCTTGGACGGGCTGCTAGAGGCACCGAGGAGGTTCCAGGGTACGCGTGTCCTGCGATTTGACGAGCTCTGGTGGCTCGTTTGATCAGGCACAGAGAGAGAGCGCAGTGGAAGCGAGGGTCCGAAGCTGCGGCCAGCTTCATGACATGCGACTCGACGGGGAACGCGTCGCGTCTCGTTAACGAAGCTCGCTCTCTCTCTCTCTCGCGCGCGCGCGCTCTTGCCGACCGCCTCCGCTCTCGAGACTCGGACGGGCATGGTCCACCCAGGCGCACGCAAATTCCAAGGCGGGAAAAAGGGACCGCGACAGGTCACGGGCAAGCGTCAAGTCAAAGCGACCCTCCGACCGGGTCCCGTCGCAGAACCCTCGCGCTCAAAACGCGCTCACTCGGTCGACGACGACGACGACGGCGGCGATGAGGAGGGGGAGGACGGCGAGGCAGCGCACGCAGGCGGGGACGTAGACGGCGGCGGCGCCGACTATGGGTACCGGCAGGCCCTCCGACGCGAAGCGAAACCGCTCACCGGGTTCCGCATCTCGATCAGCGGCTGCGCATCCACAAAGGACGACATGTGGGCCCTCGCAGTCGAGTACGGCGCAGACCGTCACCCGGGCTTGCTCGCCAACACGACGCACCTCGTCACCGAAACGACAGACTCGGCAAAGTACCGCGTACGTTCCCCCCGTTCCCTGTCCTTCTCTCGAGTAGAGAACTGGGGCCCGATCTGACAATCCTTCTCGCCTCTGCGCAACTGACAGGCTGCCGTCCAACACAACATCCGCGTCATGAAACCCTCCTGGATCGATGCCGTCAAGACGGCCTGGGTCAGCGGAAACGACGTCGACTACGTCTCGGTGAGAATCCTTTGGCTCCGTCTCTAGAACTGATGCGCTTGAGGTTGTCGCTGACGCAAGAAGGCGCGCGCGACACAGCTCGAACAGGAGCACAGGTGGGCGCCGCTCGCAGGCGTTGTCGCTTGCCTCACGCATTTCGCTCGCGGTGAGTCCTTCCACTGCGATCCCGAGCCTTTCACTCGTCCCTCGCAAACAACGTCCGATAACCCGACTGACACGCCCCACTCGGCCTTTTCGGAACTCGACGAGACAGGCGAACACCGCGAAGCCGTCAAATCCGAACTCATCTGGCACGGCGCCCGCATCGTCAGCACCTTCACGGCCCAAGTGACCCACCTGATTGTCGCGTCCCCGCTCTCGCCGCACTCGCAAACTCCGCCGAGTGACAAGCTCCTCCAAGCGAGGAAGAACCGCAAAGTTTTGCACCCGAGGTTGGCGATCGTCTGGGAAGGATGGGTCAAGGAGGCCGCGATGGCGGGAGGACCGCGTCCGGAAGAGACGGTCAAGTGGGCGTGGCGCGAACAGGTCGAGACGGGGACGTCGGCGGCAGCAGAGGCACCCGCGGAAACTACGCCTGAAGGAGGCGAACCCGAGACGGAGGGCTCTCCCGCTGCGGTTGCCGATGCGGCGATGAAGGACTCTGCCGAGATCGTCCCGCCCACCGTCAGCAACGGTGAGCACCCCACCGCGAACGACCAGGACGACGTCGGTGCCCGATTGCTCGACGACCTCAGGACGCTCGACGGCGCTCCCCGCATCCAAGCACCGCTGCTCCCCGAAGGGAATCGCGACGACTTGCGCGTCATGAAGAAGCGTCGGGTCGCGCAGCCGGCCTTGCAACACGAACGCGATCCGGAACTCGCTTGGGCGTTGCGAGGTCCGGCCGATCAGGGCGAGCTCGACGATTTGCCGAACCCGGCTGCGTTCGCGAACACCGTCTCGGCAGGTCTGGGATCTGGGGATGGCGCGACGCAAGACGGTCCGTCCCGTGCTCGGCTAGGACCAGGCAAGACGGTCATTCGCGCTTTGGGCGAGAAGCGGGACGAGACTTGGAGTAGCGGTCCCCGGGACGACGGATCGACGACAAAGTCACGTCCACGTGCAGCCGGTCCAACTGCCGCAGGCGGCAATCACGCCGCTGGTGGTCGCGTTGCGGAGCAGCAGCAGGACGGCGACTCTCGCGAAGGGACGAGTGACCTCGAGCCAGTCTTTGCTGGACAGACGATGGCGCTCATGGGCCTTCAGGGTCCGAATCCCGACAAGCTCGCTCGTGTGATCAAGCAATACGGCGGGACCGCGCTCGTCGATGCGAGCCCGCATCAGATCGACCAGGCCGACTGGATCGTTGTCGACTATGTCGAGTGAGTTGAGCTGATCGCGCCACCGTTTCTTGCTCCTTAGAGCGCCGCATTGATACGCGCCTCCGTTGCAGACCGCATCGATCGTTCTTTCAAAGTCAAGACCCGCGGGTCGTCAGCGTTTGCTGGCTCGAGTTGTGCATCCACCACGGCCAGCTGCTCCAGCCGGCCGATCGCCTCCTCGAACGACCCCTCGCCTATTCCTGCCCCGTCCCCGGAGCGGAGGCGTTCCACGTTCACTTTTCCGGCTATCCCGATGCGAGCCCGGCGCTCCACCACATCCGACGTTTTATGACCGCGATCGGTGCGACGTACAACCGCCAACTGTCGCGCAAGTCGACGCACCTCGTCCTTGCCGCCCTCGATGAGCCGCGCTACGACGCGCAAGGACGACTGTGCGATGCGAACCCGTCCAAGGTGGCGAAAGCGGAAGAGTGGGGGGTCAAGGTCATTTCGCTGCGAGCGCTGCGCGCCGAAGTCGACGCGCTCGCGGGAATCGATGCGCGACCCGCCGAGCCAAAGAGTCCGGCGAAGCTTCCCGCCGACCTGGAACTTCGAGACGTCACGAACGAGGTGAGTCTGCGTTTCCCACGATGGAGCAGGACAGCAAGCCGACATTTTTCTTTTTCTTTTCTAAACTCGGAAATGAAGATCCGCTCGCCGAGCCGAGCTGCCAGTACGCCGCACTTCGAAGAGCGCAAGTCCGAGTCTCCCGCAGATGTCGCTTGCTCTGTGTCTCCACCTGCGGCCGCTTCGAGGTCCGCCTCACCGCCCAAGTCACCAGTTCACCGCGATTCTTCCTCGCCGGGACCAATGCCCGGCCGAGCAGTCGATTCGCCGCGCCGCCCGTCGCCCGAAATGGAGAAGGCCCCGCAACCGGTGAAGAAAGACCAGGGAAAGGGACTCTTGCGGCAACAGACGTCGTTGCTGCTCGCTGCGCTGGGCGGAAACGACGGCGGTGGTTCAACCGACTCTGCAAAGCCCCGGGCGGCGCTCAGTCGTGCGAGGGTGAGTCCTATGGAGGCGCCTCAAACGTTACAGCACTTGCTGATGACGGGATTCCTTTATTGCAGTCCCTGCGGGAACGGTCGACCGAGACGAGCTTTTCGGCACGCCGGCCGGTCGACACACAGTCGTTACGCCAGTCTCCGCCGCCTCAAGCGACTCAGGACGAAGGCGAAAGCGTCCGGATCGAGTACGACGACTCGGAACAAGCTGCAGCGCGAGCTCAGATCCTCAAGACGTTGGCGCAGGCGAAGCAGGCACCAGTGTTGCGGGCGGCCGCGACTGACGTTGGCAATGAGTCGCCAGCTGCTGGCGGTCGGAGCCTCCGCAAGCGAACGCGCGCTTAGATGCCAGCCTGTAGAGCGTGTCATCCCCCTGGCGTTGATTTGCGCCGCAGCATGAAAGATTCCTGCGCTTCGCTCCGAGTTGCTACGCTCGACGGTCTTCATACGACCTAATCGCTAGCTGACTAGGCTCGCAGCATCCGTAGAAGACACGCGGCATAAAGACGGAGGGAGGAGAGAGGACGCGGCTCCGCAGTGACGTGCAAAGCTTATCTTGCGGTACTAGATTGCTCTAGAGGGGGTTTTACCCCGTCATCTTCTACTGTAGAAGGCGACATAAAAAGACACATCCCCCTCCTCGCCAATCCATCTCCACCGTGGTCTCCTCTTGAAATGAAAGGCCGGCTCGAATGGACTCCCCGAGGGACGACCTAGAAGGGCGGCATACGGGTCAGCTCCCTCTCGCAAAGCTAGATGTCACCCTCGCTCGTCGACTCACTGGTTCAACATCGGGTTCTCGCTGGTGTACGGCCACTGGTAGTTGATTCCGCTGAGCGAAGGCATCGAACGCGTACTAGGTCCTCTGTCGGTCAAAGAATGAGGGGGTCAGTCTCAGAGCCTCGTGCAAGAAAAGGTTGAACTCACACGTCAGAGAACGAAGAGTCTCAAGCCCGTGCGGGCCAAAGACGACTTCTAACCGCTCCAGGGAGGATGCTGAAGGCGAAAGGGAGCGCGGGACCGCTTATGAAAAGAAAGGTGGACGAAGAAGCGGACGAAGAGAAAGAGAAAGAGAGAGCGACGCTTCGAGCCAAAGTCTTTCTCGCCCGCGTCCCCCTTATCTGGATCCTCGGACTGCCGCGCTCGAGAGCTTTTCGCCACCTGACTCATTGTGGGGTTTGCTTCGTCATGCTCTTGGCACCCCGCGCGGACGGGCGGCGAGCTGACGCAGCGCCGAGTCGGACTGTCCGCGGAGGCGGCGAAGGCGTCGGCGGACGGACGGTCGCCCTGGTCCCGGCATAACGGGCATGTTGTATGCCATAGCGCAGACGAGAGGTATACGGCTGCCGTGTAGGGTCAGCGTAATACGAGCGAGAGGAGCGGCAGTCCCCTTCAGCCGGTGGTCCGCTGTTCGGAGCAAGAACGGGACTTGGCAGTCCCGAAAAAGCGGCTAGATGGGCTCCGCAGATGGCAACGAGCCTAAGAAGCTTGGACGCGTCGGTGAGGACGCGACAGACCAGTGTACGTGAGAAGCGTGAGGTGGGCGTGTACAAGCTGAAGCGAACCGGGAATGGCGACCATGAGGTTGATGAGCTGGAGGGTCTTCCGAATCGGTTGACTGCAGGCGCGGTGCGCTGTTGGACAGCGTGAGGTCGTCTCCTGGTCTCACTCGATGCGAATGGTACAGGCAGTGCTCATCGCCCCTATTCAGAGGGCGTCCATCAGGATAGTGTGCAAGTCGCGTCGATTTGTCGAGGACGAGGTCGGGCGCGACGAGCACGGCTTGAAATGTTCCGTAGACTTTCACTCTGCCCGGTCACTGGAGACAGAGAACTGAGCCTGGGAACTTCAAGCTATAGTGACCTAGAGAGAAAGAGAAAAGGAGAGAAACGAGGAGCGAGGTATGCCGAGGAGCGGGAAGGGTTGAGGCATGTGAAAGTGCGTGCGAGTCGATCACCCAACATCTGGCGCTACCTCCGGTCCGGCGAGTCCTTCAAGTTCCTTCCGGTCCGACGACGACGAAGTCTTGCTCGGCGGGTCCGGCCACAACGACGAAGGCACGCCGGCCGTGCGAGCGGAGCTTGCATAGTGTGTGGCCGCTCTCGTTCGCCCGTGGCACGCTCAGACTCGCCCTCGCTGGCATTCAGGTCCATAGCGAACGTTGGTCTTTCCAGAGGTATGGAGAGAGCTAGCGGGTCAGCAGTTTCCCCCGTCCCTGATGAGTTCGGCCGAGTCAAGTCGAGCACGGCGGCAGGGCCCGAGGGAGGCTGCCGCCGGCGCACGAGGCGCTCCTCTCCAACGCTAGCAGGACCGGCAGAAGGAGAGGATGCTCGACTTGGTTACGCGGGGGAGTGAGGGGCGATGAGGGGCGAAAGCCGGGGCGAAACTGGTTCGCATCATAAGGGTAAACGATGATTGGGCTTGCGCTCGGGCGGCGTCCGCAGGGCAGCCGAGACCTTCTCATGTAGTCCACTCAGCTCTCTGCCACTTGATACGGAGTGTGGGTATATTGTTGCAGCCCTCGAGGGTCTGTAGAGCCAGAAAAATCAAGTTGAAAATCGCTGTGATGCAAAATATACTGCTAGATGTTCCATCTAGCCATTTCGAATACGATAGGGAGAATTAGCGTTTGGTCTGGGGAAGTGATCTGCGGCTCCGGGTGGGCGAGGCTCGCCAACGGTCCCGGATGTCCCGAGGGCCGAGAAACTCTGGGTCTTCCTACCTCACACACGACGCTCCGCAGTTCCCTGATCTTTGTACATACTCGAGCCTCCATCAGTGCCACAAGTCGATGCGAGCAGCCCCTGGTCGTGCCGCTCCCGCTACAAATCGCTCTCCCAATCTTATCGCGGGCGCCGTCCCGTCCGACCTGAAACGTTCGTCTTCGTCGATCGACTCGCAACTCTCGACGCCCTCGACAGAGCAGTCGTCCTGGCTCACAGGCGACACGGACGGAGGACTGCAAGCGTCGACAAACTCGCTGGGAGTCCACACGCTCCTCTACGAAGCTCAGGTCCGTCTCCGGGCTCGCAAGACGCCGTTCGCCTCTCGATCACTGACGCACCCCCGAGTCTCCTCTCACCTCGACCGCAACGCCATTCACAGCTCGACTTGATCGCACACAAGACGCAAGATGCCATCGTGAGACTCGAACGGGCAGTCGCACTCGGGTCAAGTGCGGCGTGCGCAACCGTCGCAAAGTAGGTCGTCGGAAGACAAGCTTGGCTGCGGCATCCGCCCGCAAACCTTACGCTGACTGTCATTCCTGACCGCATCGCGTTCGAGCAGCTTATTGGCACGAGGCTGGCGCGCCGATTTCATTGTACCCGCCACGAGCCCTCCAGCAGAAGCGCTGCCGCGTGCGAGTCGATCCGGCAAGTCGGGCGCAAACGGCCGCAGCCGACCGAACCCGCCCGCACGCTTGCCCTCCAACACGACGGGGCAATCTGAATCGCCCTCGCGGCATCCTGACGCGCTCCGTGCCGTCGCGTTCTTCGTCAAGGGCCTCGAACTCGAACTCGGGAAACCGAGCCACGCGGCGCTCAAGCCGAGCGGCGTCGTGTGCCTCTGCGAAGAGAACGGCTTGGATGACGAGGAGAGCGATGACGAGGAAGTGGAAGGGCGCGCGTTCGACTTGGGCAGGACCTTCGACTTGTTGACTGGGGTCCGTTCGCTCCCCCCGGCGCCCGCCAGCCTGTCAGCGCTGCGATCAGTCAGAACTGAACTTTTCGCCGTTCCGCAGGTCACAGACGCGCATCGCTACAACGTTCTGCACGCACCTGAACTCACAGACGCGACCGCCCCGTCAACTTCCAAAAGCGAGTCTTTCAACGACTCGCTGTGGTACCGGAGCAGCACTCTTTGCACCCAGATCCTCTGCCATCCGGATGTCTCCTCGGCCGTCTTCCCTTCGGACGAAGCCTCGGACCTGGTCGGAACGTGGCTACGGGATCCGACAAAGTCGCCTCCCTCGCCCGATCCGCAGCGCCTCGCGGAAGCGGTTTGCGGCTTGAGCCGGCAGCGTGCCGCTGTCGCGATCAGCTCGCTGTACGTCCTTGCACTTCAGGCGTGGTCCGCGCCTGGAACGGCCTGCTCGTCGACGTCGCCGCCGTGGTCGCCGCCGTGGTCGCCGCCTTCGGAAACCGCTCTGGCAGCGCAGCGATACTGGTCCGCGATCGAATCCATTGCGGCACATTTCGCGCGCGACGGTGGACTCGGTATCAAACCCGCGGACGAGCTGGTCGAACGCGCCCGTCACCGGCTGCAATCGCTCAACCATCGCGACCTCGGCGCCGACGAACCGTGGCGGCAGGCGAAAAAGCGCCGCAGCAAAGCTTGCGCCCTGTCCGACAAGACCGAAAGTCCGACGGGCAGTCCACCGGGCTTGATGCTCTCGGACCAAGGATTGGCTCTGCCGCCTGCAGCCTGGTCGGCGTCGACGGCTTCGAAAACGTCTAGTCGCGATGAGAAGCGGAGCGCCGCTTTCAACTGCCACGGCGCCGACGACTCGACTCGCTCGTCGGACCGCCGGCATGCTGCTGCAACACCGGCTGCGGCCTCTACGAGCCAGACCGCCTCGCAAGCTGCTGCCGTGTACTCTTCGCCACCACAGTCTCCGGTTGAGCGATCGAAAGACGGTGGCCTGCACGCGAGTCAGAGCGAGCTCGCGACGTCGCCCAGGGCCCTCCAGCCACCGTCGCCCTCTGCCTGCACACGGCCACCCGATGCGGCCGACGCGGGCCTCGGATCGCTACCTCGAGCGACGTCGATGCGATCGATCCGTTCCACCTTTTCCACCGCCTCCGCCCTCTCTGCCTTCCGTCACAACCCGCTCAAACGATACGCTTCGGGACACTTAAGGCGGGTGTCGTCCTCCGTCAGCGTCTGCACCGCCCCACCCGACTTCTCCGATCCGGCCGCCCGGTACGTGCGTGGCAAGGGCAAAGGCCGCCTCGTCGAGCCGGGAGAAGCCTTGGACCGCGCAGCGACCTCGACCTCGCTTCCGGCCGAGACTCGACGGCTCAATGAGCCCGCGCCCAAGTCGTGGCTGTCGCGCTTCTGGTCGTCCTCGAATACTGCGGCACATGAGCGCACGGCGTCGGAACGTCTCCGTAAGGCTCTTCGGCGGCACGAAGAGGCTTACGCGACCGCCATTGACTATTGGGGCGAGACCGAATTCCTCGAGGAGGAGGAGGAAGGCGGCGAGGCCGATGACCCGTCGGCAGCGCCGGTACCCCCGTCCGAGCCGCCTGCACAGACGACGCAGGCCGACAACCTGCGCGCCTCGCTCGCCGCCTCTGGCATCTCAAACGGGACGCCTCACCGCGCGGCTCGTCACCGGAACCGGTCCGGGCACCGCTCTTTCGCTCTCACGGATCCAACGGCTTTCACAAGCACCGCCTCGTCCTCCCGCGGTAGCTCGTTACAGCGCGAAGCTCGTCTGTCCGATTCCGACGGCGCGAACCGCTCGTCGGACTTTTCGAAGCCGAGCCAGCCCGACTCGCCGAGGAAGGCTGCGCGTCCGCCACGGTCGCCACGCAAAAAGTCGGACCGACTCATGCCGCACGCAGTCCCGATGGACCCGCTTCTGCTCGAGCTCGAGCAGCGCTCGCGGGTCGGGGTCAAGACGGTTTGCGCGGCGTGCGGCAAAAAGGGCCTGAACTTCCCGGCGTGCCGCACGTGTCAGCAAACGTATTGCAGTCGGCTGTGCCGCACGAACCCGAGGCACGCATCAGCGGACGCCGTTGTCCGTTCGAGGCAGGCGAAATTGGCAAAGGAGGCGGGCGAGGAACCCCGAGAAGGCGTCGTGTCATGTGCATAGGTACTTGTTGTTGTTGCATGCATCCTTCTTCGTACACAAAGGTCAAGGCGTTGCCTGCATACGCTCCAGCACTGCCGCCCGTAGAGGAACGCTCTCCATCGCTCCGGCCTTCTCGACGCACATCGCTGCAGCTTGGCAGGCAGTCGCGAGCAATGGTCGGAGCTCTTCGCCCGTCGTTGCCGGCGTTACAAGGAGAGTCGCGAGGTAACCCTGCGAGAGCGCGACTGCTACGGATCAGCTTCTTCCGGATCTCCAAAGCAAGCCCGACAGTACCGTACCGTGAAGCAATCGCCGGCACCCGTTGTGTCGACCACCTTACCCTGCACCCGTCCTGCCGGAGCAGAGATGACGTCTCCGTTCTCGAGTCCAGCCATGACGCCGTTGGCACCGAGCGTCATGACGATCGTCGTCGAGCTCGCCAAGACGGTCCGCAGTCGGAGGAGCGTTTCCTCTGGCTGACCCGGCGCCGGCTCGGCCCCATACGCAACGAGGAGGTCTTGTCCTTCGCCTTCGTTAATCAAGAGGTAGTCGAGGTGAGTCCAGTCGAAAGCGCGCAGTTGATCCTGCGTGGGCATCGGGCTCGGATTAAAAAAGGTCGCGAGGCCGGCGGTTCGCGCCTGTGCGAGTGCCGCAACGGTTTCGGCCCAAGGGATCTCGTTCTGGACGAGGAGGTGCGAGTACGAGCCCCAGTCGAATGTCCGTCCCTGGTTGCCCGAGAAGTTGCTGCCCGGGAAGAGGACAATCGAGTTGTCGGCGTCCTTGGCCGAGAGCTGGATGATTGCTCGCCCAGTCGCTACCTGTGCGCTTCCAGGTCAGAATGCGCCTGTGTTGGCAAAGCCGCGCTTCTCACCTTGTCGTCTACGAGAAGCTGCTTGGTTCCGACGCCGTAGCCTTCCAGTTCCTTGGCCAGCCAGCCGCCATCCGCACCGATTGCACCGGCAAAGTCGACGCTGGCCCCGGCTTTTGACGCAGACACAGCCTGATTCGCGCCCTTGCCCCCTGTGCTGCAGCGAGTCAGCGTCCCTGCTCCAGGGAAGAAGCGGTGGAAATGTCGCCTACCTGCGCGTCGGGAGTACGACGACGACGAGATGGTTTCACCCGGTCGGACGATGCTGCATTCGCGCTGTCTCAGCTGGGCTCGCGAGTTGACACTGCAGAGCTCCCCGCACTCACTGGTCGACCACAAAGAACTCGTCGCAATTGACCGAGCCGTAGACGAGAACGCGGGGCGTCGACGTCGAAGCGGTCGACATGGCTCGACGTGCGCGACTGGTGCGTACAAGAGCCTGCTTGTAGAAGTGCTCAGAGCTTGTACTGCGCTCGTCTAGCTTGGCAGAAAGAGGCGAGACGATCACGATCACGTGAAGAACGCCCGACGCGGGTGGCAGCGGGTCGGCCGCAATCCCTGGCTGCGGACTGAGTGTACTGCCCTTACTTTGGGTGCGCGAGACCATCCATTCTACGAACGACATGAAGATGCGGAAGATGCGACGCTCGAACCGGCTTGCCGAGCGTTCAGAGCGGACGAACCCTTCGCCGTCCTGGGCGTCGGGGCAGGATACATTCGTTTCGGAGCGGGACCAGCCGTCTTTGGTCGGGCGACGCCCGCGTTGTGGATCGTCGGACCCGACACGAGGCTCGAGAAGAAGCCCTTTTTGACCGCTCGCGCCGCAGCCGCAGCCGCGACCACCGGCTTCTCTGCCGACAGACGAGTCGAATCCGAACGGCCGGAGTTGGATGTCCGGATCGACGCCGTCTCGTCCGAGCTCAAGGCGGTGGCTGTGCTCGGTCGTGAAGAAGCGATGGCGTTCCGCTCCGCTTGGTGCTTCTGCTCCTGCGCCAGTCGAAGCGCCGCTGCCGATTTGGCAATGTCGGCTTCGACGGCGATCCGCAAAGCGTCGAGGCGTTGTATCTGGTCACGCTCTTCGGCTTCCCACCACGCTTTGGCGATGTGGTCGGGAGTCGACGACGAGATGGACGTGAGAGGCGACTGGAGTTGGCGGGCTTGCATGTCCTCGCTCCCGAGAGACGAGGTGCTCGGAGTGGGAGGCAGCGATCCTTGCGGCGGTGCTGACGTCCTCGGATGTACTCGTATCGCTTCGAGTGAGAGGTGACTTGCGGGAGAGACCGCGCCGGACGATAGCGATGAAGGCGGACGGAGATCTGCACAAGCGCCACTAGGTCAGCAGATGACAGGATGCAGTACACATCCCAAGTAGCGAGGCGCACAAGGTAGAGAAAGAGACGATGTAGTCGAGCTTCGACGCTCGGTCTGCGCCATGGCGAGACTCGCGCGTACTTGCAAGGCACTCGATCCGCCGAGCGTGGCAGCCTCCAGCACTTGAGCTACCGCGATGACGTCCTCCGCTTGCTGATCGAGGAGCTCGTGTAGTGCTTGCGAGGCGTGCGCGTGTAGGTCCGGCAAGACCTGTGAATAAGTGAAGCCGAATTCGAGGAGGGGACCGAGCGCCTCGACGGAGCGTTGGGCGGGAGACGGGAAGGCCGCAGCGTATACATAAAGTACGAGCGCTTCGAGGGCGGGGCTGCACAGTGGCAAGTGTAGCGTCTGTGCATCGAGCAAGAAGAAGGCGCCGTTGCCCGCAGGAATGCGCATCGGGGTTGCTTGCTGCTCCGCCCCTAAAGCGGCCGCCGCCAGCCAAGGCCAACGAGCCATCAAAAGCCGACGACTGCAGGTCGCCTTGTGCCCATCCGAGCCAGTGACGGCGAAATCGTGAAGAGCGATCTGCGCGGCCTGTTGGAGCGCGAGTTGCTGTTGCAGCGGCGTGAGCACCCGCGCTGGCGGCGTAAAGATGCCGAAGCCAGCAAGGTCGACGATCGCAACATGCTCGAAATTCGTCTGCAGTGCCGGGAGGTCAGTCGTCTGTGCGTCAGAAACGTTGCGCGGAGAGCTCAAACGAACCTGCCGAGAGCGATAGTCTGCCGACATGTCGCGATCCGAGCTGCCGAGGATCACGAGCTGATCTCGCCAACCAGCGCCCTGGCTCCAGCTTCCCCTGCTTAAGCTCTCTACGGATAGTCGGCGCCAGGGGGAAGATACCGACGAGTTGCGAGACGAGTAGACCATGTACTGCGCGCAATCCTGCTCGACGTGCACGCCGGACAGGACGAGGTGGTCGCCGCAGGTCGCGAGGGTTGGGAAGCGTAGACTCGGAGCGACGACTTCAGATGACGAGCGAGTAGCGTAACGAGGCGACGTCCCGCCGTGCAGCCCCTCGAATATGTCGACTTCTCGGCGATGGCTACCGAGGAGGACCCGTCAGGCTTGCTAGTCAGTCGCTCGAGGAACTGCAGCGACTGACTTGATGATATACGCAGGTCCCTCGGACTCGTCTGTCGGGTCCTCAGCATGCGGCGAAAAGATCAAGCGCGAGCCGTTCCCGAGGAGTTTCTCCTCGGCAGGGAAGACGATCTTGCTCGTGCTCGCCGCGCAACATCGGTACGCGCTGATCTTGGAAGCGTAGGGTCCGTTTGAGATCCACTCCATGCGATCGAGATCGAGGACGGCGACGTCCATCAGGTAGGCGTTCGAGTCGTCTTGCCCGCCGACGACGAGCAGCCGGCTGGCAGTCTCAGGTGTCGATACAGGCGATGGACCGCCGACAGCTGCAGGCGTATGGATCGTCGAAGTGACGGCGAGATGCGCAAAGCGCGCGGGCGGGCGAGTCGCGCCGGCCGCCACCGTAGGGACCGGGGCCGACCAGGTGTTCGCGCTCGGATCATAGACCGACAAACTGTCCAATACGTCGAGCGCGTCGCCCTGCACAGACTCGGACCCCCTCTTCGGCGCGAGCCTGACCACCGTGGATGACGAGCTTGTTGCTCCAGGTCGATGCTGCATGGAAATACCGAGCTCGAGGCGAAGGACCGCTCGGCGTCAACCGTTCCCAGGTGAATCGCTGCAGGTCGAGGCGGTACAGCGTATTGACCATCTCGCGGCTGTCGACCGGTCGACCGCCAAAGACAAAGATGGCATCGCCGACGACAGTCACGGATGCGCCGACCTGCCGGGACGAGGTCAGCTCACGAGCGTCAGGCGCCCTACCGAGTCCGCTACGCTCACCAAGGGAGGCGGGCCATCGCCGCGTGTCTTGCGAATGCTCGTGAGCAGATCCGAAATGTCGGCCATGCTTCCGCTCGGCTCCTCCGTTGCTGCTCAGCAGAGAGGGAGTATAGGAACCTTCAGGAAGCAAGCAAGCGACGGATCGTCAGGCGAGAGAAAGATCTCGCTGCACGTCGTCCTCGTCGTCCGTCTGTTCGTTCGGCCGGTACGGGATGTCGGCGTCCCGCCTCGGCACGTCGCCGGGACAATCAAGGGGCTCGAGGGCCGGATGGCGGAGCGTGCGGTGATGAATGCGCCGCTTATTCGACGGCAGCAGTCCACGCTCCTCTGTACAGAGCGAAGCACGAGCGTGCAACAGGAGCAGATGAGCATTTCCCTAGAGGATCAGATGGTGATCTGGCAGCTTTCGCGAGCAATCAAGCTAAGCAGGCGCTAACAAGATGGCGCCGGTGCGGGGTCGCGAATGAAACGGTCCGCGCGTACGCGAGAGCGGAGAGATCGCGCGTGTTCGCGTGCGCAGCCATGAGAAGCCGATAGACACAGCAGTCCGAGCGTATAGTCTTATAGCAGGGCGAATCGGTTGAGTGAGGTCGATGATCAAGGGACAACGCAACCTTTTCCCCTTTTCATGCGCGATCGGGAATCGAGGAATCGGAGAGTTCCTTCTTTATGCACAGATTCGAGACTACGTCGAGCCGTTTATTGAGGGGTAAAATCAAGCTATGTGGTTTATGCACCAGAAAGTGAGACGGGAAGCTAGGGGCAACCCCATCAAGCCTTGACAGCCTTGGCGAGGTCGGCGAGGGCCTCCTCACGCTTGTACTTGGCGTCCTCGACGACACCGGCGTCTGTATACGATACAAGGGGCAATGTCAGCTCTCTCGCGATCGAGTTAACGAGGAGCCATCTGGCAAACACTGACCGGCGTCGGACGAGAACTGGCCGGTCCAGGTGACAAAGGTGCTGCCGGCGAGCTCGCCGGTGGTGACGGCCGCGAGCGAGATGGTCGAGATGACGGACGAGTACGAGAGGGGCTGCTCCGAGGTGACGACGCTGCCAGAGGGAGGACCGGGTCAACGATCCGGGAACGGGCTGAACAGAGGGCGCTACCTCGGCTCACCTGTACGAGATCGAGTGGCGGAGAGCTGCAGTGCATCTTGTAGGGTCAGCAGGGCGGCGCTAGCAGCCGAAACGAGACGACGCTTGACTGACCCGAGTGCTCCTCCTGCTTGACGAGGAGGCTAGTGCCGTCCTGTTCGTGAGTAGGGTGCAGGTCAGTCTCGCGGTTCCGAGCGCTCCAGCACTCAACTTGACTCGCCTTGAAGGTCCACGAGTAGCTGTAACGCAAGATGGTAAATCAGCCATGCGCGATCCCTTCGGAGCAAGGAGGGGGAGGAGCTCACACGTCAGCCTCGCCGCTGACGCCCTTCTCGGCCGGGGCCGACTTTTCGAGGGCCGACCACCACTTGGCAAAGTCCTGGAGTTTGATCAGGTGCCAGACCGAGGTGAGGGGGGCGCGGATGACGGCCTGCACGCACGCGGGGATCAGTCTCGGTTGTCGAGGGGACATCAGCAGGGCGTCGACGCGCAGGGCAGAAGGCTCACCGAGACCGAGACAAAGTTTCCGGTAGCGGGGGAAGACATGGCGTATGAAAGCTGCGCGGGCGTACGAGCGGAAAGGTTGATCGATCGAGGGCGAGAACGTGAACGAGCAAGGCGATTCGGTTCACAAAGAAAGGGCGAACGGGCGGGTAAGGACAGTCCAGGTCAGATCAAATCGGCTCTGACTGCCTACAAAGAGGTACGTCTACTCACTCTGGCTGGCCTGAGTGGGCTGGAGCGGTTCGAGCGTTGGACCAGCGTCATCGCGGCCAGCGCTGGCGAGCTTCTCACTGTCCGGAATCTTTCAGCGACTCTATCCGCACGGAGGCCATATTTGCCGGCAGAAGAAGCTTCCACAGGTCAAGGCATTGTGTAACAGGCAGTCACACGAGGCCGCTATGGTGACGTGGTGTTTTGTATCCGGCGGCGCGTTTCCGCAGCACCCCGAACGATTTGGGCGCCAAGTGCCGGCGAGCTTGTCAAGCGCGCAGTCGAGCTTGCAGAGTCGAGACTACGCGGCTCGAGATGGTCCGAGCACGAAAGACGGCGCGAGGGAAGCGGGTGAGACATGTTTTGCGAGCCCTTCGAGAAGCGACTCGAGAGTGTGGCGGTTACAGCCAGATTTGGGTGGTGCGAGTCGGGCTGTGCTACGGCCATGGTCTGATCGCAGCAACCTGTGCAGTTTGATCGGGAGGGAGTCGCCGCGGAGGGTCGAAGCGTCGGCGGTGCGGGCGGCGCGGCGGGTGAGGCCAGCGAGTCGCGCCTTTGCTCGCAAACTGTGATTTTTCCTCTCTTCCTTCACCTCTCACCTTTCCCCCGTCAGAGCCACCCACTTTCTTCTCTTTCACAGACAAGGTACGCACACACAGACCGAGTTGCAATCACCCGCACCGCGCACGCTGGCGTCCCGGCGGCAGAACCGACCTCCGCGGGTCTTCGCGACGCGTCGTCGTGCTCGCTGCGAACCGTTTCGAGGCTGACGGTGCTCCTTCTCTCGTCCCCCTTTCGCCCTGCCTGCACTCGGAACCTCACCTTGCCGACATCCGACACGTCTCGACGCGCATTGCTCGTCCGCATCGTACGAATCGACCGCGGACATCCCGTCCCTGGAAAACGTTTCGTCGGCGCCCTCGTCCAACCTCGGCAACCGTCGATCAACAAATTCTCCCCCATACTTTTTCGCTCCCTTCGATCCTTTGCTTCGATCTCGCTCGTGATGTCCTCTACACTGTACGAATCTACGATGGCCGCCACGCGCAGATGAAGTTCTCCCTTGCCGCCGCCGCCGTCGCGCTCGCCACCGCCGTCTCGGCCCAGTCGCTCACCATCAACACCCCGACCACCGGTCTCTACACCTGCGAGCCGGCTCAGCTCCAGTGGTCCGGTGAGTAGCCGCTCGTCGATTGAGTGGCGGTGTCGCGCTGCGATATCGGCTCGCTGACCGGATTCGCATTCTCGTTTCTGTTGTCGCTCCTCGCCATTGCCCCCCGCCTCTTTTCGCCTCCTCGCTCCACACATGCCACTATGCGCCTTTCTACATGCCCTACGTTGATGCTGCGACCGGCGAAACGTTTACAGGCGGTTCGGGCCCGTGAGTCTCGCAGTTCCTCTCCCGGTCGCTCCTGGACCTTCCCCGAGCCTCTCCTGACTCCCCCTGGGCTTCTACCTCACTCTAGGTACTACGTTCGTGTTTTACAAGGAGGCACAACTTCCGGGAAGCGAATTGACGAGTATAGTATATCCACTTAAACCTCAATCCTGACGCCGCACGATCCTTCTCTACAGACGTGATCGAGACCCTCGTCGCTGGCCAGAACGTCAACTCGTACACCTGGAACGTTAACGTTGCCGCCGGTACCTCGGTAAGCTAGCCCTTCGACCTTGTTAGCGCGAGCCGAGGAGCAATGCTGACGCAAAATCCCGGACTTCACCTCTTCCAGGTCACCCTCGGCGTTACCGACTCGACTGGTTCGTCCAACTACGCCCAGCAGGTCACCATCACCCAGGGTTCGTCGACCTCGTGCATTGGCCAGGCCGCCTCGGGATCGTCGGGATCGGCTGCTGCCACTGGTTCGTCGTCGGTTGGCTCGGCGGCCGCTAGCAGCGCCGCTGTTGCTAGGTGAGTCTTTTACCGCCATTCTGGATTGCATCAGGCTACTGTGTCTCTATCGGACACGTTTCCGATGCCGCTTGCTTGTCCGGACGATGCTGATGCCGTTCGCTTGACCGCAGCACCACGATGGCCTCGATGGCCTCGTCGGCCTCGGCGAGCGTCTCGTCGGCTGCCTCCCGCGCATCGTCGGCGGGCGCGAGTGCCGCCTCTGCTGCCTCGTCGGGCGCCGCGGCTGCGTCGCAGTCGGCCAAGTCTTCGGCTGGCAAGAATGCCGCGCTTTCGGGCCTCGCTGGCGTCGCCGCCGTTGCCGCTTTCCTCGCCTAAAGCGTCTTCCGCCTAAAGCGTCTGCCCGAATCGCTTCGCCTAGGGGGTCTCCTCTTCTTTGCCTTTCTGCACGGTCACGGTCACGACTGCCGATAGACACTTTCCTCTTTTTAACGAACCCATCCCCACGGTACACGCTTATCCCCTGCTTTACGACCCTTCACATCGCATCGCATCTCCCCGCTTGGCGCCTCAGTCGCCTTTTGCTGGCTTACATGCCACTGTCCTCACCCTATCCCTCTCTAGTTATATACGGTCTCTCTCGTCTGTTTCCCCTTTTGTCCTTCTGCATGTCTTGGCGAAATACTTTACAATCACGTCTCGACGGAGCGAGTCTTTCTCGAGATGCAAAGTGCGCGAATATCACCGGGAGCATGTGCGTTAACATGAGGCACCCTCTCAAAGCTCACGATTCCTCTGCCTAGCCGAAACTGACACGGCAGTCCCGACTCTCATCGTCCGCGAGGAGCTGAAAAGCAGAATGCGATGCAACGATGAACGACTGCGTGAGTGAATCTCGACTGACGTGCTTAATCTTGAGTTGGGCGCGAATTCGAGTGCGACGGGCAGAACGAGGGAATCGGGGTCGGAAAGGAACTGAGCAGAGACGGCATCACGACGTGCCAAGGTTGACCGCCGGGCGAGAGCTCCAGAACCTGGTGGCGGCGGTGGCGACACAATCAGTTCCAGCTAATCCCGCCTGCGAAACACGACATTCGCGGAACTCACTGCTTGCACCAGCCCTGCTCGGTATCGTCGAATGGAGTGAAGCACGCGCCGTTGAAGCCCCAACCGGCGTACTCTTTTCGAGTGAGGTCAAAGATACACCTGCGACGCGAGGCGGACGTCAGCTTGAGCCGTCTCGCGCGGCGTGAAAGCTCGGCGACCTACCATGCTCCGCACTGGAATTTGGCGCTGCGCTGGATCGCGCTGCTGTCGAGAGGCGCCTTGATGACCGAGTCGGGGCACCTGTGCGGCTCGGAGAGCGCGTCGATCCACTGCGTGAGCGCTTCGGTCGACTCGCCGCAACGATCTTGCAGAGTCCGACCGACGCCGCTCCGAACGGGCGCTTTGAGCGATTGCTGGATCGTGGCGAAATCGGTTTCCTGCGCGACAAGGCATAAGTCAGCTTGGTCCATCAAATTGATCGACCACGGAAGACGATCGCGTACATCGTGAGACTCGAGCAGCAAGTTCTGCACGGCATAGTGAGCAGCCGGGTGCGGCATATGACGCGCTTGCCGCGGGTCCGGAACTCGCGCCTTTTCGAGCTCGCCGAACATGCCCGACAGGGTGTCGCCCCAGTTGAATGTCGTTTCGACGTTGCGCCGCCCCGCTCGGCCGTACTGCTCACGCAGGCCAGGCTGTCCGATCAAGCGGTGCAGCTCCTTGGCGTAGAGCGGCGCATCGGTATCGGCGTCAAGCTTGTGGTCGATGAGGATGCCAGCGACGAGCGAAGGATCGTCCTCTTCGTAGCCGAGCTGCTCCGGCAGTGCGCCTGCTTTCGCCGTGACGATGGGGAGCGCCATCGCCATCGCTTCAGCGACAGCGATCGAGATGCCCTCTGACATCGACGGCAAGAGGAAGATGTCGGTGAGGGCGAGGTAGTCCCGCGGCTGTTCGACCGTTCCGAGCATCCGGACAAAGTCGCCCACCTTGAGCTCGGCTATCCGAGCCTTGACGCGATCCTTCAAGTCGCCGTCGCCGAGCATGATGATGAGGAAGGCGCCCGCCTTGTAATTGCCGAGCTTTCGCAGGGCGTAGGCGATGTCGGGGACGAGTTCGGGACGCTTCTGCGGGTCGAGTCGGCCGACGACGCTGATAACGACCGTGCCAGCTTCGACGTCGAGCAGGGCCTGTTTTTCTCGAGACTTGATAGCCGGCGCGGTCGGCTTAAAGTCGTCGACTTCGATGCCGAGCTTGACGACGCCGATCGAGCCGGGCCGACGGTGCCCGCGGTCGATGAGCCACTTGCGAAGATAAGACGAGCAAGTGATTGTCTTCGCGAGGTACCGCTGCGAGAGAAGGGAATAGGTCGGGTACCCGCCCGACTTCCAGCCATCGTATGCCTCGTTGTGAAGGTACTGCGGTGGGGGCGACGGGTCAGTGGCCTTTCGCTGAATTTCTGTAGCGCCAACGGAATTTCTGTAGCGCCAACGGTGAGACGCACATCGATGAACTTGACGTGCGGAACCTCCTCGACGAGAGCGGGCAGCATTTCGTAGACGAGCTGCGTGTTGCACAGCACGACCTCGTCGAATCCGCGCGACTCGATCAAGTGCTTGAGGTACCTCGGCTGGTCGGCGGCGTTGAGGAACGACGGTAGCACGTGGACGTCGTGCGTGTACTGGAGAACGTGTGGGCGGAGCTCGAGTCCGGCCGGATTGCGGTACAGCGTGCAGACGACCGTAACGCGGTAGCCTGCTTCGGCAAAGATCTGGATCTGGTGCAACGCTCCAACGTCCGCGCCGCCGACGTAGAGCCACGGAATGATGAACATGATCGACTTGTCGACACGAGCGAGGTGAGCGTCGTAAGGCGGTTCCCAGTCAATCGCGTCGAGCTGACGAGAAGGCCGCGCCGGGATGTCGGGGAACTTGCCCGACTTGACGAGCTCTTTGTGCTTATCGTCAATCTTGGCCTTGAGCGGCGCAAAGCCGTCGACGAACAAGTTGCCCCAGCGCTGCTTGCGAAACGAGGCCGGGTTCCCTCGGTACCAATAGAGCGGCTCAGGAGCCGTTCCTCCCCAGTACCCATGCTGCGTAGCGACACGCGGTGTGAGCTCGATGCGACCGCCTTTGACGTGTCGGGCACTCACCTCGGCGAGACAGAGCCAAAAGTCCCAATCCTCGCCTCCGACAGCAAAGTTGACTGTGTCATACCGACACGCCGACTTGATCACCGCTCGCGACGTGAAGACTGCCGCATTCGGGACAAAATTACCCTGCCCGCGGCGTACACGTCAGCTCAGGCCGCGGCTGCTCGAGGCCTGAGCCGAAAAAGAGGGCTCACGCTGAAAAAGTTGGCGGCGCCCGAATGCAGGCCGCTCGTGACCGTCTCGTTCGAGGCGGCGAACTTGATCACGTAGAAGCCGCCGAGATCCCATGACGGATTCGATTCGAGCATCCAGACGACCTGGCATGGGGGGACAAAGGCCACGAATGTCAACCGCTGGCTGGGGTCCGGAAGCGAAGACAAACGATCGTACCTTCTCAAGCGCCGTGAACTCGTACAAGTCGTCATCATCGAGGCTCGCGAGATACTTTGGAATCGTTCCTTTCTTGCGGCGGTCGTCCCCGAGGAGGTACCGCAACGCGACGTTCCGACTTGCCGAAAGACCCTTTTCACCGTCGTTGTCGATCACCACGACCCTCGGATCCTTTGCGATCTCGCGCAGCAGGTCGAGCGAGTCAAGGCTCGTCGTGTGGTCGTTGACGATGATCCATTCGAGGTTCTGGAGACTCTGACCGAGGACCGATCTGGCCGTGTCGAGCATGACGGGCCGAGGGTTCTGGGTCGCCGTGATGATACTGATGACAGGCGGTGCTCCTCCTTGCATGTGCGTCAAGCTGTCCTTGGCGCGGACAAACTGGTTCGAAGCCGGACGGTGCTTCGAGACGGGCGTGTTGTGAAAGTGGATCTGCTCGTGGACGTGGTGGATGGGGAGCGGTTCCGGCGACAAGTCGAACGGGAGGGACACCTTGCGACGGCTGAGGTACGTTGACTTGCGAAACGCGCTGGTGAGCGTGTCTCCCGGCCAGTAGGATCCGGCGTCTCGGAGTGCGGCGGGCAAGAACTGTTGAGCAAAGCCGGTTTCGCGCCAACGGCCGCCGGGGCTCGCCGTCCCGTTTCCGTCAGTGCGACCTCGCTTGCCGCCGTACCAGCTCCCAGCATGTCCGTCTTGTCCGTCGCGCGGCAGTCTGTAGTCGTCCGAGGCGTGCGAGCCGCCACCTTCGGATCCCCATGACCTCCAGGCGATCAAGAGGTGCAAGGCGAGGAGGATGAACGCCGACGCAGTGAACCTGCTCCTCATCGTTCCCGTCGTCGGCCAATGCGGGAGCGGTACCTTGGCGTGACCTGGACCGAATGACGCGCTCGACGAACCTGCGCGAGCTGACGGCATCGGGACCGCGAGACCGGTCGACGGCTTCCGGCAGTGCAAGCGCGTGACGCTGTTGCCGACCCCGCTGGTCGACGTCGTCGGCGTGGCCATGGTCCTTTGCGTAGTGCGACAAGGAGCTTGACCGAATGGGCGCGGCGGCGCGTTTGGGCGACGTGGACGAGACTTGCACGTGAAAAGCTGGCTCGCAGGACGAGTTGTCGCGGTCTAGAACACTGCTCGCCCGAGGAGCAGGAGTGCCACCGAGGAGGACCTACAGAGACCAAGGACGACGCGCAAAGTCAGTTAGCGAACGCGTCGAGCAAACAACGAGAGATAAGCCGTTGCGACGGTGAACCGAAATCGCGGGACGTTCGGGATCCGACGAGGCGCCGACTTGAGCGAGTGATCGACGCCGTTGACCTTCGCAAGGCTTGGCAGTGTTATCGGGGTGGGCATCTTGCAACGTACTCCGAGAGGCAAGGCAAAAGTCTGCTAGCCTAGCAACTTTGTCTGGATCTGGATCGAGTCGCGACCCTTGCTTGCGCGTTACAGTCTCGGGTGGTCTGGTCACAGTCGGGCCTCCTCGCACTCTAGCCTGTCCGCCGAAAGTCGAAATCGCCCACGACGGCGCTCGCCGGGCTGCAGACGTGCTGACGGTACAACCCCGTCTTGATCGTGCCCGCAGCAGGGACGGGGACGTTCTGCATGCAGTACCGCAACAGGAGCTCATTCGTCACAGCATCCGAGATAGAATCTAGCACGGGGAGGAATCGCTCGTCAGGATCCGAGCTGGTTCCGAGGCAGGCCAGCGCGGAGGGTCGCCACTCAGAAAGCAAGACTCACAGTCGACAGCTCCATTCGGACCGTACGTCACCAGCATGTAGTGTCTCGTGGTCCGTCCCCAATACCGGTCGGCGCCGATCTCTGGTAAAGGGACAGGCGTCGTGCCGTCGGAACCTCCGAGAAGCGGCGGCAGCTGAGACGAGATCCGGACTTTGTTCTGGACGAGACCGAGCGCGACGACCCAGCCTTTCTGCTCGCGCGAGAACAGCTGCATGAGGTGAAAAAATTTGGACGACGTCGGCAAGTCTGGATGCAGGTGGAACTTCCAGGTGCTGCGCGCGGGTGAGCAAGGTGAGCAGCCTATTCGAAGTGGTGGACCACCGTCAACTCACTACGACCAAGTCTCGCCGGGTGCAGATGGTGGCCAGGATAAGATCTCGGTTCTCTGCCGGCCCTTGTCGTCGATGCATTGTGCTAGAGAGGTCGACAACCTGGTCAATCGGTGTGCGTCTCGCTGGCAGTGCAATCGTAGTAACGCACTCGGACCGCCGAGGTGAATCGTCAGAGGTCGCTCTATGTACGCTACCTGGCCTGGCATACTGACGGAGAGACGTCCGGTCAGCTGTAGCCCGCACAAAATCGAACCGAGAGCGACGGAGGGGACGTACTTTGCCGCGTCCTCGAGGATCCCGCTTGCTTGCCATTTGACGCCCTGGACGAGTACGCCCGATTGAGCGGCTTTTCCGTCTGCAATGAGAGGACCGAGAAGTGCAGTAGGCGGATACGCTGGCGGACCGACGGGCGGACGATGAGGACGAGGTGCTTGCACTTCTCGACTGGACTCGGCTGCGACCGGACGGGGCGAGACTGGCGGAGGTGGTCCGGCCATGCTGCTGTCTCGGATCAAGCGCTCTTCTGCTGGCTGTAGGGAAAGGCGTGAGGAGAGCGGCCGTGTCGGCCGAGAACGACAAAAAAAGTTTTCTCCGGCAAACTCCGGCGATCGCGGAGTTGACTCGTCCGCGCTTGTCTCGCCCTATACTCTGCCGCCGAGACTCGCAGACTCCTTTCCCAACCCTCGAATAGCCTGCTGCAAGATGCCTGTCGAACGACCGGCCGTCGCGCCGCCTCAGCGAGTTCTTATCGTCGGCGCCGGAGAATTCGGCTCGACCACAGCGCTCACGCTCGCCGAGGGCGTCTACAAAGGCCAGGCGCACCTGATCACGGTGCTTGAGCGAGGCGCCGAACCGCCCGCAATCGATGCAGCGTCGAGCGATTACAACAAGGTCCGGCCCAGAGTTTCGTCCTCCTTCTATGGATTCAGCCTGACAACGCTCTCTCTCACCAGATCGTTCGCGCAGACTACGCCGATCCGCTGTACCAAGATCTCGCGATCCAGGCGATCGAAAAGTGGCGGACACCGCGCTGGTCCGGCAACTTCTACGAGTGCGGCGTCGTCGTCGCGACCGACGCGACCGATCCGCAGGCCGGATACGTCCGGAAGAGCTACGATCTGAATTGCGCGAGCGACGGAGCGACCGTTGGCAAGCTGGAAGCTGGCGAGGGAATCAAGCGGCACTATGCCGAGAAGGTCGTGACGGGAGCCTTTGAGGGCGCGATCGCCTGTGAGTCGACGTTACCGGAGGAATGCCTTTCTACCTCTCAAGCTGACAGCGGCGACCACGGTTCAGACAAGAACCGCGTTGGTGGATGGGCCGCTTCACGAGACGCCGTAGTGGACGCCAACACCCGCGCAAGGTCCCTCGGCGTCCAGTATGTAGCCGGCGAGGCCGAGACTCTCCTCTTCCACTCTGCCTCTCCGACAACGCACGACGTCCGAGGGGTTTTGACGACCGACGGGCGCTACTTCGAAGGCGACGTCACCGTCTTGGCGACAGGCAGCTGGACGCCGAAACTCCTGCCGGAACTGAAAGAGGCGTGTTTGCCGACCGGCCAGACGGTCGCGACGATCCAGCTGACGCCGGAGGAGAGGGAACGGTATAAGGACATGCCGGTCTCGCTCTTCATGGACACGGGCTTGTGAGTCGACGCTCCTCAAAGCAACTCGCACTTCACTTGTGCAATCTGAAGCTGACGTGGGCCTCGCGACCAGCTACTGCTTCCCGCCGAATGCGCAAGGCATTGTCAAGCTTGGTACGAGAACTGTCTCGGACGTCTCACTTTCTTTCTGCGTCCGCCTGACGCGCGATTCCTGTACTTCCGCAGCAATCCACGAGCGAGGCTGGCTCGCCCCGACCGGTCCTTTCCCTTCACTGCCTCGGACAATTCTCACGGCCGGCTACGAGAGGCAGGAAATTCCTGATGTCGCGCTTGAGGCGCTCCGAAGAGGGATGGCGCGAGTCCACCCGGAACTGGCGAAGAAGGAGATTGTCGAGACTCGATTGTGCTGGTGCGTATTGGCCGCTTCAGGCCCCATTACGTCATACCACTCGACGTCAGGTCGTCCTGACGAGTCATGGAGCTGCCAGGTACTCCGATCGCGAGTCGGGCGATTTCCTGTTCGACTGGCACCCGAACTATCCATCGCTCTTCGTCGCCGCCGGCGGAAGCGGACACGCTTTCAGTGCGTCGCGCAGACGCGTTCCCGTGGGGGACTCGTAACGCTGATGTCTCCGCGTCCCTTCCACAGAGTTCATGCCCTTGGTCGGCGATTGGATCGTGTCATCTCTGCATGGCAAACTGCCGCCTCATCTCTCCGCCCTGTGGTGCTACCACGGCGATCCCTCCCGCCTCGACAAGAGCCGAGGGGAAGGTCCGATCGTCCGAAGGAACCTCGACTCGGGCAAAGCGGTTGTTGGGTCCGCTGTCTTGGCTAAGCTCTGAGCGGGGAGAGGAGGAGATCTAGATTTTCCTATTCGTCTTGGAATAGACGTGTCCGCCAAGCTACGGTTTGGCCAATCTCTACACTGATATTGCGTTCCTGGCAGCGTTCGAGGAGTTCCTGCCCGCCAAACTCACGGAACTTGAAGAAGGACAAAGCGAGGTCAGTGTTCCGAGTCCTGCCCTGGGTACGAGACAAGCGCACCTCTTGCTTGTCTGGCGCCCTCGGTATCCGGATCATCCTCAGGTCCGCCAAAACCGGCTGCCCGAGCCGAGCGAGAAGGATGGACGCCGCTTGTTGCAAGTTGAAATCGAGTTCGATGACGAGGGTCCGCAAGCTCGGCTTTGAAGGCAGTGCGTCCAGCGTGGCCGCCAAGTCGACGGCGAAATGGCACTCTAGGGTGGTCAAGCGCGTCAAGTGGCGCAGTAGTTCGAGGAGGGCGGGCGTCGGACGATGTTGTAGTCCGAAATGGATCAGGTTCGGCGCGACGACCGGGAACGCTTCGAGGAGCGACGAGTACGACGGCGAACCGGGGCCGGTCAGGACGGTCAAAGAAATGAGTGAATGCGCGCAGGTGTGGAACAGGACCGGAAGGATGGTTGTCCCGTAGGATCGATTGTAAAGGCGGAGTTCTCGGAGGTGGAAGGGAACATTCAGGGCAACGAGTACTGACGGCTTGTCGGGGAAGGCGGTCATTAGATCGAGGATACGTAGACCTGCATCGCGGGTATCGTCAGCTCGCCGCCGTTCGCAAGTCCGTCGGATCAGGAGGACCGCACCGGAAAGGGAATCGCTTTGGAGCACCCGCGCACTGAGGCGTCCAAAGTCGGCGAGCCTCAAGATTTGTACACCTCGGACCTTGGCGAGTACGCGTGCGGCGACTGACCCGCTGAGCCCTTCCATGCCCGAATGGACACCGGCGAGGTCCAGGTGGCGGGTGCCGTACATGCCGAGGACCGGACTGCTCAAAAGCTTTTTCGCCGTTCCGACTGAATGAACCCGTACGACGGACCACAGGGCGGCTTGACTCGGGCATCGGAACTGGCGCGAGATGAGCGCGGCGTCTTTGAGGAACGCGTTCCGGGACGTCAGAGCCTTTGGTAGGTCGGGGTGATAGTCGTCGACGGCGAAGCTGAGGATTCTCTCCAGAAGCTCGAAAGGGAGATCCTCGATCCCTGTCGGCATGTCTGCTACGGCTGGCAGCCTATCAAGACGGAGCCGGGCGCCTTCGATCGCGACTTGTCGGCGACTTGTGTCGATGACTCGCGCGGAAGCTTCATCAGTAAATTGCCATTGCAGCACGTGCGGCGTGCTTTTTCGAGACGAGCGCCGCTGCGGGATGATTTGACCGCGCGAGATGGCCGTTCTGCATCTCTCACATTTTGTAAGACGGCGTGACGAGCGCCGTTCACGACGATAAGCGCAGACCTACAAATCGGACTGCCGGAAAGCCCCATCCTTCTCTGGCTCGCGGCGCCAGGATCGCTATTACTCACAGTCGCTTTGGGCGCGCAGTGGACGCTAAAGATTGAAGCGATAATTATCCTACTGTCCCTCAAGCCCGCCGCTTCTTTGGCGAGCCATGAGCTTCGTGACCTCCTTCCGAGATCTTACGTTTGCCGCCGGCGGTTGCAGAGCGGACCTCTTCGAGCGGGACGACCTCGCAAGCGCCTTCGTCCCACAACTCGGGACCAGCGATACGACGAACCGCGTCGAGAACGTCGTCATGAGGAACGAGGGTCGAATGCCGCGACGCCATGACCTCGATAGCGTAAGCATCTGTCGGGGCCACACCGCCAAGCTGGATCCCTTCGCATCCGTCAGTCTCGTCGACCGGACCGAGATCTTCGGCTTCGAATGCCCTGAGCGTGTCGCGCGCGACTTGGGATGTGAGAGCACACTGTAAAGGACGCGAGGGACTGTCAGCGCTTGGACACAGAGCGGAGGCGTGCGAGATCACCCACGGCAGGAACGTTGAAGAGGTATGGCGGAGCTTCCGGCTCGGATTGAGACCGTATCCGGAGACGCTGGAAATGACAGTGCGACCTTGTGACCGGCGGGGTCATGCCATCGTCGGTATCGGACCCGTGCACTTCCGGCACATGGTGGCGATGCCGGTGCGCACGAGGGAGAGGCGTCGATCGGTCGCCCCTGTGCCCGAGGCTTTGCGTGCGCGAGGACTCCCTCTTTGACTCGGGAATGCGCGCTTCGGTCGGCGTGCTCTTCCGCGGACGCTTGGCAGAAGCGGGAGCGGGAACGGGAGTAGACGAAAGCCGGGCAGATCGACGTGGCTTTGTATCGTTCTCACCGGCGTCGATGCTGTCGTCGTCTGCTCGTCGTTTCCGGCCAGGCCGCTTCCGAGGCGAAGGAGCCGACGAGGATGCTCCGGATCGCGCTGTTGCACCGTCCCGACCGAGTAACATGGCCGCAACCTCCTCGTCCTCGTCGGTATCGTCTTCGCTTTCGGTTGCGCCGTCGCGAACCGATTGTTCGCTCGGTGTCGGTTGGGCAGATTGCGCAGCGCCCTCGAGATGGACGTCTGCAGCGAGCCTCGGCGATGCCTGCGCAAAGTCGGTGGCCGTGACAAAGTCACCTTCTTGCTGCGGCCTTGCCGATGTGACGTGGTCAGGACCTTCATCAAGGCTAATGTACGCAGCTGGCTCGACGTCGAGGATGCCCGTCTGCGCCGGCTCATCGGTCGAGTAGGCACTCATGACGTCGATGTTGTCGTCCAAGAGGTGCTGCGTTCGCGAGGGGCAGATCATGCCGTCAGCGCCTGAATGGCGACGTGAAAGGTTTCGCCCGCTCACCATGTCTTCAACGGCGATGCTGCTCCCACGCACTGACTCGACCTGGGAAGCAACGCGTCAGCAGGGTCCCAAAGGATGACTGGCACAAGTCGCGCACCTCTGTCGGCTTGTCGCCTTCGCCATCAGTGTCAACCTCGATGATGACCTGCACGGTGGCAAGGGCGGCGCTGCTGTCCGTATCGGCGCCGGCATCACCGGACACTCCGCCAGAGACGCTGTCGGTTGAATCGTCCGACGATGACTGCTGCTGTTCCGAAGGCTTCTCGGCGGGGCGATTTTGGCCACCCGTATCGGCGCCGGTCATCTGGTCCTCCTCGACGTTGGCAGAGACCGGCTCTGACGGTGAAGCGGTGACCTGGGAAAAGTTTCGGTCCTGGTCTTCAGATTCGGATTCGCCGGGCAGGGTCGGAGCCTCATAGACAGGTTGGACTGTCTCATCGGCATCCAGGCCCAATATCGCATATTCAATGTCGTGACCAGCGGAATCTGCGATCGGCTCGAACGCGTCCTCGGTCTCGACGTCCTCGTCGTCCTCGTGCTCGCTCTCAAGAGCGACGTAGTCCGCCGACGTGGTCATGGGTGCTTCACTGACGGAGGTGTCGGGCAGGATGGAGGGATTCTTCGGAGGCGCGACTCCAGCCGGGAAGCTTTCGTCACGGTTCAAACCGTGTCCGTCATCCGACGCGGCCGATGTGGTCATGTCGGCGATGGGAGGGGGTGCGCGCGATATCGTCTCGGCCGTAACCGACATCGCCGGATTCTGGAGTGTTATGTTGCCGGGGGCGCCTTGGATGACGTCCTCCTCGTCGTCGTCGTCGATCACAACGAGAGCATTCGGGGCGAGAGGAGCTGCCTGGGTGTCCTGCTGCTCCACGCGAGCAACTTTCGACGCATCGACAGCGGTCGCGAGCGGTCGCGCTTCTTCGAATAGGGCAGCGTCGCGCATTTCGTCCGGCATCACACCGACGCGCACCGTCTCGTCGTCTTCGGCGACTTCGCCCTCTTCGAGCGGGCTGTCTTCGCGATGCGCGGTCGGCGGAACCGCATATGGTACGCGAGTGTCGCTCGTGGCAATCTCACTCGCCGTCTCGCGATTGAGGTGCGGGGACGCGCGTGAGAGAGAAGCTGTGTCTGGTGGCGCCTCCAGCTCGGAAGGCCCTGTAGGCCTGCCCGCGACAGCTTCATCCGAATGAGCATCTCGTTCGACGGCGTTCGAAGGGGCATCGAGAGGTGGTGCTGCGCCGACGACCGCACGCCCGACACCCGCTGGCGATTGCTCAGAAAGAGTCCGGACCAGTTCGGGCACGATGTCAAGGTTCACGGGAGGGGCAACGCCGTCCACGATCGGCGGCACCTCCTGACCCTTGGCGATAGTCGCAGGCGGCGGTGTCGCGCCATACTGGCGGTGCGTCGTTTGTGGGGCAGAGCCGTTTGACGTCAGCTCGTCTGTCCGCATGACGGCGTCGATGTCGCCCATGTTTTCGTCGTCGCCCACGTCCTCATCGTCGTCAATGATGAGCAGACCTTTTGGAGGCTCAGCGGTAATCTCGACGTCATCCTGCTCGTGGCGAGCTTCGCCTGACGCGTCGGCAGCTGGTCCAAGAGGTCGGTCGCGACCCACAAAGGTCGAGTCGAGCATTTCTTCCTCGTCGACCCCAACGCGCACCATGCCATTGTCGATCTGGCGATAGTCCTCCTGCTCGTCTGCTGAAGTGACGGGGCTGTCGACATTGTGCACAGTCGCAGGTCGCTCGAAACGAGGAGGTGAGCTGGATCGTACCGGCTGCGCCAGTTCGTACTCGATATTGCCAACATGCTGTGTCGCGGGCCCGAAGTCTGCAGATCGGATGAAAGCGTGGTGCGGGTCGAGGGGCGGATCGAGACGCGGTGCGAAGGTCTCGGCGTCGATCAACGACTGCTCTGCCGCCGCCGGCAGGGACGACGATGGCTGCTCCGCTTCAGGCTCGACGAGCTCGCCCTCCTCGGCCTGAACCGTCACAGCAGCTGTATCGATACCCACGCCAGAGCCGTACAGAGAGGCCAAGGCATGCTCGTCGGGTTCTGTGCCGAATGTAGAGGACGGCGCGGATGATGCCGGTACGTGCAGCTGCGCGCCGCCGCTCGACTCGTACATCTTGACGAGACTTCCGGCGATCTGTGCGATCTGCGCATCAGCGGCCACGCGCTCTGCGGCTTGAGCGGGATCGGTGGCAGGAGACGGCGACCTCGTATCGGGGAAAGCAGATCGGTCGGGAGACGGCGGCGCCTCGCTGCTCGCCCGTTCGTACTCTTCGTCGTGGTATTCGTCGCCGTAGGGCTCGGTCGCTCCTAGGTCTTCGCCGACGTCGTCATCGTTTCGGTCTGGATAGTCGGAATAATCGTACTCGATCTCGCCGTCTGCAGATCGGCTCGGGGCTGATTGTCCCGCGCCGACTTCGTCGTCCGACTCGAGCAAGTCGCCAGCTTCAACCCGACGCTCGTACTCGACCTGAAAGTCGTAAAGCTGGACGCGGATGAGAAGCTCGAGATTCGATTCGGTACGTTCGGCGGCGTCGTGCTGCTCCTGCAGCTCGATGAGCTTTTCGACGAGTTCCGAGTTGCTGTAGCCGGTCAGCTGATCCGCAACAGAGTGCCACTATACGTGTGTAGCTTCGGTCAGCAGATCCGTCGGCATCGCTAGGAGCGATCGAGTCCGTACCTGCGCGAGAGCCATCTCGATGTCATCGTCGGCGACGCTCGACGGCGATGATCCGTCCGAAGCCGCATAATCATCCACGCCGGCAGCATCATACTCCTCGAGCTCGTCCTGACCGTCGTCCTCGACCGCCTTGCCCTTGCCTTTCTCCTCGTACGGAATGCGGTCGAGCGAGTACTGCAAAGCTCGGTGGTCAGCCTAGTCCTCCGTTTCGAACGCGCGTATCAGTGAGCATACCTCCGAGTCTTCGTCCGCGTACAACACTTCGAGTGGGTTAATGGTCATCGCTGCCGGTGAGCCGGGCGAGCTCTGCTCATCCGAGACTGGCACCTGCTCCGTTTCCGCCGTCGCGGAGTTCGCTTGCATCGCAGGCATCGGCGATAGGTCGTACTTCTCGGTAAAGGCTGAGATCGACGAGTCCGGGAAGTCTTGCGCGCCGCCGACCGCGACGGGGGCAGCAGCAGCGGCTTCAGTCAAGCCAAGCGCAATCCGATCTGGCTCTGCGTCTTCCGCCTCGACGTCCGCCAGCTCAGCGTCGGAAACGTCGGCTTCGATCGGTGCGGAGTCTAACACGGCTTCGGACTCGTCGGCAACAAGTTGAACCGGGTCGCCGAGTGAAGGCGGAGCCTGCTCGACGGGGACTGATGGCGTCTCTTGTTCCATCGCAACACTGCTGTCGGCAAGGACGCCCTCGTCGACTCTTTCGCGTTCATCATCGTCGTCGTCATCGTCGTCGCGAGCGAAGCCAATCGAGGCATCCGCTTCGCCAGTCGTCGAGGCAATCGACATGACCGCTTCCGCTTCCGCTTCGTCGACGTCGGCAAGGGCGCCGGACGCCAGACCTGGATCGGCAGCGTAGTCGGAGAGGGCCGGAGTGAGAAGCATTGGCGTAGCGAGACCCGGCGTCGTCGCGGTTGATGCGGGGAAGCTGGGCTCGGCGGTGGACTCCTCAGCGGTGCCCAGCGCGGTGTCGGCAAAGACGGGAGAAGCCGCCTGAAGCTGGTCGGCGTCCTCCTCGAGCTCGTCAACCCCCCCTTCGGCTTCAGCTTGCACTTCTGAGCCCGAGTCCGAGTCGAGCTCGAGCGTCTCGACGCGGCTGCCGTTCTCCTCAGCTGCTTCATCTCCTGCGCCGCGCATGTCGTCCCCGTCAACCTTCCTCCGACCCGTCCATTCGCCCTCGGCCGAATCCATCGCGCTCCCGCCATCCTCGACCGAAGTGTCTCGCACACTCGCATCGTCCGCCTTATCGAACCGACTCGATTCGTCGTACCGATCATCGTAGGAGCGCATGAGCGGGTCCTCCCGGATGTCGTTTTCGTCGTACTCAATCTCGGAGCCATAGTCTTCGTAGCGGACCGGCCGGCCAAACGGGTCCTTCCGAAGCGTGGGGTCCTCGTCGGCGTCGTCGTCGTCCTCTTCCGGTGCCGAGACGAGGTCATCGTCGCCTTCAACGTTGATGTAGTCATCTTCGACGGCTTCGGCATCGTCAAATAGACGGTCTCGATCTTCCAGAGTCGACGGGCACGCGTCCCGCCGTCCAGCGAAATCCTCCGCCCTGACGCCGTCCTGGCCCGCCGTCTCGTACTCGACCTCTTCCTCGAACGGCGCGTCCTCGGATCCCACCGAGTAGGCCCTCTCGACGGCTTCGACGTGGAACAACTCGTCGCCGTCCGCTTCCGAAGTCGTCGCCGACGCTGTCGCACGGCTGACGAACAATGGTTGACGACCTCCGGGAGGGGCGTACTCGCGCGTCTCGAGGTCGTCTCCGTCATCGTCATCGACGGTAGCTTCGGCATCATAGGAGGCGCTGGGCTCAATAGGGTCGAAGAGCGGCGCAGCGGAGTCGACGAGGCCGGCGAAATAGGAGGGAAGAGGTACGTTGTCAGGTGCTAGGGCGAGATCCTCTGCCGTGACATCGACATCCTGCTCGACCGCGTTGAACCGCAAAGGCGCGAGCGACTCCTCAACATCGTGCTCCTGCTCTTCCTGAAAAGCGTCATCGTAGAATTGGTCCAGCGCAGCTTCGGCCGGCGGAGATTCGTCTCGCTCGTCATCATCCGGCTCGGCGGACGCTGACGGCGCCTCTTCTGCACTCACAACGGCATCCTCCTCCTCCTCGTCTGAATCAAGGAGGAGGATCTCTTCCGTTTGGGCGCGCGAGTCGTCCGATCCGGGGAGCGCGATTGGATCGGCGGGAGGAGCAGCGTTCGAGTAGAGTCGGTCGACATCGGCGCGGTGTTGCCTGCGAGTCCAATGTTCATCGACGGAGATCAGTCTCTACTCCGTGAGCTCTTGGCGGCGATCGACTGATGCCATAGTCCCGTCTGGAAAGCCGACTCACGCGAGGGCTAGTTGGGCTGCGGCCGCCGCCTCGGCAGCCGTGGTGGCGATGCTGCCGACCTCCTCGTCCTCCTCCTCCGCAGCCGATTCAACCAGCTCGTCGATGGGGAGGCTCGCTTCAGGCGCGACGAGGCCGGCGACCTCTTCGGCGACCTGGATCGCGGCGGCGACGATGTCGAGGCCATTCACGACCAACGGTGCCGAGCCAACCTCCTTGACCTCCCCAAATACGTCCCTCTCTCGCTCATTGCCCTCCTCCGTTGCCGCAGACGTTGGTCGCGCCTCCGTGGTAGTAGCCGCCCTGACCCTCTCCAGCAACTCTTTCTCGCTCTGTTCGTCCAGTTCCCTCTGGCGCCTCTCGACCTCCTTTTCGAGTTCCCTCCTCTCGCGAGCCGCTTTCCTCGCCGAAGTCGAGTGTGTCGGGTCGAGCGAGTCGCGCAGGGTCGAAGTGAGGTGCGAGATAAAGTCGTCGAACGCGGGCGCAGACAGCGCTTCAAAGGGGTTTGTGCGCGGGTTGGCGGCAGCGGCGGTCGAGGTCGCTGAACCAAGAGACCGGCGGGGAGCGCGGTGCTGAGTCGTTTGAGGTGAGGTGACGCGAGGCGATACCGCGTAGAGAGACGCGGACGACGACGAGAGCCTGCGTTTCAGAGGGAGGGAAGTCGTCGCGAGGAGCGGGACCCTCGATGGCAACCTCGTCGCGGTATAAGTCGAGCCCGGTGCCACTTGATCATTGACTGCTGCTGCTCCTCGTGGTGTTGCCGGTGCAGCAGGGGAGGCCAGTGCGGAGCGGAAGAGGGAAGTTCGGAGCGAGGTGGGGTACGGGCTGAACCGCCGACTCGCGCTGCCCGTTCCTGCGCCTGATGACGGTGTCGTTGGATCGGAGCGAGGAGTTGAATAGGCCGGCATGGCTCGTGCTGTCGAACCTCGTCGTCGAGAGCGAGAACGAGCGACTTGTTCAGGTCGACTCGCTGCGGGAGAACCGACTCCGAGGCGACGGTCAACACTCGGAAAGAGTCGCAGGACGGACACACCTGCAGAGCTACTCACGTCTTCCGCAATTTCCTTTGACCAGAACCTGCGTGTGTCTGTGTAGCGAGGGTGGAGAAGAGTGTTCGGGGCGAAATGACGCAGCTGCCGGTCGAGGCTCTCCTTTTCCCTGACGCTCCTTTCTCTCTAAACAGCACTCGCATTCGCACTCGAGCCCCCCAAGTCATGGCCACCCGTCCCCAGCAACAGCAACCCGCGTCTCACTCGTCGCGGACTCAAACCATCACCGCCGACGAAGCCCAACCCGACCCGGGCTCGTCCTCGACTCCTCAGCCCGATCAGGGAGCACCGGTCGGGTCACTGAGACTGAGAGGGAGGGCCATGCCGGGCCAGAGGGTCCAGTGGGCTCAAGAGACGATCGACAACGAAGGGCTCGGGCGAAAGAAATCAAAGAGTGCGCGACCCCGTCCTGACTCTCGTGCAAATCGCTGCCAGGGAGCTGATGAACGCCTTCATGGGCATGCACGCACAGTCTGCTGCATCTACCACAAACCGAAAGCGTTTGACGAATCGTCCGACGAATCCGACTCGTCGTCCGGTTCAGGCGCCGACTCGGACGGCTCGCGCGACAGTCGCCAGGGCGGGCGTCCTTCGTCCTCTTCTTCAGCACGAAGACGTCGACACCACCACCACCACCACGCGCATTCGCATGGAGAAGGAGAAGAATGCACCGGATCGCACGCGAGCGGGTCTTCCTCCGCAGGAACGACAAGGCGGAACGGCTCTTCCTCCACCATGCTCGAACCGGCACAGCCCCAAGACGCGCCAAAACCGGAACTGAACGCGTACGAACGGTCGGGCGGAGGAGGAGGAGGAGGCAGCAGCGGAGGTTGCGGTGGCAAGGGCAAAGGTGCGCCTGGTCGTAACTGTTCTCCTGTTTTCGGCGGCAGACCTCGCAATTCGGTACAGGTATGCTTACTTTACGGCCACGCACAGGTCGTGCCCCCTAACCCCCTGCACTCGTCCGTTGAGCCCACTCATCTTGGCTTTTCTCCTCTGCGCGTGTCATCTTCCCATCTTTTGTTGTTCCTACCATCGCCGTCTCTGCTTCATCCCGTTAGCCTGCAAAGTCCTGCTTTTCATACTCGCTCGCGACGCGGCAACCTCGAGAGCCGCGACATCCCCCGAAACCAAGTCGCTTCCTTTTGGTTTCCCTCCCGCGGTTGAAGGAGAAAGCGAGTGACATGATACACTGCACGCAGTTTTGCCCGACCCGAAACTGAACCCCAACAAGCCCAGCATTGCTACCCCCCTTGACCCTTCTGGTGCGGCCGCGTCACTTCCTGACCGCTCCGAATTCCTGCGGCCGACAAATCGCGCGCATCGCCACCTCGGCCAAATCGCCCTGGACGACGGGACACATGTGCGCATTGTCCCTCGCCTTGTCGGCCCTCGAGCGCGTCATGACGTACGCCGGTAACCATTCGATCGCCGAGTCGAGCTGCCCGTGTCCTTGTCCGGGTCCGTGGCTCGAATCGCCGCCGTGAAGGGCATTGTTCAACCAGGACCACGACGACGCCACATCCCGGCGCGGATCGAGGAGAACCTTTTTCGCGACCTCGTTGAACGCCTCGACGCGCGGATTGATCTGGTACAGCGGGTCTTGACCTTCTTGAGGGGAAACGGCCGTCGTCTCCCGCCAGATGATTCGGAGTCCGGGTCCCTCTGAGCGGCTGCGAGCGACGATTGAACGGAGGTAGCGGGCAGTGAGGCGGAGTCCCAACTCGTACGAGGCGAGGGACGCCCACGTCGTCGCCCAGAGACCGACGTTGAGCACGACCACATCCGGAAGGTCGTCGGCGTCCTCCCGCTGTCCGTCGGCAGACCACGCGAAGATCTGCAGCCAGTCGGACTCGGTCAAATTCGAGTTGACGAGGTCAAACATCTCGTACTGGAACGACCGGAACCGGACGTGGTCGTCTGCGCGCAAGTCGGGAACGGCTTGGTCAAGCAAGCACCCGAGCGTCATGTACGTGTGCGATGCGACCGAGTCGCCGACGACGAGGATCCGTAGCTTCTCTTTTGGCTCGCCTTCGCCTCGAAGGAGGCATAGCGAGACCTCCGGCGCCGACAGGACAAAGTCGCGGTACGAAGTCGTTCCGGCCGGAGTCCAGCGGTAGATCCCTTCGGCCTCGAGATCGGCAGTCGAGCCGCATACGGACCAGTACTGGACGTCGAAGCGAGAAGGGCACCGCTCAGGCGTGTACCGGCGTGTGGAAGTGTCGCCTGCGGGCGGACCTGCTTGCGAGGTGAACGGCTCGAGGTGCCATCCTCCCGCAGCGCTCGCTGCGGTCGTGGCGAGACTCGGCAGCGTCTGAGGCCGCGTCGACGGAAGTACGTGGATCGTCTGACGGAACAAGGTGCGGTCGCGTAAACGAGGGTGAGGCCAAGTCGCCGTCGCGAGGTTGTAAGCCGACGTCGGTTCGACGCCTTTGCAGACGCCTTCTTGCAGCTCGAGTAGCTGCTTCCGATCGGGCTGGTTCGCGGTATGACCCATGATGGAGCATGGACTGACCGGGTCCCGGACTGGTGGAGGCGAGGCGGCATACGTCCGACGGACGACGAGCTCGGCCGACTGGGCGACGAGGTCCGACGGTACGTCGAAAAGCTGACCGCCCCCTGCTGCCGCATAGGTCGGCAGGTAATGTTTCCATTCGCGAGAGACGAGCATGACCTCGAGCTCTCCGAGAGGCGGACCGCGCGAATCGATGACGAGCGTGGACCCGGCTTCGACGTCGCCAGAGGCCGCGATGTCTTCCCTCTTCGTCGAGCGCCCCGACAGACTCAGAATCGAGACGGACAGCGAGTTGTAGTCGACAGGAGGATAGCGTTTCTCGAAGCGCTCCACGGCGAGTCGAATCGAAGGGGCAAATCGGGCGAGTTGCGCAGCCTCGACGTGCTGGACTGCGGCGTATTCGGCCGTTCCAGGCATCTCGGTCAAGCAGAACTTGAGGCCCATCTGCTCCCGCCAAGACCCTGGGAACGCCTTCTGCTTGATGCGACCGACGCACTCGTCCCAGCTCTTGCTCCAATAGTGGTTGAGGTAGACGGGGTAGTCGCCTCCGGCCATCAAGCGATCGTCGCCGCCGTGTTCGAGCGAATCGACGAGCTGCATATCGTCGGTGTAGACCTGCTTGTGGATGTCGCCGCCGCCCTTTTGCATGAAACGAGCTTGCGAAGCGATCTTGGGCGCGCGGAAGTTGCGGTCGATGACCCGCGAGACGGTATACGAAGCCATAGCGCCGTCGGCCGGACGCGTGTAATGCCCGTTCGTCGTAAACGACATTCGGCCGAACGACACGCCGCCGTACTGGCTGTACCGGCGATCGAACCAGTCGACGAAATCGACCTGGTCCCTCTGCGCCTCCTCGAGCGCCGTCGAATTCTGGACGACGAATTCGTCGATGTCGAAGAAGAACAGCCACTTGGCGTGCTCTTTCCACTCGTCGCGGAAGCGCTCAAACGCGCGCGGCTGAGCCCAGCGCGAATCCTCCTTGAACGGGATGAGGGTTACCCACCCGAGCTCGACGAACGGCAGCAGCTTTTCGACCGTGTTATCGTCGCTGTCGTGGTCGTACAAGACGAAGTGGTCGATGCCAAGCGAGATGTGGTACAAAAGCCATTCGAGGAGGTCCTTGCCCTCGTTGCGCTCCATCGTACCAGCGAGCATGCGGTACGGTGGCAACGGCGGGTTCGCGAGCCTCTCCTCGATGCGCCGGACGGTCGGGTCGCTAGACTGCTTACTTCAACTAGTCAGCACGCTGCAAAAGCGTGACGAAAGGTAGGTCGAGCTGACGAGGTCGCTGCCTGACTTCCACCCGAGGCGCTCCATCGCCGCCTGGGTCCATGGTCCCGGCTTGTGATCGGGCGCAGACATCTCCTTGCCTCCAGCGAGCTGCACGCGAGAATGAGCAAGTCAGAAAATCGAAGCATCGTGCAGCGAGAAGGGGAGTATGCGCACTCGGCAGATCGCGCCGGCCATGACGAGCATGATCAGGACGATGAAGGTGCCCGCGAAGCGCCCGAGCCGGACGAGCGTGCTCAGGCGAGGCTTTAAGCCCGGCAGGGAGGCCTTGCGACGGTGACGAGGCGGCTGGCGGTGGCGAGAGGGGTCAGCACGTCGATGCGAGCGCGAGAGGCGCGAGCGGCGAGAGAGAGAAACTCACGATCCGAGGAGACGAGGCGTCGTTCCTCGCGCCGTACTTGTCCTCGGCGTCCTTTTCAATCATCTTTGGTGATGTCGCAACGGGCGAGAGGAGCCTGGCTTCAGCCGAATCGCGGCTGCAAAGGAGGTTGCGCGCCGTGAGCGGGACTTGCACGTGAAAGAAAGAAGCGGGACCGTCGGACTCACTCCATCGCGGTGCAGACTCCAGTACAAGCGTGCACCAGCGAGCGGTGGCGCATCGACTGTTGCTGAACGAATAGCTGACGCGAGACGAGAGGAGCACGTCGACGAGGAGGATGCGAACTCGATCGCGTCGCGTTCGTCCCGAGAAGCGAACGGAATGCGGGACGGTTCGCGAGCTGCGGCGCCGTCCTCGAATGCTATACAATGACTTCTGATCTTGAAACCGAACAGACTGTTGGTATTGGTTGACCGCATACGTCGCCGAGACGCGTACTTTCCGCCTGTGACTCTCGACCGCTTTGCAAAGGGGCTCTCGACCTGCTCTTCCGCCTTCCGCCTCCTTCGCTCGACGCTCTTGCACGACTTGCTTCATTGCTTGAGGGCTGCCTCGAGCTCGAACGATCGCCCGGCGTGCCGCTTCCTGTCCGAGATATTCAAGGTTAGGGTTCGTGCTGGCAAAACGACGGGGAATCGCAGCACTGCAGGCTCGGAGACGGTCGAAACTCACTGAACGGCTTCGTACGGGCGTAGTACATGCTTAACATAGGCAGTGCGAGCCTCGCAAGATGCGGCAGGACGCGGCGTCCCTTGAGCTACGGGGTCCGCAGGAAACCGGGCAGGGCAGCCGCGCCGTTCCGAGAGCGACGTCACGTGGCACGGGCCTCCTTTGTTCGCAAGATCGCGTCAGTCGGGCGGCAGATCGAAGGACAGACATCTCAGGTCCGGCACGTCCGTGCGGCGAGAGGGAAGAAGCAAGCGTTCTCGACTTCGTCCAGCCGTATCGGGCTCGGACCGCCTCCCAAGCACCGCCTATCACTCGGATACAGCTGATGAGAGCTCCAGCGGTCATGCTTAATAGCAGCTACGAGTTTCCGAGCCAGCAGCGGTGTGTTTGGCTTTGAACGGGTGACGGCGATGAGGCGATACATGGGCGAGCGGCGGTAGCATCCGGGCAGACTCCTGCAGTGCTTGATAGGTCATCAGATTGCTACCGGCTGGCGGCTGACAGGCGACTGTGCCGTAGTCGAAAGGTCGTCGGCGTTGGCTGACGCGAGATGATCGATGATCGGGCGCGTCCACAATGACGCGAGACGATTCGCCTCGTGCCCCTTCCCTTCACGCGCCCCCAGAAAATCTGAGCATGCCCGCTACACTGCCTCTAGAGCTCCAGCTATACGTCGTAGAGCTCGCTGCGCCGTTGCACGAGTTCACACGCCGTCCCGAAACGCTCAAGTCTTGCTCGCTCGTCCACCGCTCGTGGACGCCGACAGCGCAGAAACTGCTCTTCCAGCAGATCGAACGGATCTTAGACGCGGCCTGTAGTCAACCGGCAGAATGGGTCGTCGACGCGTTTGAAGATCGCCTGCGTCGTCAGCCCGAAACCGCCCCGATTGGTCTCTCGCTCATGGTAGACGATGTCTGCGAGTGTATTCCCGGCTACCTCGCTTCGAGCGTCAACGCGCAACTCGAGATCCTCGCAGTCGACTGCCATAGAAGCTTCATCCTCTCGCACCTACAGTCTTTCTCCAGTCAGTCGTTTGGCGGACCGCAACGAGCCCTGCAGATCGTTGACTCCAACCCCAGATGTCCGTATCATGCGAATCACCGGCAGCAATTTGGCGGACTATCAGATGGTGCTCGACCTGGCGGCGTTCGCACCGGCACATCCGCACCTCGAGGAGCTCGGCTTTTCCGATGCCGACGTGACTCTCGAGGAGCAAGGCATCTCGCCATGCCTCAGCCTGACCCGCCTCCACCTCAAGAACAGTACGCTGCGCTTTCAGAGGAGCAGGCTGCAGCACTGGGTCCCCAACCTCGAAGTTCTCATCGCGTCCAACTCTGAACCAGACCATGGCGCCTACTTGTCTCTCGCCGTCTTGTCGTGTCTGCCGCCGAAGCTCCGCCAGCTCGTCTGCGGCAAGTCCTTCGACTCGCTCTTCAACGATCTCTTTTACCTCCGGCCAGTACAGCTGCCGGCGACTCTCGAGTTCCTCCACCTTATCGTTTACGCAGAGACGAACCGTCGCGGCCAACTTTCCCTGGACGACGCAGGCAATCTTGACATGATGCATAACCGGGTCCGTACGTGCACCGGCGGGCTGAGCCTCGTGATCAAGCTCGACTGGATCTCCAAGAGGAAAAAGTCCGCCGACGAGCTCTGCGAGGAGCTGGCCGAGCGCTGCGAGCTGGTGCACTGAGGTCGGCGCTGCAGAAGTAGCACAGCATGTGGATTCGTAACCCTCAGGGTCAGGGGGGTATACGAGCTTGCAACGAGAATCTGTCCAATTCTCGTCGTCGAAGCTCAGCGCGAATCCGTCTGTTGTGGCCATGACCCCCTAAATACTAAGAGTGTAGTGCGTGTGATGCTGGGAAGCCCGCCCAACTTCTGTTTGGCAAAGATGCGAGTGCTCCGCGAAATCGAGAGCACTCTCCCCTTCGAGCTGCTCTCCGCGCTTCCTCTCTCACCCTTACCGGACCGCTGCGAATTGGCTCGCGATGCCCGTCACGCTCCCCCTTGAGCTACAACATGCCATCATTGAGCTCTCCGCGCCGTTGCACGAGCTCAGTCGCCGTCAAGCCACCCTCAAAGCCTGTTCTCTCGTCCACCGCTCGTGGACCCGCCTCGCGCAAAGACTCCTCTTTCAGCACCTCGAGCACGTAGACCGCCTGGTCAGATGGCTCGAGGCTGTCGGTGAAGCGTCGAACCGGCTTCAGACTCGCCTGACCGACCTACAACGATTCGAGCCCTACCGTGCTCAAGAGCTCGTCGCTCTGACGCTGACCTTACGAGGCGCCACTCGCGTCCGCGAGATCGTTCCCGAGCAGCTGAAACAACATATCACGATCTTGGCTCTGCGCGGCAGTCCGAGCAGTGCCGCGACGGCCGTGACGCTTTTCCCCAGCAAGTCCCCTTATCCATAAGAATTCCTCGTTGGCAACAGAGGCGCTAACGTCGCATCCGATATTTGCAGAGGTTCACTCGCTTCTCCTACAAACCGACAGCTTCAGATTTGACTGTTCGTTCTCGGGCGCCGCGTACGGAGGCTTGGTTGAGCTTTCGCTTTGCAAAACCGTCGCGGCTCTCGTTTCGCATCTGCAGCCGGTGAAGGTCTGCACTGACCTGCGGACACTCACCCTGCGGGAGTCGACACTCGCGTTTGAGCACCCTCGGCTGCACTGGCTCAGCAAGAACGTCGGAGCTTGGGCGCCGAACCTGAACGTCTTCGTTTCCCATCTTTCGGCGCCTGGTCTGACACAGGAGGGCTTGCACACGCTTCCGCCATCCCTCGAGACGGCGATCTACTCCGTGCGCCTCTGCGACTTGACTAGTACTTCCGCCACTCGGCTGCCTGCCGCCATGAAGCTTCTTCACGTCATCGTTCTCGGCCAACCGGAGCGGACGGCACCTTCTCGCGGCGCGACTGCCAGTTGGTCGGCAAGCTGAGGAAAGACCTGCAGGCGTGAATCGGAACCGCGTCGACGGTCCTCAAGATCGAGATGGTATCGACGGACAGCAAGACTTCCAATGCGGTCTTTGAAGAGATCGCTGACCGGTACGGGCTCCTTTGGTGAGGGGAAAAGCGGCGATGAGTGCAAGCAGGATTAAGTCTGAGCTTTCGGACGCTTGGTAACCACGCCCGCGTCTTGGAAATGCAATCAGCATGGACAAGCCCGCAGCACAGAACAGCGGAAGCCTTTCCTCGTCGGTGCGCACGCCACTCGCCCCAAGCATCCCCTCTCAAAAGTGCATCTGTTTCCAGGTATGACCGACAGGGCTACGACATACGCGCCAGGACATGAAAGTGTGCCAAGCCGGGCACGCTCTGCAAACCGGGCGGGTTGGCAAACCTGTGATGCGCGCCATGTCACGGATCAATACTGGTTCTCCTGTAGCCCCGGGTCCGAGCACACGATTGCAGACAAGTTGCAGACACGCACCAGGCCGTTTCCCACCCTTGCGCGACCGGCCACCGCTTTTCGACAAACGCCTTGATCTCCCTCTCCGGCCCTTCGCCCTCATCGTACTCGCCGCTATCAGTTTCGCCGGACCCATCGATATGACTTCGTTCATTCGGCGTCAGAGACCCGTGCCGTGCCTTGAACCGATCGGCTGCTTGACCCGTCAGGCCGCCGAGTCCATTTCGCGAGACCCAGTCCCAGGTGCCCTTCGTGGGCGCGAGCGATGCACCTTCGCTAATCTTTGCATCCTTGAGCTTGCCTTTGGATACGATGCGGGCCGCGAGCGAGTCGGCGGAAGGAAGTCGCGGTGCTGCGGCCGGTCGAGGTGGAGCGAGCTGGTCACCGTCCGGAGCAGCCGCAGATCGAGTCGTCCCGGAAGCAGACGCAGCGAGAGGATTGGTGCGGGAGGGACCGGAGGGCGTGGCTGTGCCGGATGCGAGGGCGGAGCTGCTTGTCGAAGAGGAAGAAGTGGCGGCGGGGTTGCAGAGGAGTGGATGAAAGAGCGGCAAGGGAACCCAGACGACCCAGTGCCTGCGATATCGACGTCAGCTGCTTCCTCGACCGAGAGAGATGGAGGCGACGGGAACTGACTGGACGTCCTTCGGGATCGCGTACGGCCAATCGTTCCTCCTGACGTTGGTTGTCGCGCCCCTCGTCCAGAACTGTTCGCGGTCTTGCTTCTCGTCGGTCGCTTCCTGCGCGGGCCAACCGAGCTGTCGTCGGAGGTACGCCTCTGTCGTACCGTAGTGACGCTTCAAGAGAGGGTTGAACGTGCCGGCGTACAGCGCTTCGAGGTCGGGATGTCGGTCCAGCTCGGCGAGGCGGCTGTACGAAGGACGGCGAGTTTTTAGCCTTCCCACGTGTCCTCTGAGCGTACCGCAAGGAGGCGGTCAGCGCGGCACTACGCACCAGTTCTGGATGATCTCGCAGAGGTCGTCCCACTCGTAGAGCGGGTCTAGCCGGATTGCGAGCTCTCTCGCCTCCGTCAGCACAGCTTGGATCTCAGCATACGCGTCTACAGCCGTCATATTGCGCTCAGAGAAGCTGTCTGCGTGCAGCGGGCAGGGGCCGAGAGATCGCAGTCGAACGCGGGGCGGGCCGCGTGGCGCGGTCGAACTGTGCGCCAAGCCGGTTGCCGGAAGGCAGAGTGCTGAACAGAGTCGCTCTAGGAATAATCGCCAGACTCGCTCACGACGCTGACTGTTCTCGGAGCCGCAGTGGAGCCTCAGTCGGGCGGCTGTGGCTGCAGGGGAGGCTGACTCTGTGCGCCCACGCGAATCTTCTCCAAAGTGGAGTCCCACATTCGGAAGAAAAGAGGGCGCGCACGCGTCGTCGATCACCTTCTGTGCCACCCTCGGACTCGGGAACCGTTTCGACAGAGACTGTCACCTTCGCGCATCTTGCTCGGACTCTTGTGCTTTGCGCTGTTCCAGACCCACTCGGTGAGTTCTCTACTGGACCGAGCCGATCCGGTGCCTTCCTGAGCTGACTCGCGGGATCGCGTCCGTGGCGCCAGCTGTCAATCTTTCCGTCGCGTCGCGACTTTTCTTTCCCGCTTCTCGGTTCCTCGACAGCACGACAGCTTCGAACAATGACTGGTTGGCAAGCTCCAACGATGCAGTCGCCGCTGGCAGCCGCGTTCGATTACCCCGTCCGGCAAGACTCGCTGTCGTCTCGCACGCCGAGGAGGAACAACGCGCCGGCCGTCAAGCAGCACGCGCCGTCGACTTCGACCAGCTCGTCCGCTTCCTCGAGCAGCAGCTCGGCAGGACCGATCCACGCCTACTTGTACTCGGACGACGAAGGCCATCACACGCGATCGAGCAGTCTCGCGACCGATTTCACCACCGCGTCCGAGCACTCGCGCAACGGTTCCACCTCCTTCTCGCCGCGCAAAGACGCGTTCGCCTTCTCGCCGAACGCGCAGACGACGCAAGCTCTGCGCTACGAGGCGAGACCCGACTCGTCGCTGGTCCGGCTGAGGGAACGGACGCGGTACCGCTCGTCGGCCTCGTTCCACCCGACAAATGCGTACGCGCTTCAGGGCGCGTTCGGTTCGCTCTCGCTCGCGGAACACCACGATCAACTCGACGCGCTCCTGACGCAAGCCGACGGCGCTCACTCTGCGAGCTTGTCGTCGCCGACCTCGGAATCCGAAACGGCCCACCTGGAACTCCTCGCAGCACTCGCCGCCACCTCGACGACGCTCGACACGTGTTTCTGCGGGCAGGAACCCGAAGAGGACTCGATCTACTGCTCGCGGGCGTGCGCGCAAGCCGACGCGCTCAACGCGCTCTGCGGCGGCGGAAGCGGCGGCGCGAGCAATTCGAGCGGCGCCGAGGATGCGTTCGAGCCGTTTTCGACTGCAACGGGTGGCGGCAGCTCGGCAATGCGCCGCAGCAGCAGCAATTACAGCCACCAAAGCGGTAGCAGCGCTTTCTCCGGTTCCGAGTCGCACTACCGTCGGATCGAACGCGAAGAGACGCGCAAGGCGACCGAGCGCGAGCGTGCGCAAAGGAGGCTCAAGAGCTCGACGCGGTCCCGGAGAAAACCAGCACCGGTTTCTCCCGAAGACGAAAGGGCTGAAGCGGTCGCCAAGGCGGCTCGACACCTGTTCGGCGACGGAGGCGAGGACGACAGCAGCGCGCCGTCTTCGAGGAGGTCGAGTCGGCCTTCGCTCCGACAGCTCGCGCTCGCGCAGGACCGCGGCTCGGTTCTCGCTCCTCGCATCTCGCGCTCGTCGTCATCGTCATCTCCTCGTGTCACATCATACTCGTCTTCCGTTTCTTCGCACACCCCGGCGTCGATCTACTCTCCCGTTTCGCCTCGCGAGTCCACCAGCTCGTCACTGGCATCGCCCTCCGACCCGGACCAGTACGCGTCTGCATCGCCCTGCATCGTCGAGCCGCCTTACTCGCCTTCGCCTGAACGAGCGCCTGTCAATGAATTGCCTCGAGGCCTCGGCTTTGAACACCCGATCCGCCCTTGCACGCCTTCTCCTCGCATCGCCCGTCCTGCCAGCGCTGACGAGAGCCAAGGAGGCATGCTTGTTTCGGATATTTACGCGTCGTACTTGGCCGCCACGCCTCGAGGAGACGAGCCGCAGCAACGTCAACCGCACGGGCTGCTGTGCACCCCGACGGGTCTTGGACTCGGCCTCGGACCGACAGGAGGAGACAGCCTGTCGGCCACGCCCAGAGCGGCGATCCGCGGAGAGGTCCCCGAAGACGAGGAGGAAGATTCGCCTACGCAACGGGGCGCCGGTGGCCTTTCAGACGTCGGCCTGCGCATGCTCGAATTGTGCGCCTCAGACGACGAAGGCGACGAGGATGACGTTCGCGGTCGTGGATGGGCGCACGACGAGTCGCGCGACTCGTTCGACGCTCGCGACAATGGCGGCGCCTGCTGGACGGGCGGGCAAGCTTTGCAGCGTCGCATGGCGGACAGGTCTGCGTCGTCATCGTCGCGCCGGTCGTCGACGTCGAGATCTACTATGGACGAGGACCGGCGGGGATACGGCCACACACGGGGCAAACTCAGCTTTGACGATGTCGTCGGCATCCTCGGCGCCTAGTCCTCACGCAGGAGTGGCTCTTCTCCTATAGAACTCTGATCTGTTCTCGCGTGCCTTGCTCCTTCTCAATCATGACATGTAGCACTCCCTCGTCTCGTACCTGCTCGTTGTTGTGTATCTTTCCTCCATCTTTGCATTTCATGATCGTGTCTTGCATTCCTCCGTTCTCCGTTCTCCGAGCAGTCGGTCTGACGCGATGCATGGCCTGTCTCGCTCCCGAACGCAGCGAGTGCTTTGCCTTTGCGCAAGGCCAGACAGACCGAGCTGCGAGCGCACGCCGTGCGCAGAGAGCCTTATTACATGGAGACGGTTGTCGGGCTCGTCAAGCTGTCGCGCGGATGAGCGAGGGAAGCGAGCGCGGCACACTCGGTCTAGGTCGCAGGACAGCGAAAGAGCGGTTTGTAGGCGAGCTAAAGCGCTTTGACGGCCGCGATCCCGAGCTTGAATCTCGGCGGATTCGCGTCGTCGACGCGTCTCGACGCGAAGAAGCGGGTTTCTGGGCGCCTGTACACCCGGTAGTGGAGATTTCGCATACGCTCCTCGATCGTGTACCGACTGCGCATCCTTGGTCGACCGGCGTAGAGCCCCAGAGCAAGCGCGGGGCCGCCAGCGGATTTGGCTCATAGCTCAGACAGTGACAAGCGATCAAGTGCTTCTGCGACAGCTCGCGGGTCTGGTCCAGTCGGCAGGTAGGTCTTGCAGCAGGTGCAGATGTCCAAGCCGACCACGACTGATACAGCGCGCGCGAGGCGGCGCGAGGAATGCGGTGCAATAAGGCGAATGCCTCTCGACATGCGATCTACATGAAGTGCGCAGCTCGGTCCGCGCTGCCGATCGCATTCTCGAGGGGAAGCAGTCCGTTGACTGTTTGCGTAGCACTCGCGCAAATCACCTTAAAGCCAGAGCAGGATGCAGGTAATGCTGCGCAAACCAGAAACAGAGTGTTTGAATGCAAAGCCCGGGCCCCGCGCAATCGCATGGGGTCGTTTCGGAACGGACTGTAGCAGGACTGTAGACATCCACCTCACAGCGAAAGGAGAGCACACATTTACTGGGAAGTTCGCCAGTCTCCGCTCTCGAGCAGCTCGCGAGCAAGGGAGAGAGAGAGAGCCGCGCGAGACACCTTCGAGAAGATCAGCCGAATCGGGGGTGGTCGACTTGGCGACGCGGCGCGCGTGGGCGATCGACGAGCACGCGTTCGGACTCGTTCGGAGGCCATACTCACGCTACAGGCGTACAGAAAGGTTAGTGTACCGTCAGACGCTGTATTGAGCTCTATTGACACGTCTCTGTACAGCGACAGACCGCCTCGTCCCAGAGCCGAAGCGACATTCGACCTCGGCGTCCGACAGATTTCGAGGGTCGGGATCAGGAACTGGCCTCGCCATTTCCCGCACGCCACGCTTGGAGTCTTCCGACAGCGACCGTGGCAACCGGATGGAAAGCAACGCGTCGCGGACCGGCTACTCGACGCCCGTGTCGCCCTCGGCAACTCGCCTTGCGGCCGGCCGAGCTGTGCCTCATCCGCTCAACCTCGGCTCGAACGAGAAGGCTGGCGGTGTCGCCGGACAGCTGCCTCGCGAGCAAGACGGCGCAATGACAGGAGGGGACGACCTGCGCGGGGAAGCGGGCGAGCTGGCGACGCAGGACGACGTTCTTGACGCGCCCGCTCAGGTTGACCCGGCGCGCGGAGAGTCCGCGACGGGCAGCCTGAACACGGCTTTTCTGAGCACACCGACGACGGCCGGAACGAGCTACTCGTCGCTGAGCGCAACGCGTTCCGACACGTCCGCCACCTCGGCAAAGCCGTCGCCTCGCCTCGCCGGAGGGCCGCTCCCCTCCCCAAACCGTCCGGCGTCCACTTACTTGAACCGCCCGACCCGCTCCGCCGGACTCGGTTACAACACTGCGAATGGACCGTCACCTCGCCGAATGACCTCGGCGTCTGCACCCTACCAGGCGGGATCCAAGGCAACCGAGTCCGCCGCGCCCGGGTCTCGGTTCCTGCTCACGGTCGTGCCGCCAACGCATCTGCCTCACGACCCGCCACATCCCCGCGCAAACCCGCAAGCGTCCGGATACGGTCCGCCTGAGCACTTCAGGTTCGTCGCCCAGATGCCTGGGCGAACAATTGCGAGCCCAACTGACTCGGCCTTTCGGATCCAGGCGAGGCACCCTCGTTCCTCTCTATCCGACCTTGTCTTCACAACTTGCGGCGATTGCCCGCGAATACGGCCTCCCTTCTTCCGGCGGGCTCGTGCTTTATCTGCTGTCGACTTCCGACCCGACGACCCAAGCACCTTTCCCGCAAGCGGCCGGTCTCTCGGGCGACGGAGGCCCTCGCATTGGAGAGCACGCGTGGAATATGCTGTGGGGACAGCTCCTCGCCGAAGAAGAAGCCGAGCGGTATCGGCTGGAGTACGGATTCGACATCGGTTCGGATGAGGAGGAAGGCGATGACGAGCAGCTCCCGCCCGTTCCGCCAATCCCGAGCCAACACACGAAAGCGCAGCTGCAATCAGAGATCATGTCGGCGGGCATGTCGTCTGATGAGGGAGGAGCGGCGGGCTCTGCGACGTCGAGCGATGCAGACCCTTCCACAGCTGCTGCGGCCGGGCAGAACGGGCAGCCATCGCTGAGCGCGAGCGCTGCGGCGCAAGCAGCTCTCGGGCGAGGCATGCCTTCTTCGACGTCGCCGAGCGGCAGATCTTCGCGGCGGATCGGTTCTTTGCCCGCTCTTTCGCAGCGACAGACCTCGCGACAGTCCCAGCGCGGCGCCGCGGTGCGCAACGGACTCCGCTCGTCGTCTTACCTCTACAGCTCGGTTCCACCGTCTGCGACCTCGTCCGCATACTCGCACCGGTCCGTGTCGTACTCCCCGTCACTCTTTTCGTCGCAGAACGGCGCGCCGGCGGCAACGGCTCTTCCAGTCTATGGCTCATCCGTCGTCGTTGGCAAGGTCGAGTTCGACGTACACGCTTCCTCGCGCCAGGGCAAGTGGTACGAATCTTGGCTTGCCAGTGCGAACCCATCGCCCGTCGTCGAGGCCTCCCCGGCGCCGTTCGCGGCCGGCTTCTCGCGATCTGTCGAAGACAGCGAGCCGACACGAATGCCCAGCAGCGAGTCGAGGCAACAGCTGCGCTTGCCGTCGATGCTCGCACACCAGATGAACCCGGTCAAGCGGTCGGGCTTTGTCGCGCAGCCGTTCACCTTCCCTCGCCGCCCGCGCGACTCCGACCTGAGTCGCGCCGCTTCCTCGGACGACGATGGCGGCGAAACAATGTCGATGATGGCAGGGCACGGACACGCCGCCTCACCGCCGGAAGATCTCGCCGAACAGATGAGACCGTTCGGACTGCCAAGTATCGAAGATGCCGGAATCGTCACCCCGCGCCCGTTCCATACGCGGGCCGCCAGCTCTGTCGCTTCGCGCCGCGACTCCATTCCCTCGCCTGAGCGTGAGTCTACCAGTCGCGCGCAGGCTGAAGATTCGGGGTACGCCCCGCTCGATGACGGCGAAGACGCCGTCGGGCTCGAGTCGACCCACGTCCGGAACGCGTCAACGAGCTCCAAATCGACTTTTGCGGGCAGCGATGACGGCTCGAGGTACGGTGCCGGCAGCTCGCGCACTCTCCCGACGGCAGACCCGCTCGGCGATGTTTTCGGCTCAGACGAGGCTGTGTGGCGCCACATCGCCGACGACGAGTCCCTACCTCGACAGCGGGACGCAGCCGACCCGATCGTCTCTACCGGGCTTGGCATCACGGAGGCGTCACTGATCGCCGGGTTTCCGACAGCGGCGGGCGTCGCAGAACGCCCGATCCAGCCTTCGGAGCTTCCGCCTCAGGATGACATTGCGGACGTCGCGGCGCTCCTGTCCCCGACGTCGATGAGCATGCCAACAGCTTCCGCATTGTTAGCGTCTCCGATTCGCCTCGACTCGTCGAAGGAGGCCGCCGACGAGACCGGCGTGTTTCCCTCATCATCTCAGGCAGAGAAGCGCGCATCGAGCTTCATCCCGACGCACGCAACGCGCCGCTCGATCAGCACCGTCAACTTCACCGTTCGACCTCCTTCGACTGTCGCGTCACGATCGCCGGAAGAGCAGGCACAGCGGACGAACCGCCATGGCTGGACAGAAATCCCTGCAGTGGTCGATGGGACCATGTCGGCTTCGACGTCTATCTCGTCTATCGCTGGCCTGACCGAAGAATCTGTTGGAGCCGAGAGCGCCACGGCGTCGACCATCGGGCTCGAGCGGAACCTGGACGAGCTCGAGCAGGCTCTCGCCGAACTGTCGCCGGCTCGTGCTCCCACCGCCACGCCCGCCACGCCTGCAAAGGCTGCCGAGTTGCCAGTCGAACGATCCATCAACGAAGCGAGCGGCCACGTGACCCCGTCTGCTACGCCAAAGGAGCCAGTCTCGCCGCAGCCGAATTCGCTCTTGTCCAGCCGGCCACCGTTTCGCTACGGGTTCAGCGTGAGTAGCCCGCAAGCGGAGCCCTCGACCCTCGCGACTGCACAAGAGGCGTCGCGTCCGAGCATGGAAGCAAGCGACGATGCTCCCGTGATGGAATCGGCCCGCTTGCCCGCTCCCACCGGTCTCACCGTCGAAACCTCTCCGGACGGCCGGATTCCTCGTTCCTCGTCTCTTCAAAAACCCGAGCCCACCGAACCTCATCTAGTCGCCCTCCCTCCTTCCCCGAACCCGTCTTCCACTGCCTTCTTCCCGGATGAGGTACAGGAGGTGGTCGCGTCTCTGCGGGAGGTGCCGGCGATTCCGTCCGCCAGCCCTTCTTGGCCCGAGCCTACCACCCTGCCTTTCCAGGTGGTGTCGCCAAAAAGTTCCAAGACCGTCACCTTCGAGGACGATGAGGAATCGCTCAAGGAGGAGGAGATTCCGCCAGTCGTGGCCGACCGCGAGCGGCCGAGCGAGAACAAGGGACTATCGCTCGGGTCATCGTCACCGAGACTCCCCGCCCTGGCGCCTTCAGTCCCGGCCGTGCCCCCTCCGCCCGCCGACGAGACGTCCCAAGAGCAGGCCACCGACGCGAGCAAGGCATCTCCGGGACGATCTCCCAACCGCCTCAAAAAGCTGAGGACGGGCATGTGGGGATCCAACCGCAAAGCTGCGGAGGTGCCGAAGGACTTGCCGAAGATGGACGCGCCAAAGGCGGCGAAAGAGCCGGCTCCGGAAGAAGCCACCAATGGACTCAAGAGCCCGAGTCTCGGATCTTTCTTCACGCGGTTTGGCAAGAAGCCCCGCAAATCCGATGGTGAGTCTTTTCGCCGGGACGTCCGGATAGGCCAGCTCGCTGAAACTACGCGAATGTTTGCAGCGTCGACATCCGCTGCAGAGACGACTGATGAGGATGCGCCGGTAGTGCCCTCGTCCGCAAGCGAGATTACGCCCGCCGCGATCGGTTACGAAGCAGAGGCGCATTCGTCATCAAGCGTCGAGGACCATCAGACGGAGGCGCCGGCTGTGAACGAGGATGACCGCGTCAACGTCGCCGGTATCGGTCGCGTCCGCACCATGTCTGTCGCGAGCATGCGCAGCCCCGAGTCGCCACAAGTGCCGCATCCTCGGTTCCCGGCATCGCTTGCCGCGCAAGCGCTCAAAGCTTCGACGCAGGCACCGCAGATCCCGACCATTCCGACGAGCCCCGCCACTACCGCCACTTTCACCGAGCAGTTTGACAACTTCATCGCCCGGCCATCGGTCGTCCTCTCACCGACCGCGAAACCCTTCATCCCTTCCTTCTCACCACCCGCGACACCTCAAGCCGTCCCGCGGTCGGATGATTCGCAGGCGTCGACATCGCCGTCGGCGTTCCCTGTCCCGCCCGGGCCGAGTTCTGCTTCTCGTTCGGCGCCAGTGACGCCGGCCGCATGGACGCTCGCCACTCCACGGCAGCGTCTTCGGAGCAAGCATCGCTTGAGCGCAGACATCGATCAACTGCTCAGCCAAATGCACGACATCGACTTTGGCCCTGATGATGACGCAAAGGAGGAGATGCGGAAGTCGTTACTCGGCGGTGCTCCGTCTAGCGAAGCCGTCTCATCACTCGCAAGGGAGGCGGTCGCAGCGGTCTCGACCACGTCCGAGAGCGCCCCGGGCGGGGACAAACCCGTGTCACCTGTCGGTGCTGGCACGTCACTGGCGTACGACGCCTCTGCGAGCTCGACGTCGCCTCAGCTCGAGCTCACATCCCTCAAGCTATCGCCGCAATCGGCGACGAATGGCGTCGCAGGAGCGGACGAAAGCGCAGAGCGTCCTTCCAGCGCCGACTTGGTCACGCTCGGCGCCATCATGACGGCGAACTTGGCGTGAGTATTGGCCTCTCTGCCTTTACTGCTACGTGCACTTGACTGACTCGAGTCTGTGATGCGCGAAGATCTCCTCCGTTGAGCCCGGATGTCCTGCCCGAGCCACCGCTGCAGGGCACGAAGATATCGCCAACTTCGCCCGCGACTCCAGCCGGCCGCCTCCCTCCCGCCGCAATTCAGGCTTGAGTTGCCCTCGAGGCCGCTCCCCTGTCGCATCTCCTTCGTTATTCTCCCCATAGACAACTCCGATCCGTTCGTGCTTTCAATGCGGCCCGGCCCCTTTTATACCCTTACTCGGATCCTTGTTTTGCGGCTCGCACCGAGGCGTTCTCCGTAGCCGACATCTGTACATCAAGCCCTGTGCCCAGTATGTTCTTCGAGGTGTAACAGCTCTGCATGCACCACAGCGCGGCAAAGGCAATCCTCGCGTATCCCCTCCGAATACCTCAAGCTGTAATCTCTCTGGGAATAGTAACCAGACGAGAGCTCGGGTCAACCTGGCTCACCAATTGCCGAATAGTCCCGAAAGAATAGCCGAATTACTATGCGGTTGCCTCCGAACTGAAGCTTCGGCATCCTCCGATTGCAGCTTGGGTCGGCGTTTCCGGCTTCGCCAGTTCGGCATCAGCCGTCTGACTGTGACAGCCTGCGGCGTCGTCCGCCATCCTCGTCCGCTCGTGCTTTCGCTCAGCATCGTCCCGCACGCCGTCGCCATGAGCGGCGATCAACTTCCACGGTCGCGTCGAATCGTCGTCGGCTCGGCAAGGCTTCCGCCGCCCACGACCGCAAACCGTCGTACGGTCGTCGGCGCAATCCGCCCCGCCCCACTCGCTTCGGCTTCGCCTTCACCACCGCTTCCCGCCGCACCTGCACCTGTACCGCAGAGCGCCCCGAGCACTTCCGGTCGAGGTCAGAACCCGCGGTCTCGCGCCAACTTGCAAGTCGGCCGAACGCCCGCCGTCCCGTCTCCCGCTCCCGCGCCCGATGCCGATGCCGCTCCGCCTACTCCCGCCAGCGCTAGCGCCGCGCACGCTACGAACGAAACCGGCAATACGAACGCCAACGCAGCCGTGCCTCATGCGGGAGCAGCGGTATCCCCGGCGCCGCAACGCGGGATCGTTATGCGGTTCGGGGGGTCGGGTGACTGGGACCTGAACGACCTGTCGGACGTGGACAGAATGTTGCCCTGGAGACGCTACGCGTGGGAGGCCGGCCTCTACAACATCTGTGTACGCGGGATCGCTCCAAACTACTGGGTCATGCAGGGCTGGGACATGGATGCGACGGAGCCTTTGGTAAGGAACCTCCCCCTTCGCGTCCGTGGTGTGCTGCTATCGGCTAACTTTGTCCGCATGCGTTACAAAATTGCTTCCAGCACTTTGACGCTCGGTACGAGCGGCACGACTGCGATTGTACGCCCGGCGCCGGTCCCGGATCCGACTGCATCCACAAGCTCGTCTACCGACACGAACGCTTCGAGCTGACGTCCGCTCCCCGCGCGGCCTTCCGCCTCGAGCCTGTCGTCCTTTTCATCATCGGCGCCTTAGACTACGACCTGGCCGCCTCCGTACAGCAGTCGCAGCAGGACTCGGGGCGGCGAGTGATCGTGACGCTCAGGAACACAAACCGATGGCATTGTAGCCTGCCGGCATGCAATACC
>PJQD01000150.1:0-23099 GCA_002922495.1 Rhodotorula taiwanensis
TTCCCCCCCCCCCCCTTTTCCTCTCGCACTCGAAGGAGGTCATCGGGCTACCCTCATACACGAGCTCTATGCTCAACCCGTCTTGCGTCCAGGCGCGCGAGATTGCCCTCTGATGGCCACACTCGGCAGAACCGTTGTTCTGCGCAGCTAGATTCTCTTCCCATCTAGCTGTTTTGTAGGGCGCCTGCGGCCTTCCTTCTAGTGTAAAATCCATCCCCTGTTGTTCACACTTCTTTCGCAAACGCCAGTAATTCACTCTGTAAAGTCCATACCTGTCTGAGCCGGGTGTGCCGCACGACTAGTACCGTACATCTCGTTGTCGTCAAATTTGTTGGGAATGGTTCGCTCGGGCAAATGGCGACCGCAAAAGGTAGTGGAAGGTCCCTCATTGCGGTCCGCTTCGATTCTTTCGGAAGCAGCCAGCTCGCATATCCCGCACCCGGAGTGAAAGATACGCGGTCGGTTCGTGGACAATTGGGAGAGCCAGAATACCTCGCGAGAGCGCAATCCTGCATTTCAGCCGGCTCCTTCCTCCATTTGTGAGCACGTGGCTACCTGCAACCGGCCGGCTCGTGTTCTTCACCGCGCACTTGCTGCACGCGCGCCGTTTGCTCTTGGCCGAAAGCGCCATCTGCATGACCAGCGAGCAAGAGTGGAGTTAGCATACTCAGAGACAGCCAGTACACGCGCAAGAGACGCAGACTCACAAACAAGTCACATCCGAGAACAGCACACGGCATGTCGGAGTCGACGCCTATCGACTTCAGTCGATTGCTGCAGGTGTTGCAGCGCTGCTTTCCGTTGTCACCCCAGTACTGCGTACGGGTGCGGGCGAGGGTGAGGCCGGATTCAAAAAGCGGCTGATGGATCGTGACGGGACATACGAGGTTCGTCCCCAGGTCCAGGCGTCCTGTAGCAAACGAAGCACTCGCTGACCTCGTTCTGCGGGTCCATGACGCCGTCGCCCTGCTCGCGGTCATACTCGAGCGCGGCCTCCTCCTCCGGCGTCGGCTGCGATTCGGGGCTTCCGAGATCGACGCGCTTCTTTCCGCTGCACGCAGGGAAGAAGAGGAAGGTGACAGTCCAAGATCAGCCTCGGCATCAGGGGACAGGAGCTACGAGAGCGGGAGGATAAAGTATGTGAAGAGTGACTTACGGGACCGCCAGCTCCGGACAGCGCTGTTATGCAGAGAGCGACGAGTCGCGGAGGACGGCGGTGGTAGAACGCCTTCCAGACTGCCGACACTGCCTCGCTCGGCAGGGAGAGCGTAAGGCGGCCATCCAGGGTCGGGGGCTGCGCCAACGAAGCGATGTATCAGCGGGCAAGCACGGGCGGTGGGCAGAAAAGAGTATAGAGGTCGTGCCGATGTCCGTCTCGGCTCTTTGTCGCGCTGTGTAGCATTCGGAGAAGCTCGGACCGTGAGATTGAACGCCCTCGAGCGTTTGTTGTTATTGTTGAACTGCTCTGCAAGTCATCCGATGCGATCTTAGTGCCTATAGCGAGCAGAAGCGAGGCTAAACTGGGAGAAAAGGGGCACAGCTGCTCGTGTACAGCCTCCCCTCAGCCGCAGCACTTCGCAACAGTTCGGCTGTTTCTTCCTTTTTCCCCCCTTTTTCCCTTCCTCTCTCTCTCTTTTCCTCCTCTTCTCTCCTTCTCCCTCCTCTCCCTCTTTCCTTATCTCCTCTTTGTTTTTGTCCATTCTAAGCTCCGGATCAAGTGAGTGCACAGACCGGACAGCCCAACGTCGAGTGTGCGCTGACCTGTTCAACCCTGTTCCCTGCCCCACTCGACTCGCTCTCGATCGTCGTCCTTCGCGCTCCCGAACGTCTCGTCAACTCTAGAGCGATAGTTCAAGATGGCCACGACGACTAACGCTCACTTCAAGCTGCCCGTTATCCGCAACGAGCCCAACTTGCACTATGCGCCCAACAGCCCCGAACGCCAGCAGCTCCAGGATGTGCTCGCCGAGATGCAGGCCGCCGCGCCGTTCCAGGTCCCCGCCTTTGTCGGTGGCAAGGAGGTACGTTCGCGAGTGAGGCTCTACAGGCGGGAACGCACAGACTGACTCGGGAAACCGCGACTGCAGGTGAACCCGTCGGGTCCGAGGTCAGAGCAGCCGATGCCGCACAACCACAAGCAGGCGCTCTGCACCTTCCCGACTTCGACTCCGGAACTCGCTGCCGAGGCGATCGAGCACGCTCTCGGTGCCCAGGCCGCGTGGGAGTCGATGCCGTTCAACGACCGTGCCGCCATCTTCCTCCGCGTGCGCTCGCCGTCCCTTCGCCTTGAAAGTCTAGACCCTCCGCGCTGACACCTCGTCCTCCAGGCTGCTGACCTGATCGCTGGCAAGTACCGTGCCAAGATCTGCGCGGCCACCATGCTCGGCCAGGGCAAGAACGTCTGGCAGGCAGAGATCGACGCCGCCGCTGAGGTAAGCAGGAGCAGTCCATGATGCAATCGTCTGTCCTGGCCGGTACTGATGTGACCTACTCTCCGCAGCTCGTCGACTTCTTCCGCTTCGGCGCGTCCCAGGTCGAGCAGCTTTACGCCCAGCAGCCGTCGGAGAACTCGGCCGGCACCTGGAACCGCGTCGAGTACCGCCCGCTCGAGGGTTTCGTGTTTGCCGTTACTCCGTTCAAGTATGTTGGCTGTCGATGCGTCCCCGTGCGACAGCTCTTTGACGCCCCACGCGCAGCTTCACCGCTATCGGTGCCAACCTCGTCGGCGCCCCGGCCCTTACCGGCAACGTTCTCGTCTGGAAGCCGTCTCCCGGCGCGACCTACGCCTCGTGGCTCGTCTTCAACATCCTGCTCGAGGCGGGCCTCCCGAAGAACGTCATTCAGTTCCTTCCCTGCCCGAACGGCGACGCGACCATCTCGCTCGTTGACAAGGTCCTCTCGCACCGCATGTTCGCCGGTCTCCACTTCACCGGCTCGACCCACGTCTTCCGGTCGCTCTGGAAGCAGATCGGCAACAACATCGACCGCTACCTGAGCTACCCGCGTGTCGTCGGCGAGACCGGAGGCAAGAACTTCCAGCTCGTTCACCCGTCGGCCGACCTGCGCGCGTCCGTCATTGGCGCTATCCGCGGTGCCTTTGAGTACCAGGGTATGCTATTTCTGCACGCCATGAAGGAACCGAGCCTCGGAATACTGACCGGACTCGCTCGCAACAGGCCAGAAGTGCTCGGCGCTCTCCCGGTTGTACGTCCCCAAGTCGCTCTGGGAAGGCGAGGGCAAGTTCAAGGAGATGCTCGTCGCCGAGGTCGGCAAGATCTCCGTCGGTCCCGTCACCGAGTTCGGTCACTTCATGGGTCCCGTCATGTGCGTCGGCTTCCCCGAACTCGCTCGCTCGCTCGCAGCTATCCTTGTCGCTGACCCACTCCGCGCCTCTCTAGCTCGCAAGGGTCGTATGATAAGTGCCTGAGCTACGTCGAGAAGGCCAAGCAGGCCGGTGGCGAGGTCCTCGCCGGTGGCGTCGGCGACAACTCGGAGGGCTTCTTTGTCCAGCCGACTGTTATCCTCACCAAGGACCCGCGCTCGCCGACCATGACCGACGAGATCTTTGGTCCCGTCCTCACTGTCTACGTCTACGAGGACGCCGAGTTTGAGCAGACCTGCAAGCTCATCGACGAGACCACCACGTATGCCCTGACCGGCTGCATCTTCTCGAACGACCGCGCGGCCACCGTCAAGGCGAGCAGCCTCCTTCGTTTTGCTGCCGGCAACTACTACATCAACGACAAGTGCACTGGCGCGTACGTCGGCTTTCCCTTACCTCTTCGTATCGAATGCGCTGGAGAGCTTCCCAGCCTCCGAGGTTCTGTGTCGGCTGCAGCGTGCCTTCCAGGCGGCGCAGCGGGTTCTAGAGTATCCCAGAATGATGCTGACGCAGCCATTTGGCGGCTGAACAGTGTGGTTGGCCAGCAGCCGTTTGGTGGGGCCCGCGGCTCGGGCACGAACGACAAGGCCGGCTCGATTTCCATCTTCTACCGCTTCGTCAACGCTCGCAGCATCAAGGAAAGCTTCACGCCGCCGACCGACTTTGCGTACCCGTCCAACCTGCAGTGAGCGAGCGCTAGCTCTTGCGGGTGGCGAATACGAATAGAGCCTTTCCAGTCTGCGCCCTCCTTCTTTGAAGCCGTACGCGGCATGTTGCATTCATACACAGCATTCTCTGGTCGCAATTGGCCTTCGTCGGTATTAGCGAGGCGAGTCAGCCGCTTCAGCAAGCGGAAAGGTCGTCTGCAGCCCGCAGCGGCGACTCGAGCACGAACGACAAGGCCGGCTCAATTTCCATCTTCTACCGCTTCGTCAACGCTCGCAGCATCAAGGAGAGCTTCACGCCGCCGACCGACTTTGCGTACCCGTCCAACCTGCAGTGAGCGAGCGCTAGCTCTTGCGGGTGGCGAATACGAATAGAGCCTTTCTAGTCTGCGCCCTCCTTCTTTGAAGCCCGTACGCGCCATGTTGCAATCATACACAGCATTCTCTCGTCGCGATTGGCCTTCGTCGGTACTAGCGAGGCGAGTCAGCAGCTTCAGCAAGCGGACAAGGTTGCCTGCAGCTCGCTGCCGGATTGCCACTTCGCGGACTGACCCTTAGACGGTCTCGGAGGATGTGTTCCTGCTGTATTCTGAGCTTCTGATAGTGTGCTCGTACCCGTGTAAGCTACCAAACAGTGCATGATGCGGCAACCGACTGCCCCGACGCCGCAGTCAGTGGAAGAGGAAGAGTTTTCCTTCGTCGGCAAAAGCGAACGCGCGGAACGCCGGCGGCCCTTTCTGCTCCTCCCTTCACCCGTACAGCCCGACCACCGCCCACACGGCGCATCAGAGTGCAGTCGCATACTCCCTGACTGCCCCTTTCCCCTCCTTGACGACCCCGCGATCACGCCCACGCCGTCGCAACCGCCGCGCCCAGTCACGTTGCGCATCCTCGCTTCGGCCGGCTTCCATACGGACAGAGAAAGGAGGAGTCTGCCTCGTAGTGCTGCCCGCGATATCGTGTACTGTGACTGTCTCCGTGACTGTGACCCGGATCTAGCTCGCGCTCCGTCCCCAACCGGTTCCCCGGGGAAAACGCAGGTCGCTCGCCTCGTCACCTCCCTTTCACCTCCGTTCTCCCAGGTCCCCACACCCTCGCGTGCTTCGTTGCCCGGTCGCTCCGCTCGTCACAACCTCCTCGAGTCTCGAGACTCGCGCCAGGATGGCTTCGTCGTTCGTGTTTTACAAGTTCAAGTCGCAGCGCGAACCGTCGCGGATCGCGTTCGATGGAACGTCCATCACCGTCTTCGACCTGAAGAAGGAGATCATCGCCGAGAACAAGATGGGCAAGGGCGCCGACTTTGACTTTGCCATCTACCACGCCGACACCGAAGAAGGTACGGCCCCCTCCTCCACGGCGTCGTTTCCGCGGTTTTGTATCCTGCTGTTCGAGCCTTGCTGCCCGTCTGTATACCGCCTTTCTCCCTGTCCATATTCGAAGCAATGCATTTCTTGCCGACTCGCAGTCCCGCCGTCGCTGCGGACGGACTTCCCCAGAACGAAGCAATTCTGACCCACCTCTTTCTGTTTCTTGCGTTGACTACAGAGTACACGAAGGACCATGAGCTCATTCCGCGGTCGACATCGGTCATTGCCCGCCGGTTGCCTCCAGCGCGACCTGGCCGGGGCAACGCGACCAAGTACATGGCCGGCGCCGAAGAGTCTGGTCAAGGCTTGCAAGCCGGCCGAGGAGCGGCGCCCGAACCTCGAGGTGGCGTAGGCAGCGGGTTCAGTAAAGATATGTATACGAAGCGTTTCGACGGCCGTGAAGACCCGCAGCCATCCGGCTCGAACCAGGTTCGTTTCTGGCATTATGAGCTCACTTCCGGTACCGATTCTTACCGCTCGCGTCTTGCTCCTGCGCCTTTTGTACGTTCTCTTCACCGTATTCCGTACACGCAGAAATCTGTTCAGATCTCCGCCAGCGCACCGAACGACGAAGCGTCTGCGATGGCGGCCATGTTTGCTGCGACAAATACGCAGTGGCAACAGACTCAAGAGCAGATGGCCAAGTCAGTCGTCTTTCCAAGTTTCGCTCGCATACCTCGCTCTCGTGCTGATAGGGAGTTCACGCAGCGCGACTCCGATTTACCGCAATCCGAATGCTGCGAACCGGCCACCTCCGCGGGATAACGCTGCCCAGGCGAACAAACCGTCCTTTCGCGACTCAGGAATGGCGCACCGGGAGCCGCCCTCGGGCTACATTTGCTACCGCTGTGGACAGAAGGGTGCGCTGAGTTTGGTCCTGCGTTTCCTCCTCATGTAAAAGCCAGACTGACACCAATGTTGTCCTCAGGCCACTGGATTCAGGAATGCCCAACGAACAACGATCCGGCTTACGACAATCGACCGCGGATCAAGCGCACGACCGGCATTCCGAAGAGTTTCCTCATGGAGGTCAACCGGCCTGCGCCCGGAACGAAGGACGATGAGGACGACGATGAGGACGGTGTGAACGGAGTCAAGGCCGGCGTCATGATCACTGCCGACGGTGGCTTCGTTGTGGCCCGACCCGATAGGTGAGCTGCCTGTTCTTCCAACAGAAAGCCGATGGGCCGACTCGCTGACGACGGGTTTTGGAAAACACAGCGCGTCCTGGCTCGCGCACCGTGCCATCACCGCCAACATGTCCGCGAGCGACATCCAGAACCTCGCGCCGACCGATCCCGACCTGACCTGTCCGATCTGCTCGAAGCTGCTCCGCGACGCCGTCCTGACGCCGTGTTGCTCGACCGCCTTCTGCGACGAGTGCGTTACGAACGCCCTGCTCGACAACGACATGCTCTGTCCCGAGTGCGAGACGCGCATCAAGAGCCTCGAGAAGCTCAAGGAGGATGACGACCGTCGGGAGCGCGCCAAGAAGTATGTCGACGAGACGGTCGCCGCGAGTAAGGAGGCGGCCGAGGAAGAGCGCAAAAAGGTCGAGGCCGAAGAGGAGCGAAGGAAAGCCCTCGAGGCGAAGAAGAAGGCGGAGGACGAGGCTGCGTCGGCCGCCGCCGACGCCGACAAGATAGACGGCGACAAGAGCGACGTCCAGAAGAAGGGCACGGAGGATGATCAGAAGGCAAACGAAGACGAGCTCTTCCCCGTCCGACCTCAAGAGGTGAACCCGACGATTTGCGCGCAAGGATTACACCAGCAGGATGACGCTAACTGTCGTGTCACCACGCAGATCCTCAACCCGCGCAAGCCTCGTCCCGGCGAGATTCCGCCTGAGGAGCGCGACCTGCCGGCGACTTCCACGGTTGCGACGACTTCGGCTTCGCCTCAACCCGCAGCTGTCGCCTCGGGACCGTCGGCACAGCGTGCCACGTCCGCTACGCCGGTGCCGAACTCTGGCGGCGCAGAAACGCCTGCCGTTCCAATCGGAATGAGCGCCGCCCACCAGGCCCAACAGCTCCGTCAACAGCAGCTTCGAGCGCAGCAGCAACAACAGATGCTCGCGATGCAAGGCGGCGCCGGAATGCCGAATCCGCAAATGGTTCAGCAGCAAATGTTCCAGCTCACGGCGATGCTGCAAAGTCCGGCGCTCCCGCCCCCGATGCGCGCGCAACTCCAGGCACAGCTCCAGCAGTGCCAGATGGTCATGATGCAGATCCAGCAGCGGATGGCCATGGGCATGATGGCGATGCCGATGCAGCCGCCGACAGGTCCGCGTGCCGGTGTCGGTGGCGGCATGTCGCCGCAGATGGTCGTTCACGGCGGCGCTGGCGCCAAATCCGCCTCGCCGGTTCCGAACGGCGCGTCGTCGGCCGGTGCGCAGAAACGGACGCGAGAGGAGGAAGGCGAAGGGTCTCCCGCCGCCAAGAAGGCAACGCTGGCGTAGTCTTTCCGTCCTCATGTGTGCACTCGATCCATACTATCCACGTCTGCGCTCATGACCCTGCTCGCGTGTGCAGCTTCCGCTTCGTTGCGGGTTGTGTCGAGTTGATTCCGCGCTCGTACTCAGAAGTTCATTCGTCTGGACACTCTGATCGAACGATGTGGCGCAAGGCTCAGATTGCAGACACCCAGCCCTAGCACTGCCTGACGTACTCCATCCGTACCCTCGTTCCCTCCACCTGGCGCGTCAGGGGCGACTTGCCCCGCCGTAGTCCTCCTCCATCCCGTCCGTCGTCGATCCCGTTCCGCCTCCCGACTCGGCTCAGTTCGATGGAAGGGGGGAAGTGGCATGTAGGCGCTCACAATTATGCACGCTCCGTGGAGGCAAAGGTATAGGACGCGCAAACTCAAAAGAGGCCTTGGGTTAAGATCGTTCGAGCGGACGGCCGAAAACGGACAAGCTCGCGACGCGCTGACCTGCGCCCGACCGCCTCGAGACGAGACGAACGGGGTAACAGACCAGCGGTGCTTGAATGCTTGCGCGTCGAGGGATGCCGCGCCTCTGGCGTGAGCAGAGTCGAGGCGTGGAACGTCTCCGGTCCGCGTGAAGAGAAAAAGAAGAGAGAGCCGTCGTCGCGTGCGGCGCGCACCTGGTTCTGATCGCGGACTTGTTGTAATATAAATCCGTGAATTTCCTATCCAAACAGAGGTATGCGGCCTCTTCTAGAGGCGTCAAGGATTCTACGACCAGAGTTCTAATGAGACCACAGCAATCGTCGAAACAACGAGACGCCCGGTCGGAATCGCAGTCGGGCCAGGCGGTCGCCGACAACGCGGTCGAGTAGAGGCGGAACTGCTCCCGTCGAGCCGGACCGAAGAGCAGGCGCAGCAGGCCAGGACGCCTCTGCTCTTACATGGTCTGCACAGCCTGCAAAAGGTTCTGCCTGGTCAAGGAAGTAAGTATCCTTCTGCAGGAGAGCGTCGGGCAGCGTTCGCGAAGGGAGTGGGCGGGCGAGTTCGACTTGCGGAGGATCGCTCGGTCGATGCGGCGACGCGGAAGGTATGTGTACAGCGCGTGTTCAAAGGCGATCATCGGGCGCGCCGCATGCGAGCGGCGGTAAGGCGTGGTATGGTCGATGTGGGAGGCAGACCATGCGTGCCTCGCCTAGCAGCGCTTGTTCCGCAGCTCAGTCCCGGAGCAGTGCATGAGCAAGTCGAGACTGACACTGTATAAAGTAGGCGATTGAGACCGCGAGTAGAGCGGGCGGGAAGAAGGGCGGACAAGCGGATCAGCGAGAGAGCAACGGTTCGCGGCAGCTGGCCGCCCAGAGCATGAACGCAACGAGCCTGGTTGAGGAGAGCAGAGCGTGCCGGGACTCTGACAGTCGGCAGGAAAGGCTTGCGTGTGCACGGCTGCGGGGGGAAGGAGGTCGAGAGTTGCTCCGGCGAACCCCGGAACGCAAAGTCGCGAACTCGTGCAGTCGCGGGTTCGACGCTCCCTCTCGCCGTCTCTCTCGCCTGTCACCATGTTCTCGTCCGCACTCCGTACAGCGACCCGCACTCGGGCTTTCAAGGTCAGTCCCGCGAGCAACAGCGGCGTCCCGGGAGAGCGGAGACCGAGTTGGACGACCGGGCCGACTTGCTCCGCCCGCGATCAACCTCGAACCGTCGCGCGGCAGCATCCGCGACAGTAAACGCATTCAGGACGGCGTGCGCTGACTCTGAACGATCACCCTCTCGCAGCCCCAACATGCCGCGACGAACCAGCGCCGCAACCTGAGTATTCACGAGTACCTCTCGATGAAGCTCCTCAACCAGGTCCGTCCACCTTGACCAGCGAACCGCATGACACACGCTGACGTCCTTCCTTCAACTGGCAGTATGGCGTCCCGACACCCAAATCGCTTCCGGCGTTCTCCGCAAAGGAGGCCAAGGAGGTCGCGCAGAACTTTGGTAGGCCCCTCGGGACCCGATTCCCCTCACGGGTACTCGTCCTGATGCACTAGCGCGCTGCAGGTGCCGACCGGCTCGTCATCAAGGCGCAGGTCCTTGCTGGCGGTCGTGGAAAGGGTCACTTTGACGGCCCGAACGGTCTCAAGGGTGGTGTCCAGATGGTCGACTCGTACGTTCCGTTCTCGCTCCGACGACCTGTCGTACCCGTCAATTGACGCCTTTGTCTGCTCCTAGTCCGGAACAGGCCGAGAAGTTTGCCGAGCAGATGATCGGCCACAAGCTGATCACGAAGCAGACTGGTGCTGGCGGTCGGGTGTGCAACGCTGTGAGCCCCTCCCCGCTTGTTGCAACTCCAGGATATCGCAGGCTCACCTCTCGTCCCGCCAGGTTATGCTCGCTGAGCGACGACAGCCGACTCACGAATACTACGTCGCGATCCTGAACGACCGCGGCATCGGCGGTCCGGCTCTCGTTGCTTCGCGTCAGGGCGGCATGAAGTGAGTTCGCAGTTGGCGCACTGCAGGGAGCGAGACAACGCTGACAGCACCGATCTCCTGTGCAGCATTGAGGATGTTGCGCGCGACGACCCGTCAGCGATCATCACCACCCCGATTCCGTTCGAGGAGGGACTCTCGAAGGAGCTCGCCCTCTCGGTCGCCCAGAAGCTCGGCTTCAAGGCCGACACGCAGGAGAAGGCCGCCGACATCTTCATCAAGCTGTACACCGTCTTCAAGGAGAAGGACTCGACCATGATCGAGATCAACCCGCTCGCCGAGGTCGAGGGCGGCGACGTCCTCTGCATGGACGCCAAGTTTGGATTCGACGACAACGCCGACTTCAGGCAAAAGGTTTGTGCACCGTCCGGGGCTTCCGCTCAGCGGGATCGGGTGGCTGACTTCCGCACGCTGCGATCCCCTGCAGGACATCTTTGAGCTCCGCGACCTGACCCAGGAGGCGGCTTCCGAAGTCGAGGCGGCCAAGTACGGCCTCAACTTTATCAAGCTCGATGGCTCGATCGGTTGCCTCGTCAACGGTGCCGGTCTTGCCATGGCGACCATGGACGTCCTGAACCTGAACGGCGGCTCCCCGGCCAACTTCCTCGACGTCGGCGGTGGAGCGACGGCCGAGGCGGTCAAGAAGGCGTTCGAGCTCCTCCTCGCGGACGGCTCGGTCAAGTCCATCTTTGTCAACATCTTCGGCGGCATGTGAGTAACCGGGCGCCATCCAAGAACTTTTTCGTGCGGACATTCCGCTGACCGCGCCCGCTCGCAGCATGCGTTGCGACGTCATCGCCGAGGGCATCATCCTCGCTGCCAAGGAGCTCGAGCTCCAGATCCCCTTGATTGTCCGTCTCCAGGGCACCAAGGAGCACGAGGCCAAGGAACTCATCCGCAACAGCAAGATGAAGATCTTTGCCTACGACAACCTCGACGAGGGTGAGTCCTGGTCCAGACATGTCCTGCGCCAAGACCTTATCTAACTCGAGGTCTTACTCCTCTCTAGCCGCTGCTGCTGCTGTTAAGGCTGCCCAATAGATGCGTCGTTCCCTCCCGCATCAGGCCGTATTTGCATGCTCTCTCCCGAGCCATGTTCCCGCTCGTCGCCAGAGCTCATTCGTGGCGCCCGCGCCCTTTTCTCTCTCCTCCTTTCTCGCGATGATGACTTCAGCGCTCCGGTCAGTGAACATTCGATGTGGTGCAAAATGACTATCTTAGACGACTCGAATGCGGTCTGTTGCGTTTTGAGATTCGACTACGTATGAACGGCAAAGAGAGACCGGGCAGAACTACCTGAGCTTGAACGAGGATAGTTCGGCGGTAGTGATAGCAGGAGAAGATGCGCTCGCGGCGGAAGTGGACGGCAGCAAGGAAGCGTACGACTGCGGCTCGGGATACCGCCAAAAGACTCCTCGCCGACGGACGACCAACGCAATGCCCGCGAGGAGCATCTAGGGGGAGCGGCATCAGTGCGTATTTACCCTGCGAGACAATAACCGACGAGGACACTCACGAGCGCAAACGAGGCTCCTCCGACGTGGGATCGCCGCTGGGACCACCAGAGAGAGTCGAGGTCGACGTAGAGGCCGGTCCCGCGGCCGGCCTCGCGATCGATGATCTCGCTACCACCGAGAGGCTTCCCCTCGCGGTCGTACGCGACCACTGCCAGGTATCGAATCGCGCCCTCGGTTGGAGTGTCGGAAAGCGGTGGAAGCGCGAGGTGAGTCTCGAACCCAGTCCGAGTATACGTGATATGGGCGCCGGATGAATCGAGGAGGGCTCGGAGGGATACGGGAGTCGCGCCGGCGTACAGGCGCCATTCCGTATGTTCGGTTGCGCCGTTCCACGAAACGAAAGCGTCGGTCCAAGTCGTCTCGTCCAGGACAAGCGATGGGTTGGTCTTCGGGCGACCCACCCAGGGTTCCTATGCAGCCGCCCTCGTCAGCCTCGCCCCCTCGCGTAGACGGACACCTGTCCAGCTACCTTGTAGACGCGATACGAGTGATCGTGCCGCGCTCTGCCGTCAATCTGCCCAAACTGGACGTTGTGCAGCAATTTGCCGTCTTTTGAGTACTCGGAGAACCAGGGGACTGCACAGAGGCACTCAGTATCGCCTTCCACGCAGACTGACAAGCACACATACCGATGCCCCAGCCGACGAGGACGTTACCGTTGTCGAGAAGCTGCATGCTCCCCTCGCTCGAACAAACGTGGTGGAAGCTCGGGAGGTACTCCCGCTCGAGCTCGGCCGTCATCTGTTCGGTGTCGAGGCGCAGGACGAGACCTCGAGCGGTATCGGCCTTGGCGAGGAACTGGTTCGCACCGTTCGAGAAGAGCGAAACGAGCTTGATGTGCGCCCCTTCGGTTGACGGATGCAAACGCGCATGATGCTGGAACCAGAAGTCGGTACTGTAAACGGGGGAGAGGACAGGTAATGAGACCTCGGCTGGCTCGCTCAAGCGAATACGAAGGATCGACGCACCCTTTGCCCATCCTGAAGTCGCTCTTCTCGCCTCCGAGTCGCCAGAGGATTTTCTTGGACGCCCGGTCGACATAGTAGATAGTCGAAGATCCGCGCAGCGAGATCAAGAAGTTGCCGTCGTCATCCCGCGACACGGCGTTGAGATGATGGGCATCGAAGGCTAGCAGGCATCTCAAGTCAGCCGTCTACCGTGGTCGGTCTTTCTTCAGAAACTCACGCTGCGCTCGTGTGCCTGCGCCTTCTCGCACTTCATACGAGGTCTCTTCGATAGGTATATGGTCGAGCGCGTGCCACTCGAAGAGGAGCTCCGACGTGGCGATGTCGACCTCCTGAATGGTGCAGTCAAAAGCGACGCCCCTTTTCGGACCGTTCATGTGGGATAAGTCGACATTCCGGTGACGCCAGAGTTCAATAACTGCCGTATCTGAGGGCGTGATGGAGAACTGCACGGAACAGGCTCATCAGGACCGATCTGGCTCGAAGATTTCACGTTGGACCGGGACGAACATCGTGCGGATCGGTTGCGTTGGCAAGGGTCGCCTCGGGCTGAGCTTCTACCACTGCAACAAGCTGATAGCTCTCGTCGTAGAGCTTCCAGTGACCGTGTCCGTAGCCCGGATGCTCCTCGGATCCTGCGCGTGGAGGCCGGATCAGGTTTCCGCGCTCGTCCGAGCGGCGTCACAACGTACCAGTGTAGTAGGCGATCACAGGCGAGCCGTGATACACGTGTCGGCCGACGTTCAACACGCTGCCGATACCGCCATACCAAACCACATCGCCGCTATTATCGAGAATGTAAGGACCCGGGTTGCCTCGTTCCATGGCTGACGCGCCTCTGATCCCGATGAACGTGTAGAGGCCGGTAGCAGATTGAGCTGTAGGCGCCTGGTGGACCAGCATCTCTGGAGCGAGGATGTCGGCGGAACAATAGGGTTCTGGTTGAGAAGCAGCCGTGAGAAGAGGCGCAGCGAGCAGAGCTACGCTGATCACCGCAGGCCACGAAGGTGCGCTCCTTCGCCGCTGTCGCCGTGCGCCCTTCCTGGGCGGCTCTGCCGACGTTTGCATCGTTCGTGAGCGAAGATGGCTTGCGTTGTCGAGAAGGTCGAGTCGGGAGTCTCTAACGCGTCCGAGGCGGGCGTACCGGGACCGCTCGGCGAGGGGGCGGTGATCGGCTAGAGACTGTGGCCTCGTCGCCGTCTACTCACTTCCGTCGTAGGTCGTAGTCGGCACGGACTCTGCGCTTCGGCGGTGCCCGACGCCAGCAGCTGCACGGCCGGCGACGGTTGCCGCGCCGTTTGCCGTTCCCCGGCCGGCCCGAAAACGGGTTGCAGTTCGATCACTTTCTCCTCGCGCCGGGATAAGTTTAGCTCGACCCTCCCCTCAGCCTCTGTTCGATCGCGCGCAGGTGTCGGTGAATCTCTCCGACGAACATAGGGGAGGCTGACACTCGTGCCCTCGTTCGTGTTATGTGTCTCGTAGGCTTTACAGACTGGCGCTCGCTGCTTGTGCGCCCGGCCATTACATTACTTCGAGCGTACGGGCGCGTCGGTCTCGGTCTCGGTCTCGGTGCGACGACCACCCCCTCGGCGGACACGCCGTGCTCGCACTTGACCGTGCAAGTCGAGGTGCCAGACCGTCCTGACGACGCAACGCTCTGACAGCTCCTCCTCGCCGATTGACGGCCTGCGTGCTGATCGTCCAAAGCCGGCTCGTCCACGTCGACTGTCACAATCCCCGCATTATCGAAACGAAACGACCGACCGAGCACAGCCGACCTTTGACGATGGCTATCTCGGGGCTGTCAAATGCTACGGGGCCTTTGTCCGGCTGGCAGGCGGAGACGAGCGTGGTCGGGCTACCGCCAGCTGGAGTCGCTGCTTGGCCAACTATCATTTCGAAGGCTCCCACGTACCGCCCACCGCCTCAATACAGTGTTACCATCTGGTCCTTTCCGCCAAGAGGGTCTCCGTACTCTGGGGAGCAGACCCCGAAGCTGCAAACCGCGAGGGAAGACCCGGCGATCAGCCTTGTCTTCCGCCCAGGCTCGCCGACCTACGCCAAGCATCACTCAATCTCGCTTCTTTCCATGAGGTGGGCCGTCGAGACAAGCTGGAGCCCATCATTGTGAATGAAGCTGAATCTCTTGCCTTAGAGATTGCGCGGCTTGCCGCGATTACGACAGCGACAGGAATATCGGCGTGAGCTTCGATGGCTCGCAGGGAGAAATCGCTTCCGGCGAGAGCACAGTCTCTAGTCGTCGCATGGCTACGACGTTCCTGCATCGCGTTCAATCGCTCTGATTCATACGCTTGTGATGCTGGGCTATGTGCGAGGCTTATTCGCGGACGAGGAGGTTCGATTGCCACGGAGGACTGCCGCCACCGCCGCGGATCGACTGACCGGGACCCTTGATGTGGCGGAGCTCAATACATGATCAAGCGGGGCTCAACACCGGCTCCGCAGCTCTGCTGATAACCCGAAGCTGCCGGCCCAGAGCGATGGAACTCGGTGAGAGGACGAACACGCGGTCGGCGATCCGCCAAGGTTTCTTCCGAGGCTGCGAATTTTCGTCGCGAAAGTTGCGATTGTGCTTACTCGACCCCGCCAAATAGTCGAGGTCGCTGCTCTCTTCTGACTCGATCTATCTCTCTCGTACTCACACGACTCGCACAGCCCCAAGCCATACCGGTGAGTCTCTCTTGAGAACCCGGCAACCGGGTTGGCCTTCTCAGTCGGCGGCCCGCCACTGGGGCGCCGCGCTGCCTCTTCCCGTCACATCCTCGAGGACATGCAATGCTGACTGCACACCGAGCGCGGCGCTTGAACAGATGTCTGGCCTCGACCCTACCGAAGCGCAATTGGCCGCCGTTTCGCTCGGCATCGAGGAAGGCACCGCTGCCGAAAAGGCCAAGCAGGACAGCTACGTCGTCGACGAGAAGCGCGCCGACAGCTATGCTTCGGACGAAGAGGACGACAACAATGGCGGTCTCGGACCGACCCCGACGGCAGAGGAGAAGCTCGTCCTGCCCCGAGTTCCCGGCCCGATCAACCTCGCCGCGTTCTTGATCGGTTTCATCGAGCTTGCCGAGCGGTTCTCGTACTACGGATGCACCATCGTGGTGAGTCACGCGCTTCGATAACTGCGCGCGGTCTTTCTCCGGGTCAGAAGTCAGGACTGGCGCTAAATCACGTCTTCATCGCAGTTCACCAACTTTATCCAGCAACCGCTGCCGGAGGGTTCGACCACCGGTTCGGCCAAGAGCGGACAGCCCGGTGCGCTCGGCATGGGTCAACAGGTGTGTCGCCAGTCGCAAGAACGACGGATTCAGGGCCAGAACTGAAGCCACCTCCCGCGCAGGCTTCGACCGGTCTCACCACCTTTAACCAGTTCTGGTCGTACACGATGCCTATGTTTGGCGCTTACATTGCCGACACGTACCTCGGTCGGTACAACACGGTCTGCTGGGCCGTCCTTGTCGCAATGGTCGGCCACGTCCTCCTGATCATCTCCGCCATCCCTACGGTTATCTCCAAGCCGAATGTCGCCATCGGCGTCTTTGCTGTCGCGATTGTTATCATGGGTGTTGGCACCGGTAAGCCCCCTGAAGCCGTTCTCGACCAGCAAGCCTCAAAAACGCTGTCCCGGACGCGAATTGAGACCCCGGACGTTCTCGGAGCTTAGCTGACGTCCCGGACTCGTAGGGATGTTCAAGGCGAACATCAGTCCAATGATCGCCGAACAAGTAACGAACCACGCGTGAGTTTGGGCGATTTTTGGTCGTTTCTGCTTCTCCGCCGAAGTTTGATCGCATCCGACGGTCCACGGCTCTCAATTCGAGGCGGTACGCGCCGTCGCGCTTCGAGGAGCTCGGCTACATACCTCGCTATGACACAGCAATGGTCTGCGTGCGTCGCGGGAGCGCGGGAAAGCTGACGCTCTGCCTTTCAGGATGTACGTCAAGACCGACAAGAAGGGCCGCCGCGTGATTGTCGACCCAGCTGTCACCTCCCAGAGGGTCTATATGGCCTTCTATTTGCTTAGTGAGTACCGCCACAGCTTGTACAAAGCCGACTCGGGCACCTCCGGGGCCAGAAGGCGGAGAAAGAAGCCCCCGGCGGGTCCCCTTCGTCGTGCCTTCTTCTGCTGCCTCCCAGCACTCTTTCCGCCTCCCCGAGCCCAGATATGCTGATCCAAGTCCATACACAGTCAACTGCGGCGCTCTTGCGGGTCAATTGGGCATGGTCTACGCCGAGAAGAACATCGGTCAGTCCGGTCTCCCTCGGAACGGACAACCGAGCTCACATGGAAGGGAGCGAAGGAGCTGACGCCCAACCTGCCGGTGACATAGGCTTCTACATGAGCTTCCTTCTACCGACCGTCGTCTTTGCCCTCACGCCGCCGATCCTTTACTTCGGCCGTAACCGTTACATTCGCACCCGCCCCGCCGGATCAATCCTCGGAAAGTGCCTCAACGTCCTTCGTTTTGCTGTCAAGCAGGCTGGGCCGAACCCGGCCAGCTGGGTCCGCGCCGGATTCTGGGAGAAGGCGCTCCCGTCGCGCTACACCGAGGCGGACCGTCCGTCGTACATGACCTGGAACGACCAGTGGGTCTGGGAGGTTCGCAAGGCCTTCAAGGCTTGCCAAGTCTTCATCTTCCTGCCCCTCTACGTACGTCTGCTGCCCTTGACAATTATCTAGCACGACGAAATCTCTCCAGAGACGACGTTCTTCGCTTCCGTCTGCGACCGCACTGAAGCTGACCTCCTTGTTGCTGTGCAGTGGTTGACGTACAACCAGATCAACAACAACTTGACGTCCCAGGCCGCCGTTCTCAACACTCACGGGCTCCCGAATGACATTCTGTGCGTAATGCCCTGTCCGGTCGCGCTCGTACGTTTCTGCGACTGATCTGACCTCTCTGCTGTCTCGCAGGGCCAACTTGAACCCATTCGCCCTCCTGATCCTCCTCCCTTCGCTCGAGCTCGTCATTTACCCGGCGCTCCGCCGCGCCGGCATCCGCTTCACGCCCGTCAAGCGCATTTTCTGCGGGTTCATGGTCGGCGCGCTTGCGATGGTTTGCGCCACGCTCGTCCAGAACGAAATCTACAAGAAGAGCGCTTGCGGCAAGAACGCCGCGACCTGCGAGGAGATGCCGTTCATCGACTTGAACGTCTGGGTCCAGGCGCCGTGTAAGTTCTTAAGCTTCGCTGTTGAAGATATCTAGATCGAGATCTGACTTTCGCACCTATAGCCTACGTCCTCATCGCTCTGTCGGAGATTTTCGCGTCGGTCACGACCCTCGAGTATGCCTTCACCAGTGAGTCTCGGTCGAGCCGGTCTCTCCTGGGAGCAAGCGTTGTGCTGACCAAGCTTGCTAATCTGCAGAGGCCCCCAAGTCGATGCGCTCCATGGTCATGTCTATTCAGCTGTTCATGACCGCCATCTCTTCCGCGTACGTCGGGAGCAGACAGGAAGCTGCCGTGACCACTGCTGACTTTTTTCCGCACCCGCAGGCTCGGCTTCGCTTTCCTCTCGCTGTCGGAGGACCCGAACTTGGTCATCAACTACGCTCTCATGGCCGGCCTCGCTTTCGCCGGTGGCGTCTTGTTTGCATTCTGCTTCCGCCGCCTCGACAAGGAGGAGGACCAGCTGAACGAGCTCGTCGCCGGCGACGCGCACCAGACCGACAAGGTCAGGGCGCCGGCCGCCGCTTAGGCCCGCACCGTACAGAAGCAAAAGGTGCAGAGGGAACTAGGACTCACAATTGTAACAATCACATATCCACTCGCGACCGGGCTTGCGTGCGCGTCTCTTGCAAAGTGGGCTATCGTTTCCTTGTGCTTCCCATTTTTGTGAGTAGCAGGCGAGCAAAGAGTGAGGAGGTCTCATATATCGGGATTACTGCGGCGCGACTCGAGGAGGTTCTCTGTCGTGCACGTGCCGCCAAGTCGAGACCTGCTCGCCAGCCCGCCGCGGTCCGCCGTACTATCTCTTCCGACCCTTCTCAATAGGCAGCAGCGGCAGCAAGTATGCTGCTCGATGGAGTAGCTGGCCCTGTCGCCGAGGCGGCCGGTGCTTCAGTACGCAGTCCTCGTTCGCAATGACGGCTCGTGACGCCCGCGCTGACATCGCTTCTCGCGCCTCGAATGACGCAGGTGGACCATATCAAGCTCGTCCTGCTCTTGTTCCTCGCTGTACCCCTCTCGCTCGTCTACCCGTACCTCCCGCCGTCGACCAAGTCGCCTGTCGTTCACTTGTACAGCATCGGCCTCATCACCATCTTTTGCTGCTTTGTCCTCCCCTGGACCCGAGGATTCCTCGAACTCGTCGCGAGCTGCGTCGTGACATGGCTCATCGTCAAGATTGGCGTCAAGCAGAAATGGGGCGGCTCGATGCAGTGGATAGTCTTTGCGGTCGCCCTAGGGCACCTCACCATCAAGTAGGCTCACAGGCTGCCGAACACTATCCCGAACGCAAGAGACTCACGTCTGCCGCCTGCAGCAATATCATCGTATTCTTGCGCGACCCGCTGGTCACCCAGATCGACATCTCGGGCTCGCACTTGGTCCTCGTCATGAAGCTGCACTCGTTCGCTTGCTCGGTGTACGACGGACAGCGGCCGCTCGAGGAGCTCGACGAGGCGCAGAAGGCCTCGAGGATACCGGAAGTGCCGGGCTTGATCCCCTTCCTCGGTTACACGTGCGTACCGGGGAGAAGCTGTCCCCACCGGGGGCGAACGGGCGACTCACGCGTCTGCAAATGTGCAGGTTCTTCATGCCGTCGATGCTCGTAGGGCCTTCTTTCACGTACGCCTCGTACGACGCCTTCACGTCGCACCGTCTCTTCGCCAAAGAGCAGGCCGCCGGTGGTCAAGATGCGACCAAGGTCGTCGACCCGACTGTCATCCCGCCCGGGCGGAGACGTAAGGCCGCCAAGCGCCTCGCGACCGGCACGTTCTTCCTCGCCATCTTCTCGCTCTACGGTGGGCAGTACAGCATGGCCAAGCTGCTCGACCCGTCATTCACCAAGGGGAAATCGTTCTGGTCGAAGTACATTTGAGGGTCGGCGCGCCTATCCTAGATGGGATGCCCGACTGATCGCTCGTTGGCTCGCAGGTTCCTCTTCATGAACGCCGCGTCGACCTTCGCTCGGTTCAAGTACTATGGCGTTTGGTGCATCGCGTAAGCTACCGCTCATGGTGGTATGATTTGGGTTACGAGCGCTGACCTCGCTCGCCATCCCGTAGCGAGTCGAGCTGCATTTTGTCCGGTCTCGGATACAACCCGCGTACTGGACATTACGATGCCTCCCGCAACCTGCGCATCCGCACCATCGAGCTTGCGCCTAACTTCAAGGTGAGCGCCGGCACGTATTGCAGCGCCGCAAGTTCGTACGCTGACCATACAACCACAGGTCCTGCTCGATTCGTGGAATATGAACGCGAATGTCTGGCTGCGCGAGTGCATCTACAAGCGCCTTGCCAAAAAGGGTCGCAAGCCGGGGTACGCTGTGTTTCCCGTTCCTTCCGGTCCACTTTCGTCCTCTGACACCTCTGTACACCATGAACAGCTTCAAGAGCACTCAGATCACCTTCATCGTCTCGGCGCTGTGGCATGGCGTCAACCCGTGCTACCTGATGACGTTCGTCCTCGGCGGCTTCTGCCAGGCAGTCAACCGCTCGCTCCGCGCGGGCGTCCGACCGTTCGCCCTCCCACCCGGCGCGCTCAACAACCCGAGCACGACTGCGGCGCGCGTACCGTACCCGAAGGTCGAGCTTAAACCGGGCGAGAAGGACGCACGGCCGCCGAAGAACCTGCCCAAGGTCAAGCTGCAGCCGCCTCCGCAGACGCCGGTCAAGACGTTGTACGACATCGCCGGCACGATTTGCACGCTGACGACGCTCAACTTTGTCGTCGTGCCGTTCCTGCTCCTCGACGCGCGCCTGTCGATCCGCGCGTGGCGCGAGGTCAACTTCTACGCCCTCTTCATGATCTTCATCCCGTTCTTCGTCCTGAACGTCGGCGGCGGACTCGGTGTCTTGAAGAAGTACCAGAAGCGTCGCGACCGAAAACGAACCGAGCTCGAGGAGGAGCAGGAGCGTCGCCGGCTCGAGTGGGAGGACAAAGAAGAGCAAAAGCGGAAACGACGCGGCGAGGGATTGCCGTCATTCGGACTGGACGTGGAGGACATGCTACGCGAAGAGGAAGAGGAGGCCCGCCGCGCTCTGGCTGACGCTGCCGGCAAGAAGGAGCTCTGAGCGTGAGGGAGTTCAACGATATATCAACATTCGCAGCGGTTGCTAGACGTGCAGTCATTCAGTCTGAAGAGTGAAGCAGTAGGCGTTACATGACTGTATGCTATAGACGCGCAGTATCACAACAACCACAGGAGGGAACGCCAAGAGAGGCAGAGAGAGAGCGCGAGCGAGACGGCAGAAGGGGTCATGCGACTGGCGGTCTCGAGGTGGCGTCGACGCCGGCGACGGCCGCCGGGTCCTTTGCGTCGCACAAGAGTCCCGTCATGGCGCACACCCGTTCCCGGAACCGCGACTTTCCTCGCCGGTAGCTCGACCTCCACCGTTCGCGCCACGCCGTCAATCCAACCGGTTCGCCACCGGCCATATCCTCCGGACTGGCAGCGCGGTCTCCCGCGACGCGCCAGCCTCTCCGCCTCGATTCGGCGACTTCGCTCCGGTCGATCTCGCGCTGCTCGGCCTCTTCGGCCGTCAGGCCGTGTTCGACTTCGGTCCATTTCGTCCGTGCTTCGTCGAGGCGCGCGCGGATCCGGAGCGAGAACGCCGACGGGACCGGGTCGAACTGGTACGGTTCCAGCGGGCCCGACGAGAGGAATGCGGCGGAAGTTGAAGGGCGGAGGATCAGGTCGGCGACGAGCTGCAGTCCGAGGCGAGCCTGTGCGTATCGATTATGCGGTACTGTCAGCATGGCGTTCTAGTTCGTCGCAAGGACATCAGATAAGTCGAGGAGCGCGGCACGCACCCCTTCTATGGACCGTGGCAGTTTACTCAGTCCGAACGCCTCTATCCGGTGCGAGACGGGCCAAAAGCCAAATTCCGAGGTGACGCGCGACAGCGTGTTGACCTCGGTCCTGTAGACCCCGAAGCGAAAAGTGAGTCTCGGAGCTCTGATACCAAGCGGAGACTTGAGTCGACTCACGCGAGCGTATCTTCGGGCAAGGGCCGGAACACTTGCCACTCGAACACCTCCATGAACTCGGTCCGGTCGATGTTGCGACTGCGCGTTCTCAATTCGCGCTTGACTCCCGATTCCGGTGCCGCCTCGTTCGCCGCAGTAGAAATTGACGATGCCGACGCAGGTATTGCCTCGCTGCTGGCGAGGCTGGCTGCGTCTCCCGCCGGGTTCCTCAAGGGGGTTTTCCCGTCCGGTTCGACGAGGCCCATCTCGATCTCGCTCTCCTCGAGGACCCACGTCGTGTCAATCTTCTGGATCATCTGCGGCGCCCACCGCGGCACCTTGCCCCGTTTCAGGACGAGGCGGGTCGTCCGGAGGACGTTGGTGTCGGGGTGGAACGACCTCGAGATGACGTCGGACGAGAGGATGTGGCGGCCATACGGGGAAGGGTACCGTTGGTTGTGCGCGAGGACAATGTACGGGAACGGGATCCTGTGCCGGGGGTGAAAGGGTTTCAGCTGGCGGGAAGCGAGGATGGGACAGAGTGCAAAGACTCACGGAAAGGTGTGGCTCGTCTCCGAGTGCAACACCATGGCGGCAATTCAGCGCTCAGTTCCGCGCTGTGCCTCTACAGGGCGAGCCCGTCTAGTGCCGGTTGAGGGTTTCGTCGGTCCACGAGCAGGGAGGCTGCGAAGTGGGTGCGTCCTTCGCTCGAGCGACGCAGCGTAGAAGACTCCGAGCTAAGTCTGATGCTCTAGAGCGCTGGACGGATACTGTAGAGGGCAGCGTGATCGAGACTTGGGGCAGAAAAAGTTCCGGGTCTCGTCGCTGATGAGAACGACGTCAGCTCTCGACTCTCGCCTCTCTGCAGCTTCGCCTGTCTGCAGCGTGACAGAGTGCTCGATTCTGAGAGAAGCAAATGCGAAAGATGCCCGTGTCTGACCAGCCGGCGTTCGATGCGGTCCTCGCGTCGACTCTGTTCCCCGCCGCCGTCAAACTCGCTCAACTCGCAACCGTGTCACCGACGACAGCCACTGCCGGGCACAAGCACACTGACTCGGTCACGCAAGAGCAGCTCAGTACCCTCGTGAGTCACAACTCGGGCTACGAGACACACACGGCACTCGGCTGACCTCCTTTGACGTCCCC
>PJQD01000151.1:5949-46846 GCA_002922495.1 Rhodotorula taiwanensis
GCGCAGGAGTCGCCGATTCGGAAGAAGACATCCGAGACGGAGAAGCGAGCGCACCCGGGCGGCTAGTGTGCCCTCCTCGCTGGGTCCGAGCCGGGGCCGATTGGCGGGCCTGGCGGCTCTTTGAGCCTGGAGGTCTCCCGCGGCGTTTCGGGGCCGGCGACAGCGAGCCTGAATTTTCTGTGCCGGGCGGAGCGGGAGTCGAATTGGTCGAGAGCGATCGCGAGCCCGACGCAGACCCGCCCTGGCGAGCTCGGACTGCCAAAGGAGCATCGTCGTCGGATGATTCGAGCTCCGATAGGCTGTCGTGCATATTGAGCTCCGGTAGGTTGTTCTGGACCGGAGTAGAAGGGCTCTGCTCGGGTTCGACGGCCGGCTCGGCTTCAGCACGTCGGGACGTTCCGCGCGCCGTGTCGTCTGAAAGAGGGGATAATGAGTCGTTCTCGACGCGGCTGAAGAACGGCAGCATCGGGATGAGGAGGTGTGCAGGGGCGTCGTCCGGAGATGACGCCCTGCTGGAGATGGCCGACAACGACGACGATCGGGGCCTTTCCTCGCTCGCCGCCGCCAGTAACGCTGGGAGACCTAGCTCTGGCGAGATGGGTCGTGGAGGCCGGGCCGCGCCGCGAGCCGGATCGACTCCGCCAAGTTCGACGTCGTCGGAGCCTTCGCTGCTCATGTCCGATCCTGCGCCGTTCTCGCGCGGCGTCTCGCTTCCGGCCGCGGAAGTCCGCCTCGCACTGCTCGTGGCGACCCTGCCCTTGCCCCTGATCTTGGCACGTCCCCTGCCCGAGCCTCGAGATGCCGCGGAAGGAGGGGCCCGGCTTGTCCGCGCAGACGAATCGGGAGCGCCCTTGTCGCCGTCGCCGCTTGCCGACTGAGAGCCGGAAAATGATCGCGGCGGTTGCGAGCGCTGATCGGCGGTGCCCGTATCGACGCTTTGACGTCGAGCGGGCATCCCCTGCGTGATGGTCTAGCCGAGCGACAAAGTCCGTGTGCGCGATTGCGATGCGACGTCCAGGTGCGAAGAGACCGAGAATCGTTCCACGCGCGTGCGGGGGGGAAAGAATCAAAAACGATCGCTGTAGTTTTGGACTTTTCCGGCACAGAGTCTGCGGGCTATGTGCAGCCGAGGCGAGCGTGGAGTTTCCTCAGCTTGGTTCTATCACGATTCTCGAGGAGACGCCCGTATAGTACTCCCGACGTACCTGTATGAGCGAGATCTGCGCGCGTGCGAGGGTGACGAGGCGACCGCCGGCCCTCGTCGCGGAGCCCCGCAAAGGCGCGGAGCTGAGTCCGGCGCAAAGACAGAGAGCGTCAGATCGGGTAGCTGGGTGCAGGAGGGTCTGGTCAAGGCATCTGACGAAGACTCACTGCTTATGTAGACAGGCTCGAGTGGGTCTCGTCGACGGCTGGAGTGCGCGGGAAGCGTGGGCCGGGGGCTGATCGACGCAACTTCCCGTGAGTTGATCAGGCGTATGTGCTCGCAGGTCGATGCAGCGCGGGCTCGCAAGAGTATCGTTCGGCCGAGTGCGCTCAGCAAGTCCGCGGTGGACGGGGTAGACAGTCGTGGGACGTCCGGGCAGGGCATGCAGGGCAATCTCGGCGCTGGCGCGGAAGAGGCTCCAACGGCAAGACAGGGGGCAACCGTAAACCCTTCTCTTCTGTCCGGCTGCGGCTGCGGCCGAAAACCGGAACACCCAGTCAGCCCTCTCTCTACTGTAGCTGGTCCAGACGACTAGAGACAGACTTGCGACGCTCCGGCTGCCGCTACTCAGTGCGTCGCTTACCTCGCGCTTGCGCAAGCTTGTGCGCATCTGGGAGTCTCGCGCCTTTTGGCTCGTCGTTGAGGAAAAGAGCTTGACATGTCTTACAGGACCCCAACGCAGCCGGATCTACGAGTTGCTCATGCTTCTCTATTCTGTATCTTTGCTAGCTCTTTTGCAAAGCGGCTCTGTACGGGCAAATGGCGGGGTTAGCCACCGGTGTCCGAGGGTCAAACAGCTTTTTCCGGACGTACTCTCGCCCGTATTGCTGGACCGAAACGGAACAAGACCCATGGCGTGGCTGCGAGTACAAGGGCAATCATTCCTGCGAGGAACGAGCTCCACTGTAGCAATCGGGAGGCGCAGACGGTCAGAGCACTGTCTAGGGGAAGCAAGCAAGCTCAGGAGTCCTCCGGCATACCTGATAGCCCAACGCGTCGTACATTTCTACGTGCACGACGAGCTTCCCGTCAGCTCCGAATCGGCTCGAAGGTCCAGTCCACTTACGCGTCGTGAAGAGCGGCATGGCAAAGGCGCCGAGGTTGCGGCACAGCGATTGTCCGGATAAGGCGCTTGAAGCGTACTGTGCAACATGATATACGTCAGATCGCACCCGTGTCTCGGTTCGATGTCCGCATGCGGATCGACGAGCGGGAAATGGTAGTCACTTACGATGGTGTAGCAATCGGCAAGGTAACTGAAGACGGCGAGGTAGATAGTGTAGATTCCAAGAAAGATGAGGGTGAGACCGACGATAGGACCCATCCAGTGGCCGCGGTCTTGGCTGAAGGCGAGAATGAAAGCCCCGGCGGGAAAGAGCAAGCCGCCGATGAGGGACGAATAGAGTCGGGCTTCCGGTCCGCGACGAGCGACATTCTCTCGATACAACTTCTCCTGGTAGATGTTGCCAATGAATCCGATCGTCGCCGCGACGCTGTTTCAAACGAGGGGGTCAGCCTGGACGTGAAGCCGACGCGGTGAGNNGTTAAAGCCATACTGTCGGCAATGACCCACTCGTCAGCGCACGCGACAGAGCACTCGTCTGCAAACTCCCACGAACGTTGTTCTTGAAGATCAATGGCACGGCCTCTACCGGTTGTGCGCCGTTAGCGATTGGTCTCGATGATCGAAGCCTCGCTCACAGAACGACTTACCGATGAGCAGAAAAGCCGAGCCATATGAGAAGGCGGCCCAGAGCGAGAATGATGCTACGATTGCCTCGGTTCCGAGAAGGTCTGTTGACGACGTGCAAAGCATGAGCACCTTTGAGCGACCTCGACCAGACCCGCAGCTTACAAAGGGGCCGAGTCATGCTGACGCGCATCAGCACGGAGATGCTCGAGCGTTCGGCGTCGCTGCGGCATTGATAGCGATCGTCCTGCAGGTCATCGCGCAGCTTCTTGGCCCGCCGCGACAAAAGGACTGATGCCCGCGTTTCGCGCGTAAAGAGGACGAGGACAATCGCGATTGCCCCGGCGACCATCATCTGGTACCATTCGATCCACCGCCAGCCTTTCTTCATCTCGACCCAACCGCAGAGGGCGGGCCCGAGTCCGTTTGCTCCGAAGCTATTGGCGATCCGGTTGTCCGAGTGAGCTCATTGGAGAGGGTGCAGTTCTTCTGGCCACAAAAGGGACTTACGCGCAGAAGGAATAGAGCGACATGGGTAAGCCGCGATCTGCGGCATCGAAGAGGTCGGCAACGGTGCCGCCCACGAGGGTGCCGCCGGTCGAAGCCGCCACACCGGATATGAAGCGAGCGATGAGCACCGTTTCCTGCGTGCTTTCGTCAGTACGGAAGCTGTCCGCCCGAGACGATGTGCTGCGCCCGACTTACGATGCTTCTGGCCAGCGCGATCGGGATGAACATCAGAAGGTAGAGGACCGCGGAAGCGATGTACATCGGGTACCGCCCGTACGCTCTGGTTGCGGGCTAGCGGATCAGCGGTGATGACATGTAAGAAGGCGGACCCCTGACGCACTCGCTGAGCGGGGCCTGTCGGAACGAGACGTCAACGCGTGAGTCTGACGGCGAACGAGACCGCAATGTCTCACCAGAGTCAAAGGCCCGAGAGCGAAGCCAAGTGGGAAGCTGCAGACCAATCGTCAGTCTCGCTGCCTTGCCCGTTCGTGTATGGACGTACATCGCTAGGCCGAGAGCTGCGAGCTCATGCGAACAGCCGAGTTCCCTCATCATTGACGGCGACCCGCTCGAGAATGCTGTATTTGAAAAGGCGACGGACTGCATGCGCACCGGTCAGTAGCAGTAGTCACGCGCTTAGTGGAAGGAAGAGAAGCTCACGACGGTGAAGGCGCAGCAAATGAGAGTGGTTTGCCACTTTCTGCGTCGACTCCACTGCATTGGGTTCCGATCCGTAAGCTTGGGGCACACCCTCGGTGCATGCGAGCATCCTAGCAATCAAGTATACGCACATTGAACGGGTTCTCGGCGTCATCCCGCGTCCATTCCACCCAGACGACGCCGTCTCCGGCCTTCGCATCGAACGATTGCTCCAGGTCTTTCGTTTCGAGGGCCTCGTCGAGTTGTTCCATGCTCAGTCGCGGATCGCACACATTGGTGCTCGCCGAATCGTCCATGTCCAGCGATCGTAGTGTAGGCGAGTCCAACGTCGCGACCTTGGCCGTTCGACTTCCGTTCGACATTGTGGGGCAAAGGGAAGAGCGCACCCACCGAGCGCTGCTTCAGGCAGGGTATTCACGTCGCACCGTGAGCAGAAGCGATAGCCAGTTCTGAAGGCATGCACGCAGAAGCAGGGAACGCGAGAAGCGCGCGAGGAGATTAGCTTGAGTGAGCGGATGAAGCGGACTTTCGAACTTTCCGGACATCAGAGTCAGCGAGGCGATCGAGACGGCAGCCGTCGGCTCGGTCTTTCGTGCGTTGCGCTTCAGCAGTCCAGCAGGTACACAGTTGTCGAGTAATGCGCACGGGCTTGACGAGCGAGAAAGGTATGCGAGAAAGGCAGCTCGACGATCTATGCGGGATATTCTACAAATGCTGCGGATAGCCAGCTCTTCTGGGTCTATTTCTCGCCTTGTATGCGAGCAAGCTCTTTCGCAAAACGACTCTGCATGTACCAAAGCGTCAGCACTCGTGCGGACCGATCTAGCGGGACTTGCGACGTACCCTTGCTCGGATGTGCGGTCCGAAGTGGAACAACACCCATGGTGTAGCTGCTAGCACCAAGGCGACGCTTCCTGCGAGGAAGGATGCCCACTGTGAAGGAAGAGCGCAAGGCAAGTCAGCGAAAGGGACGCATGCCAACCATGGCGAAGTCCTGACTCTTGGATGAAGGAAAGTTCGGGTGCAGCCGTACCTGATAGCCCATCGCATTGTACATTTCTGTCCCGGATCACCCTCAGTATGGTCTCTCTATAGCCGCCGCGCAGAAATGCTCACGGGTGGTGAAGAGGGGCATCGCGAAAGCGAACAAGTTCCGGCACAGTGACTGTCCCGAGAGAGCGCTTGATGCGTACTGAGTTGCGGAAGCGCGGCTCAGTGTGGAGTCTCAACAGTGCTTCAGAGGAGGAAGGCTCACGATAGTGTAGCAGTCTGCGAGATAGGAGAACACGGCGAGGTAGATCGTATAGACCCCTGTGAAAATCATGGTTAACCCGACGACGGGGCCCATCCAGTGGCCGCGACCTTGGCTGAATGCGAGGATGTAGGCGCCGGCCGGGAAGACGAGCCCGCCGATGAGCGACGCGTAGAGCCGAGCTTCCGGTCCGCGCGTGGCGACGTGCTTCTGGTAAAGTTTCTCCTGGTAGAAGTTCGTCCCGAAGCCGATGATCGACGCGACGCTGTGATTGCGAGGCCTGTCAACTCCGTTTCTGGCGCCGCAATCGCTATGACGAGATACGCGTAGCGATGCGTCGTCGGAGCCCGAAGTAGCGAGGGTCAGAATGCGAAAGCGCCTCACACGACGGAATAGAAGACCAGTCCGACCTCGCCTTCGTTGAAGCCGTAGACATTCCGAAAGATCAGAGGGACCGCCTCTGCGGAGAAGCGGGCAGAGCGTCAATGGCGGCGAAGGTCTCGTTCGCATAGCAATCAGGCATAACCTGAGCGCGGGCTGTCAGCTCACCAACCAGGAGGTACATCGATCCCCATCCAGTAGCAACCTGAAGCACGAAGAAGGTCAGCGCTGATACGCAAGGGGGAAAAGGAAGAAGGGAGTCATACCCAAAGCGAGAAGAAGAATACGATGGCCTCGGTTCCAAGGAGGTACAGCGGACGCGTCATGCTGACCTTCATAAGCACCGCTAAGCTTGCACGTTCCGCGTCCGAGCGACACTGGTATCGAGAGTCGCCTGTTTCCTTGCGCAATTTCCGGGCGCGCTTGGACAGGATGACCGATCCGCGGGTTTCTCGGGTGAAGAGGATGATCAGAACAGCCAGGACGCCCGCTGCCATCATCTGCAACCATTCTGCGTCAGATGCCTGGCTGCGAGACACCAAGAGGCCGGACGGGAAGAAGCCTACCTGGACCCATTCGATCCACCGCCAACCCTTCTTGAACTCGATGTAGCCCGACACCGCAGGACCGAGGCCAGTGCCGGCGAAGGCGCAGATCGAAAAGATTGACATTGGCAATCCGCGATCCTGTTGGCGTTCGGGTCGTCAGCCACAGGACTCACAGAAGCAGGAAACCGCGTCCGCCCTTACATGGCTTTCGAAGAGATCTGCGACGGTACCGCCGACGAGCGTCGACCCTGTCGAGGCAGCTATACCTCCTAGGAAACGTGCGATGATCACGGTTTGCTGCCCAGGATGCTTGTCAGCCGCCACAACGCGCTCACGAACTACCGAGTCAACTCACAATGTTCTGGCCATATGCGGTCGGAATGAAGAATATGAGGTACACGACTGATGAGATGACGTAAAGCGGGTATCGACCGTATGCTCTGCAGGAGAGAACGGCTCAGCATCAGCATTAATCTCAGAGAAGTAAGCAGCAGAGCCTCCGGGCTTACTCGCTGAGCGGAGCCTGTGACCGAGTTGCGGCGGCGTCAGCGGAAGGAGCCTGATGATCTCGACTCGACTCTCGGTCCCAGCACTTACGGTGAACAGCGGTCCGAGTCCAAAACCGAGGGGGAAGCTGAGCGCTCGGATCATCAGTTGTCATTACGCTCAACGTGCAGGACCTCGCCCGAGCTCACATCGAAAGTCCGAGTACGGCAAGCTCATGCGAACACTTCAACTCTCGCATCATCGAAGGCGTGCCGCTCGAGAATGCCGTCCCACAGTACGCCACCAGCTGCGCGTGCCAGAGTGGTGAGCTCTTTCTGAGCCTCGTAGCTCTGAAGGCGGGAAAGCGCGCACAAGAGTGAACACGCAGGCGATCAGGCACGTCTGCCATTTCTTGCGTGGGCTCCACTGTTGTATCAAACGTCGCCAGGGACAAGTCAAGCGCGAAGCGATCGCAGTCGTGTGGCACTCACGTTGAATGGGTTCTCCGGATCTCCCTTTTCCCACTCTAGCCATATGGGCTGACCGTCTCCAAACTCTTTGGCTGCGAGTGCCGAGCTCGGCACCGAGTCGAGCGGATCCATGGCGACACTCTCCCGGCGGCCTTGCTTCTCGCCAACAACGCCTCCTTCTGCGACCGTCACCTCGCTGAGTCGTTCGTCGTCGCGCGTCGGACTCTGTCGGATCCCATCGTGAGACGGCTCGGGGGTCCGAGATCGCAGGGTCCGCCCTTCGACCTCCTCCTCCTGCGACCTCCACTCGCGCAACTCGTTGTCCCAGACGACCGCCGTCGAGCTCAGGTCCTCCTCTGTTCGCGGCTGACCATGATGAGTATGTCCGGTTCGTCGTCTTGACGGGTGCGAATAGGCGGAACCGCCGGCTTCGAGGTCCGCCATGTACTGTCGGAAGGCGGAGCGCTCGCGTCTCAGTGAGCAAGCAGTGTCTTTGTGTCTGGCTCGGTCGGAAAGAGACAGCCGGGGGTGCAAGTCACGTTTGTCTGATGTGGAGTGCGTATCGCAGTGCAAGCCAGGCGAGATAGTGAGGCAGAATTCTGGGACGGGGGAAATTGGCGAGGACATTTCGGTGCCGAATTCCGGCAGGGACGCTGTTATCGTCACGTGCGGTTTGAACGCGCGTGGTGGTGTCTCGATCCGCAGTCGCAAGCAGTCGCACTTTGGTCGCTCCAGCGCCGTCGCCGCATCCGCGGTTTTTTGCTCTCACAGAAAACTACCCGAAGGCACGAACGGACAGGGCAGATAGTCACACGCGGCCCCTCTGGGACCTATCGTTGGAAGTTGCCGCACACTGTCTCGTGAGTCAGACATCACTCGGACTAGATTGCGCAGGCCACCGCGACGTTGACTTGCGCTTGAATGGTTCGCCGAGACCAGAGCTTACGTCCATCGGGCTGCTGTGCTCCCTTGGCGGCTGAGGTGTTTGAGTACCGTTCGGCTGTCCGCCACCGTCCAGATGACCTCACCCGTCCGTCCCTTATTGATCAAGCTCGGACCGATTCTCTCTTGGCTCAGCGTCGCCAATCCAAAGGTGGCTCAGAAGGAAGGGTGGAAGAGCAAGTGGAGTCCTCCGGCGACTACAGCAAACGAATCAAATGCCTTGAGCGGCGTTGCAGCAATGAGTGGCGTGCATTGAGTCACGGAAGACGCAACCCGAGCGGAGCCTGTGGCTGAATCAGTGGTCAAAGCCGACACATCGTGGCACAGCATAGCAGAACGTCGCCGGTCAGCATGCGCAGTGGGAACGATAGTCCTCTCGTTAAGAGGCAGAAGGACGCCAGCAATTGCCTAGTCGGTTCGCGGGTACCGTGTCAGTACTTGTCAGCCACAGTCAGCCTCTATGGGCGTTCGCGACGCGTTGTGCGCAAAGTGTGGCCGGCGGGGATCGAGTTCGTCGGCGCGCCCACACAGCTGAAAGACAAAATGCTCGCTCCTGTGGGCTAGCAGTCGGGACCTAGCTGAGCTCTGCGCTCGTGTCGCGTTCACACGCTTGGAGTCCAATGCTGGAGCGTAGAGCTAAGAGCACGAGACGCCTTGCAAACGACGGGGAAGTGACCACGTCAGCACGCACGTCACCAATTGGAGCCGAACCCCGGACGCCGGGCGGGGTGCTGCGACGCCGCGCGCGCGTCGCTTGAAATTTGGGCACACCGCATTCGGTCCGTTGACGTCGATCTCGGGCACGACCCACTCGCGTCCCTCGGCCGTCTCAGTACTCGCTCACGCCCATCTTTCCCTTCGCCAGTCTTGCATATCGCTTGTCAAAAGCTCTACCTACTCTGCCCACCATGCCTTCCGCCGCATGGTCTGCGATCTCTCTCGCCGCCGCGTTCGGCGCAGCGTCGTCAACATTCGCAGTTGCATCGCCACTTTCAAGTCGCACTTCCGTCACTCGAGACGTCGGCAAGCGCGGCGAGTACATCACCGTCCCGATCAAGCGCCGCAACCCAGACACGCTCGCTCGCCGAGATGCCGAGTCGTACCACCGCAAGGCGACCGCGCTCCGAAACAAGTATGGCGGGACGGCGCCGAACGCAGTCGACTCCGCCGGCAAGCCCGTTCGCGGCAAGAAGCGACAGCACTCGATTGATATGACATCGTACCAAGATTCGTAAGTCCCTGCACAAGGTCTACAGGCAGGCGCGGCGATGCCGAGAGGTTGACGCGCCATCTCTTCCCGTTCCGCAGCGAGTGGTACGGCGAGATTGACGTCGGCACGCCTGCGAGCGGGTTCTCGGTCGTCCTCGACACTGGCTCGGCAGATCTCATTCTCGCCGAGCCGAATTGCCAGGGCTGCCAGACCAACACGCCTGGCTACCAGCCGTCATCGTCTTCGACGTCGTCGACTGCGGAAAGCAATTTCCAAATCCAGTACGGCTCGGGCTCTGCGTCCGGATCGCTCGTCAAGGACAGCGTATCGATCGCCAACTATACGCAGCCGAATCAGATCTTTGCCGCCTGCGATGTCATGAACAACATCGTCGACGGGACCATCTCCGGCATCCTCGGGTTCGGGTGGCAGAGCATTGCTTCGTCGGGAGCCCTGCCCCTCGTCGAATCGCTATGGAAGAACAATACCCTGCCGGAACCCGTGTTCGGCTTCGCGTTCGAGTGAGTTTCGCGCTCTCCCCGCCGCCTTCCGCTCGCGGACTGTCAGCTCACACATACACACTGTTCGATCAGGACGCACACGTTCTACACCAACTCGGCGCCCACCGCCCCGGGCGGATCTTTGACGATCGGCGGCCTCGACACGAGCAAATACACCGGCAGCATCAACTGGATCGAACTCGACCAGCCCGTCGGATACTGGTCGATCCCGCTCCAGGACATCTCCGTTGGCGGCACATCGCTTGGCATCTCGGACGACCAAGTCGTCATTGACACCGGCACGACTCTGATCGGAATGCCGACAGCCGACGTCGAGAAGGTCTACTCCAGCATCCCCAACTCGCGGCAGGTCAACCTCCAGGGGCAGACGGGCTACTACGCGTTCCCCTGCTCGCAAACGGTCGACGTTTCGCTTTCGTTCGGCGGCCAGAAGTACCAGATCGCATCCAGTCAGTTCAACGCTGGCGCCGTCGACTCGACGGGCCAGTACTGCCTTGGCGCCATCTTCGCCCTCGAGACCGGCTCGTCCAGCGCCATCTCGTACATCTTTGGCGATGCTTTCTTGACGGGCGTCTACAGCGCGTACCGCTTCGACCCTCCCGCCGTCGGTTTCGCCCAGCTCGGCTCGGGCGGCAACGCCAACACCGACGCTTCGGCTACCTCGTCCAAGGCTACGTCGGCCGCTCCTCGTAGCAGTACGCTCTCCAAGTCAACGACGGCATTGGTCGCTCTGACTGTCACCGCCGTCGGCGCCTTTGTCCTCGCATAGGCTGGACATCTCGGCTCAGTTGCCCCTCCCGCCCCAGCGGAACCGGCCCTGCGCGCGCGTTCCTTTGCTTCCCACTCGCCCTAATCTTCCTCTCCTGTAGCTAAAGTTCTCTTTCTTCCCATCGCACACCATCGTTCGCCCACCATGTAGCACTGCCACAAACACTTCGCATCCCCTCGCTCTTGTCAATCATATTAATTAGCTCTCAATCCCTCACAGCGCAAACTAAATTCGAACGCGATGACCCCGCGCGTCGCAGTCACGGAAAGGGACAGTGTGAGAGGGCTTTGTGCTGCGTCATTGCAGTCTCGCCCAAACTTTCTCTGCCAGTTGGTGGAAAGCCGCGGATGCGCTCGCTGGTCCCTGGCCCCCTCGCAGCACGACCGGCGTGCCGCGATCACCCTGCGTCGACACGTCCGACTCGATGGGTACCTGCGCGAGCGGCTCGAGGTCGAGGGCGACACACGTGGATTCGAAAGCAGTGGGAGGACCAAAGAGGTAGTGCCGATCTGTCTCGGCCGTACCCGGTACGTGGAAGTATGACATGTTAAGTACGGCGCCGTAGATCTGTAGGCGCAAATACCGTAAGGACCTGATGTAACGATGAGTCGAGTCGATGACTACTCGAGGAAAACAGGAACCCACGGGAATTCCCAGTTTGCGGAAGGTGGCGACACCCTTGCGCGTATCTATCAGAGCGACGCTCTGCGGAGTCGAGACGATCACGGATCCTAAGGGTGGAGAAGGAGAAATCGTGGTGAGGTTTTGAATGGGTAGCTGGACCGTTCACGCCGCGCCGCGCCGCCCGGGCTTGGCGAAGACTTACCGTCGACTTCGACAAGCTGACCGAGACTGAGCGTGACATCACCAGTACCTGGCGGCGTGTCGATCACCAAGACATCAAGGTCACTACCGCCAGTGCCCGCTCGCCAGTCGACGTCGAACAAGAGTTGCTGGACCGCCTTCATGACCATCATTCCACGCCAAACGACAGGGGTGTCTGCCGGATCAGAACCCGGATTCGAAGGATCCGGAGCGGTGTTGGGCAGCAAGAAGCCCATGGACATGCACGGCAAGCCATGGGCGCGCAGCGGGGTGAGGCGATTATCTGCAAACGCAAACGGTCCACTCAGTTTCAGCCACGACTCAAGGCACAGCTTTCGATTCCAGAGAACTCACCATCGGTAAGCATGGGTTCACCGGCGCCTTCTAGGCCCATCAGCTTGGGGATGGAAGGTCCAAAGATGTCGAGATCGAGCAATCCGACCCTCGGCTTTGGCCTCCCTTCGGCCCGGACATTCGAAAGAGCAAGCGCAAGATTCACTGTGACGATCGTAGAGTCAGCCGGAAGCTCCGCGTCTCGATTGATCTGGGCAGATGGTTTCGCCAGCCCAGCTGGCTTGAGACGAAGTGTCGGCCGTGACAGCGCCCGCAACCGGGTATGAGCACAGAACGCACCGGCGACGCTGCTTTTGCCCACTCCTCCCTTGCCGCTGGAGACGACGACAACCTTCTTCACGCCAGGGAGTCTCTTCTTTTGCGGCAACCCGCGCTGCATCCGCGGCATGGTCGGCGGAGCATTATTCCGAGGCAGCCCCTGCACAACGGAGCGTTAGCGCACATTGCTGTGGAGCTACGGGAGCCCGTGAGAGTGCGTACGAGCGGGTTATCGTGACTTTGGGTTGGCGATGATGTCGTCAACTTGCGGAGTGGAGCAACACCTTTGCCGCGAACCTGCCGCACGCCGGACCGGCAGCAGCATTGCCGCGTAGCTTCAAGGGTTACGCGGGTGCTACTCCTCCAGCTGAGGCCGGTAAGAGCCAGCATTCTAGACCTGATGTGAACAAGAGCGCCTGAAGGCTTGAGGAGCGCCGGCCTGTTGGTCGCCGCGAAGCCAATCGCTTGCCTGACCAGCCTTTGCTTGCAGAGGATTTGCAGAGATGTATAGCATTGCAGGTCTAATATGTAAAGAGTCTGAAAGACGGGAAAAAGAAGGTCAACGCCAACAAGGGAAAAGGCGAGAGAGACTCGGCTCTGCCGTCACGAGTGGATCGTGCTTTGGGTTCAGGATTTTATACATAGGCGACGCCAGCAACCGCGCTGAGCAACATAGCGTCCACCGGCTCCTTCTCGAGGCGCTTGAACATCTTTTCGAAAAAGATCATGCCCGGCTTGGTGTCGCGCGCGAGGACGCGACGCTTCGCCTCCTCGGCATCGTCGCTCTGGACGCTCGCCGGGTACATGCCGTGGACGTCGAGACCCGAGTAGTCGATCCGGAGCGCCGACATGGCGCGGTCTTCGGCGGAAGCGTCGCCTCGCTGGCCTTTGGCGCGCTGGTCTTCGCGGATGGCCGCCGCAAACTGCTCCGGATTGAGCTGGACGGTAACCGACACCGGGAACTCGATCACGCCGTAAGATGCGACCGACTTGACATGGTGCCGAATCAAACCACGCTGAGGCGGCTCGGGAAGGTCTGCAGGACGTGAGGTTGGGCATCAGCGGCGGAACGCGCCCGTGCGGCCCCAGAGGAGAGAACGCACCCCACGCAACAACGTCAGCGTCGAAGGCGATTACGGGCCACATTATGCCCGGGTGGTGCAAGACGAGATCGATCGCCTTGGTCTGCTTGACCGCGTTCAGCCGGATTTGCGCGACCTTGACCTCGAAGGTGTCGAGCCACGGCGAGGCGTAGGTCGCCGGCGGGGCCGGCAGAGGGATGCGGTACGTCGTCAGGAATTGACTGACCGGGTAGCTGCTCGGGGGGATGTCAGCGTCGTGAGCAAGCGCAGACTAGGGGCAGGCGGTCAACGCACATGACATCCCAGTCGACGCTCAGGTCGTCGGCCAAAGTGGGTTCCGGGACTGAGCCAGGCGCCGTCAAACCATGCGTTGCCGACTCGACGAGATCATAGAACGGAATGCCGTCGACGCTCGCGACGTGCAAGTGGAACTCGGGCGGCGAAGTCGTCGTGTTTTCCATGTGGAGGACAAGCAGCCGCTTCGGGTGCTGCGCGTCGTACTGAGTCCACGAGGGACGCATGAACCATGCTGTAGAGATCGTACTTGCGAGCCCAAGGAACACCAGGAGGCGAGCGGTGAACGATGCTCCCCAGCGGTGGCAGAAGGGCAGGAACTGCGGGAAAAGATCCATCAGGGCCGTACTCCGCAGATGACAAAGCCGCGACGCACCATCGGCAGGGCGACAAGGGTGAGTGCTCCAACGAGGATTGCGATGATGTAGTCGACCGGCGCGTCGGCACCCATTCGACCGGTCAAGGGCACGAAGAGGTCGAGGAACCCGATCATTCCCTCGACGCCGACCAGCAGCGGCAAAGACTGTAGCGCGCACTTGATCAGCAGTCGCTCGGCTCTACTCAAACCGCACGCTCCTGACGCACCTCGCCGATGACGTAGGTGAAGAGGTGCAGACCGCGCGGGTCGCGGCGGAGGAAGTAATCGTTCGCGATGAGAGCGAGCAAGTTGGACAAGGCCGACGTCGCGAACAGATAGGCCGATCCGACGCCCAGAGAGTGTGCAAAGAGCGTCAAGCCGGTGTTGTAGATCGTCTGACCGACCAGCGATGCGTGCTCCAAGAGGGCAGACTCGGCTGCGTCCTGCGCGATCGTTGCGATCGGCGAGCGGACGCGGTTCGCGACGAAGAAGTACTGCCAGCAGACGGCGCCGAGTAAAGCCGGCGGGCCAAAGAGCATCAACGGGAACGACTCTTGGCGGAACCTGCTCGAGCACAGAGCGTCAGCGAATGCTGTCTTGATGAGGGTTAACCAGAAGTACTCACCAGCTCATCGATTTGCCCAGAGCATAACTCGTCAAGAACGCGACAGCGTTCGCGGACGCGATCGACGCGACCATGCTACCAAGCACACCGATAACTGCAAGGATATAAGCGCGCCCGTCGTGAGACCAGTCGACGCGATCCGAGACGACGACGGCCGTGATGGCGGCAAGGATACCATAGGCGAGAGTGGCCGTGGCGCGCGAGTAGACGACGAAGACCTTGCCGCCAAACGCGGAGAAAAAGATGGTGTGCGAAGTCGGCGCAGACTGCAGGATCGGCGTCGCTTCGGGCGAGTTCCCCATGGTCGTCTCGGGCGACGTCAAGTATTCGAGCAAGGCGATAACGTTGTCGCCCATGTGCTGGACCGAACCCGCCTGGATCGCGTCTGCCGTATCGAGCATCGTGTGGTATCGGTAGCTGTTCTGGACGAGCGCCATGTCGAGGCCCGTCAGGTTCCCGCTGCGGAGTGACGGCGATATCAGTCATTGCTGGCGCCCAGGTTCCTGCTCGCCGGCGGGGACTCACTACTGAACAAACTGCCGGAAGTCGGTGTCGGATGCAATCAAGCCGGTCTTGAAGATCTCGCTCGCGATGATCGTGGCGTACGGGCTCGGCGTCTTCGCCAGCGCGCGAATCATTTCGGGCGAGGTCGCCTGGAAGACGATCTCCTTGCCGTCGGTTCCGCATGCCTCGAGATTGATGACTGCCCGGATAGTCTCGCGTAAGGGGTGCTGCGTGATGAAGACTGTACAGAACTTGTGTGAGTGTCTGCGCCGCCAATCGCCGACCTGTGGCAGTCCTCACGATGCGAGGCGTCTTGGAGGCTTTCCTCGGCTCCATTGAAGACTGTACGGTTCATGGTGAGCTCGTGTGCCGGAGAACGAGCCCGTTGAAAGCATCTCACGGAAGACGACCGCGTTTGTAAGCTTCCGTTCGCCCATTCCCATAACGCGCAGGGCCTCGAGCATGACGGCGACTCCGACGAGGTCGTCAGCGGCACCCGGACTCGGCAAAGTCGAGTCTGAGTGTGCGTTGACGAGCACAGCGTTCGCTTTAGATGCTTGAGTGCCGTCCGAAAGCCGGACGATCACGTTCGAAATACCGAAGTACTGTCGGGGCGCCCTCGAGGCCGGTGAGCACCAGGGTACCCTGTCTAGAGTCCGCTCAGAGACGCACCTTCTTCCACACCTTCTTGTCCATAAAGTCGAAGAGCTGTTGCAGACCGGGTCAGCCAACTAGGAGTTGCCGGGCGAACAAGCCAGAATTTGCGCACATGCGTGCCGTCACCGATCTGTTCGAAGCGGACAAGGAGGTCAGCGTCGTACACACATATATATGAGCCCCACGACATCGTCAGAGCTCACCTGGTGAAAGACTTCGACCTGCATGCCGCCTTGCGGATGCCGCTTGACGACCTCTTCGCGGATTTTCGCGATCTCGGCCATAATGTAGTTGTCGGTCTCGACCATTTCTTTCGTCCCGACGATGCGGTACTTTGGCGTTCCGTCTGCGTACTGGGCGAGGTCGCGGATGTAGCGCATCGCCGACACTTCGCTAAACGTTGGCTCGCCCTGCAGGCCGAATTCGGCGGCGTTGGGCGTCGGCAGCTCATAGTGCAGGTGGACCGAGATGTAGCCGAGCAGGAGCAGGAGGGGGAAGACGACGCTGGCGAACGCAGAGAACGGCCATTGCCTCGGTGCAGGCTGTAGACGCCGCCGAGTCGAGGCCGAGCGAGAAGTTGCGGCGGCGGGTAACGGGACGGCAGCCTTGACGGTGACGGGACCGCCGTCCGGCCTCACGCCGTTCTTTTCTGCCATTACTCACGTCCGACGGCGACTCTGTCTACAGAGAAGAAGATAGAAAGAAGTGAAGAAGCTGCGACGGGAACTGCGTTCGGCTGCCGGTGACGACTTGGCTCGCCTACAGCCCGTTTCTGTGCTTCTGACCATGCCTGTGAGCTCAACGTGACTCTTCGTGTGCTACTACCGCTGACTCCGAGCTGCCTGCAGGTCTCTAGTGACCCGCCGTGTCACGTTCGTCCGACATTTCGTCATCGAACTTGTCCCGATCCATCTTGCTGCCAACGGAGCTGACTGATCCTCCCTGTCTGCAGCCCGAAGCGTGTCAGATCCAGTGCGTCCTCCTCTGCAGTCCCGACAACTCCGAGCTGCCTGCCGAGCTGAGCGTACGCGCGGCTGCAGGAACTGCCTCCTCTCCAACAACTACCAGCAGGACAAGTGCGAGGCCGTCATCGCCAACCTGTACAAATGCTGCGCGCAATTCTACCGGAGAGACGGCGACGACGCGAGGACAGACGGGTGCCCAATNNCGGAGAAAGCTGAAAGACTTGAACATCCCGGACGCGAGCAAGTAGGTCGGCTTGAAATCCCCGGTTCGGTTTCCATGCTTGATCGGCGGTGGCAGCTCTCGAACGATGACGACGGAGCGAGTGGGCGGCACGACAGGATCCGCGGCACGGAGCCGTGAGACCGCTGCCCGTGAAACGACGACTCAGGGAGCGCTCCCGAGCTCTCGTCGGCCCAGGACATGCCGAGCTGCGCAGGACCGAGACGGGCGCGAGCACAAAGAGCCGAGCAGTGCGGAGGCGGATGAGACGGAATCAAGTTGATTGGACAGGGGATAACAGGCAACGGACGAGGGGATGAGATAGTTGGGTATACAGGCAACAAGAGGGCAGCGAGAGGATATAGAACGGATAAGAGCGATCAAGGCGAGACAGTATGTACGGAAGGGATAGAGTTGAAAGGGTTATGTACTGAAGAGAGGAGGGGCGCGTCACCAGGAAACGTGGCTAGCGTTGCCACCCGGGCTCGGCCACGCCGAACGCATCCCGCCGCGCCGGCCAAAGTGTTCAAGCTCGGTGTCGACGGGCCCACCGTAAAGCTCGTTCCAGGCCGCGGTCGAGTCGTCCGGTCCGGCGGTCGCGTGATTCGGCGCCGTTGACCGCTCCCAACTCGCCCCACTTGCGAGAGACGGACTGAAACCGAGCGGTACGCGCCCTTTCGTCCCGCCTGGAGTACTGAGAGCAGCTTGCAGGCGGGCGCTCGGGCTCCGCAGGTGGTACTTGGCCGAACCGAAGACGGTCGCGGACATCGAGGATGCCGAACTCGGCGGCGGCGACCGGAACGGATCAAAGTCGGAGGACGCGAGGGCGTTAACGGCCGGCAGGAGGCGCGAGCCCGTTGCGCGGCGACTGCGCTTCTCGGGGTCTGCGAACGGCATCGCTTTCGGCTGTTCGGGAGAGCCAGGACCACGCGCTCCGCCACGCAGGGACGAGACCTACAGGAGGTGATTTGACGGTCAGCATTCGCGAAACAAGAAGGCCGCGCCGGAACTCGCAAGCCAACTGACCGGACTTGAGATGTGCACGAGGGCCGTTGGTGAGAGCATGCCAAAGTCGCGCTCGCTGTCGGTACGCTGGCGCTTGCGACCAGCGCCGCTGGCAGTCACGAACGTCGTGGCAGGCGAGGGAGGAGATGCCGTCGTGGCGCCGTTGGTCAAGAGGCGCGGACGGCGAGGGCTCGTTCGGCCCGGCATGATGCCGCCAGCCTCGGGCGACGAGAGGAGCGCGAGCGCGCGGTGGCTCTGCAACGAAGTCGCCCCGTACGCGAGAGGCTGGTACGGACCGGCGAGGCGTTGGTAGACCGACGTAGGAGGAGACATGGTCGTCGACAAGAGCGGTTCGTGCGAAATCAGCCGACGTTGGGGCGGCGACGCAGGAGGCGGTTCGAGTGCGCTCGGTGCCGACCGAGAAGCAACCATCGGTGCCGATGTTGTGCGCGACAGCAGAGCAGGTGGCGCCAGAGTCGGCTTGACATCCTGCTCAATCGTCGGGAACGGCGTGATCGTATTTCGTTCGAGGTAGCCCAAGGAGGACTGCGATCGCGACAGCATGGCCGGCGGTTCCAGCTGCGTCGGCTCGTCGACCCGCGGCACGAGCGGACCACCGTAGATGGACATGGCTGCGGCAGATCCAGGCCGAACGATCGCTGGCGTTGGTTCCGACAAGGTGATCTGTACCGGCGGCTCGAGCTGCGACAGCGTCGCAGGAGGCGAAGCAACGGCCGGGGTCATCGACCTGGTTGATACGCTCGAAGGCGCAGGTGAGTAGGCGGGACGTGCGTAGTCGTGGACGATTGTAGGCGCCTGGATCGGATGAACGCTCGTTGAGCGAGACAGCGCGGACGGCGATGGAGAAACGCTACGGCCGGACATGCTCGCCGGTGACGCTTGACGCGCGTCGTAGGCCAGCTTGGTGAGAGCAGTCGTCGCGACGTCGCGCGAGACCTCCTGGGACGAAGGCCGAGGCTGATCGTCTTTGCTCTGTTGCGAAGAAGGCGAACCGCGACCGCGCCTGCGCGTGTTGCCTTGCCCACCCTTGCGTACAAAGTCGCCATCGACGAATTGGTCCTCGGTTCCGGGCTTGATCGCCCACAGGCAACCTTTGCCCGGGTTGTTCGGCCCCCGCTGAGTCTTGATGAAGCACTGGTTCAGGGAGAGATTGTGGCGGATCGAGTTCTGCCAGCCGCTGTCCTCCTTTCGGAAGTACGGGTACTTCTCCATGATCCAGGTGTACACGTCGGAGAGGGCCATCCGCAAATCGGGCGTTGAAAAGAGCGCCTGACCGATGAGCGCAGCGTACGAGTAAGGCGGCTTGGTGGTCTTGCCTTGGTAGAGCAGGACGGACGAGGCCGGAGCGGTATCGCGGCGACCTGCGGTACGTTTTGCGCGTCCCGATGGCGCAGACTCGGTGGCAGACGAGAAGCTATCGCCCCGCACCAGAGGGGCCTGCGGGCCAGGGCTCGACCGGGCGAAACGTTGCGGGACGTATTCGGAATGATGCGACGAGGTCGGCGACGACGAGGGGGGACCTCCGTAGAGAAAGTCGGGAGCCGAAGCGGGATGTGCTATGACCTCGGCTGTCGATGCCATGACCGGGATCGATCGGACCGCGATGGCTCCGCGTTCGGACGCGGCCGGAGAGGAGTCGCAGAACGAGGGCGCGCGCATCGAGAACGAGGTCGAGGATGGAGTCGGCGATGTCGGCGCCGCATCCGCGTACGCGTCAACCTTCGACCAGCGAGCGCGGTTGTTCGACGATCTGTCCTGCGACGCGGCAGAGGCGTTGCGCGACTGCGTCGTATTCGCTGACGATAGCGGAGAGGCCTTGCGCTGGGAAGGACTCGCTTGTTCAGTCATCTAGGAGAGACAATCGTCAGCCCGCCGACTCGTCGTCGATAAACGCCTTGATCCTAGCCGCGAAGAGACTCACGATATCATGCCTGAACTCGCCGAGCTTCGAAGGACTCGTCTGCCCGCGGCTGCCGACCGCGTTCGCCTCGAGTTCGTCGAGCTCACTTCGGAGCAAGCGCGCGACGTCGGGTGAGAACAAGATGCTCGGCGGTGGCTTACTCGGCGACGGACTCTGCAGGACATGCGCCGGGTACTGCAACCGCTTGTTTCGAGGGGGAGACGCCGGCGATGCGACAGGCGACTTGACCGAGGCCGGGACCAGCGGAGCTGGCTCAGACGCCACTGGCAGGTCGACTTGGGGCACGGTCGCTTCGGGAGCTGCCGCGAGGTGCGCAGACTGGGCCGACATGTAGCGGTCCATCATTCCGCGTTGACTCGGAATCGACGGGCTCGCATTCGCATCGCTCGTGGGCGCTGTCGCCGGCGAGGGCACGCCGAGCGCAGGCGAGTGTGCTGGCGGCCCTCCGTGCCCGCGGCGCGACGAGAGTGCCGAGGCAAGCCCGGTGCCATCATCGTCGCTCGAGCTGCTGCTGCTGTCCTCTTGGGCCCATTGCAGTACAGCGGACCCGGCAGCTGATCTGGCGCCTGATACGCCGGCGCTCGAAGACAGGCCGGCTGGCTCCCGCTTTGGACGCTTGACAGAACGGCCAACAACGTCGTCGAATGCCGATCTGGCCATCGAGCGCACTGTTGTACGCGGTGCGTCAAAGTCGAAGGCGGCCTGAAGCGAAGACGATGCCGTAGGCGTTCGGGCTGGGGTGGACTGGTACGGCGAGTCTGCCATGTGCGACGCGTCGGATGGCTCCGCAGGTTCCGACCCTTGCACAGGGCTGAGCGCAGGAGCGTGCAGATGCGCCCTCGCGCTTTGCGGCACAGCCTCCGGATGAAGGGAAGTCTGAGAAGGGTGCGACCGTGACGTCGTGCCGCCGTTCGCGACCTCCTCGCGGAGGTAACGCATGATCTGCTGCTTGGCTGCTTCGAACTGGTCCGGCGTGATGCCGTGTGCTTGCGCCTGAGCCAGCGCGTTGAGCGTCTCCTGCGACGGACCCGCTCGAGGGTGAGCGGAAGCGCGAGGAGTGCGCGCTTCGCGTCCGGCGAGGTCCGCCCCGGCGTACTGTCGCGAGGAAGCAGTATGCACTCCCGACACGACCATAGAGCTCTCGTGCTCCGACTCGGGGCCGTAGCCCCCCAGATCGACCTGTGGGGACGAGTCGAAGTGCGTACTCGACGAAGTCCGGATCCGAGTGCTCCGCCGCGCCTGGAGTTTGCCATTTTTCCCGCGAAAGGCGGCATCGTGACGATCAGACGGTGTTGCAATCACGTCGGTGGGCGGCGAAGAGGAAGACGCGTCGAAGCCGACGTGACGATGAGCGAGAGCCGGAGTCGAGTGAGTGAATGGCGACGACGAGAGAGGCGCCGGGCTCGTCATTTGATCCCGCGCCATGATGCTCGGAATGAAAGAAGAGAGAACGCGGTATGTGTGCCGTGCTCCGACCGGTCGATTTCCCGATTATGTCGCCGACCAGGTTCTGCAAGTGTCTCCCGTTAGTCCCATCACACGGGCCGACTCGAGATCCTTCGCCTGCAACGACGCACCTGAGTGGAACAGAAGCTAACGCCAGTCGAGTAGAGCCGTGTTGGTTCCCTTGGGAACGGCAGGGCGCGGGCAAGGTGTTTGTTTTTTCGCGCCTGCGCGCCGACGAGGGATGACGCCGAGAAGAGCGGCGCGTCGAATCGGCTGGCAAACGAAAGGCCGGCGGGGAGCGACGACTGGCGCGGTGGACGGTCGCTCGGCCACTCGAGTGGGTACCAGTAGCTCCAACTGCTGGCCTGTGTCCCTTTCGCGCGTCGGTAGAGCGCGAACAAAGGCGGCCGACACGGGACCGATCACAAATACGGGCGACCTGGGGTCGAGGCGGTGATGACGCGACGGCGCGCTCCGTTCGATCCGGCGAGGGTCGTCGACGTTCGACAGAGAGTCAAAAACCCTGTCTGACTGATCCAACCGGGCGCGTGGTCAAGTAGTCGCGAGGAGTCGTTGGTCACAGGCGTCGACGACTTCGAGCGAGTGATCCTGCAGCGGGCACAAAGTGTGGCCTGAGGCGGTTCAGACGGCCGACGTAGAGGATTATGGACCAGCTGTGAGCTGTTTCCAGAGTCTGTAGCGTTCCCGCAGTGGCAAACGAGGCCGCTGTAGTCACTTCAAGGCAGGCAGGTTCCAGAAGCCAGCCGCCGACTCTGCGCGGGAAAAGTTTGTCGTCGAGCGCGCCGCGCGCATTTGGCACCGCCGCCGCCCCGACGCGTCGCCTGCAGCTGCCCCGGCCCGGCAATTTAACACATGCGCATGTCGCAGCGCAGCGTTCAGGAACCCTTCCATACATCTGGACCTCAATATGACACGTCTAGCCGAGCTCTGAACCTCACAGCAGCGAACAGAGACACCCCGTCCTCTCGCCTTTTCGCGATCCTTTTGCAGGTCACGTGCGAGAATTCCAAGCCTCTCCCGCGCAGACTCGACCGGTCGCGAAACGCTCTCGCAGCTCACGGGCACACGCAAGTCCCGCCCGCCCTGCGAAGTTGTCGGCAACGAGGCCGGGAGGCCAATCATTGCAGAGCAAAGGGCTGCAGCCACGTGTCGGCAGCTTCAAACTGCTCGGCCAGTTCCGGCGCAATCGCTGCCCCTGCACTCGACTGCCGCAGTGCGCGAACCGCAAGCATGATCTACGAGAACCGCAGTGCGAGAGGAAAGGAGTCAGTATCCATCGACCTTCGGTCATGCGAATTGCAGCACGGCGTGACGCCTGCCAGGACGAGCGAGTACGAATTCAAGCCAGAAGAGAGGACTGACCAGGTGCCAGAAGCGGAAGCCGCGCTCGAGCTCGGCCCGAACGTTCTTGACGTTCGGGAATGCATCCTGCAGCAGCTCGAGGACCCCACCCCTGGCCTCGCGGACCTTTTCCCGCTCCTCCTTCGTCGCCGCTCCCTCGGTTCCTTCCTTGAGTGTCGTCCGCGTGACCACCTCGACACCGCCGGCCATGTAGCACATGGCGTCGCCGTACGCCTTGAACAGAATCCCCATGCCGGTGTTCGTGTCGACCTGGAAGGGCAGCGAGAACGCTACGCCGAGGTAGTCACCGTACGACCGCTGGGCGTCCGACCGCAAGAGACTGTTGACGGCGATCGATTCGAGCAGGTTGCGCATTGACCGGGAAGCGGCGCGGATGAACGAATTGAACGCGAGTAGTTCGCGCGAGAGCGGGCCGTTCCATGCTCCAGGCTGTCACGTCCGGATTCGTCCGTGAGTGCCGTCTCGAACGCGATGCGACGAGGAGATAGCCGCTGAACTCACAGTGAAGACGAGAGGGACGATGCTGAGGACTCGCATGACGAGGAGCATGCTCCGCTTGTCTGCATCGGTACCTCCCTGGAAGTTCGGACCGCCCGAGTACGGCCGAGTACCGATCCGGCCATTGTGCAGGACATTTGCGCGGAGAAGCTCGACAGCGAGGAAGAGCGGCTCTTGGAACTTGTCGTTGACCTTCGAGTTCTTCATCGCGAGGTACAGGGCGGAAGCGTAAGGAGTGTGCTGATGGGAGGATGTGAGCAGGCTTTTAGTTTTCGCGCGGCGCACAAGAGCGTGTACAGTCAGCTTGAGTCGCAAGAAGCGGTCGCGTGCGAGACTGGGCTCACGACCGGAGTTCCAGGAAGCGCCAGATTGTGTTGGCGACAATCTCGTCCTTCTTGTCGAGTGGCTGTACGCAGAGGCCGATCAGCAAAGCTATCACTGACGCCAGGAGCTTTTTGCGACGAACTCGACCGGAAGTTTTGGGCACCATCGTGCGCTGGGCGAGGCCCGCCGTGCTCGTCCCGCCGAGGCACAAGCAGAGATCGATCGTAGAAGACTGGTCAAGAGGGGCTTTTTTATCAGCGTGTGCGCATCGCTTACACGGCGGGAAGCACTCACAGCTTGTCTTCGCAGCTCCTCCTCGATATGCCGCGCGTTGACGTTCCATTTCGAGACGGTCTCGATAAATGCCTGGGTCTGCGGAGCGGCGTGCGGTATCGGGAATTCCTGGCCCGGCGCAAAGTAGTAGAGAGCCGAGACCGGCTTCTTGTGCCAGAGTGGGTGGAGCACGTTGCTGACGAGGGCGAGGGCGACGCAGCGCGGCGACTGCGGCGGTTCCGTCAAGTTCTTGATGAACCGTTCGTACTCGGGCGACGAGCCGCACAGTGGAGGTTGCTCGATCACGTGTCCGGTCGCGAGCGGCGCGATCACACTTGGGCTGATCAAGCCCCGGAAAACTTGGTAGTACACCTCGTCGGGCAGGTGCGATGAGAAGATCTCCCCGAGGTCGACCGGCACGTCGGCAGTCGTGTGGATGTGTGCAGGCTGGGTGTGCGCATTCTGACCGAGCGGTGCGGGCGGTGGAGAGACGAGCGGGAGAGGGAGGACGCGACCCTCGTGCGCGACGAGGACGAGCGAGTACTTGATCATGGCGCGTGACCGCGCGAACGTGTCGGCATAGTTGGTCTCCCGCACAGGAGCAAAGTTCTGGTGAGCCAAGACGGCATTCGCGCCTGTTCCGCGCTGCTTGAGCACCTCGACGACCGATCGGAGGTGGAAGCCCTGCGGGTCGATCGCGGGGAAAGTCGGCGAGCCGTCAAAGCCGGCGAGGATGCACAGGTCGAGGAACTGGTCCGGAGTGAGCCCCATCGACTCGAGGATGGCGGCTTTCGACGCGAACGAGATCGTTTGGTTCTGGAAATCGATGTCGAGGATGACGCGGTCGAGGCCGTCAAACATGAAGAGCTCATTCGCGCCGTAACTCGCGTGGATGTAGGCGCGCTCGTGACGCTCGAGGTATGCGAGCTGCGCCCAGGCGAGGTACGGTGCGACAACAAACTCTGTCGAGCGCTGCTTGAACTGGCGATGGACGAGCCGGAGGACGTCCTGCGGCGAAATGGAATCGGACGCGGCGAACTCGGCCTGCGCTTCGGGCACGCGCCCTTGCTCGTACAGCTCCCACGCTTGCCCCCGGCGCCAGCTCTTTTCGCTCGTCGGGACGGGCCGTTCTCGGTCCAGCGGGTTAATCCCGTTGAAGACGAGGACCGGTTTGATCCCGAGGGTCTGAAGGGTCTGCATGTTGTTCTCGATCTAGCATCGCGTGCGGACGTGATTATCAGAGTCAGCGAGCGGGTCGTCACAACGGTCCGACTTTGTTTGCGCCATCGTACGGCGGGAGAACCTCCTCTGCGCCTGGCAGCACTCTCGGATAGGAGAACGAGCACGCACCTCGGCTGTCAACGTCAGCGGAGCTCCTCCGATCGCGGGAGTGAACGTGTCGTGCGACTCGAGCGATTCTCGGACCTTGAGAAGCTTTTTGAGATAGTGCGTCGTGTCTATGCCGAGTCGCGTCCCGGACAAGGCACTGAGCGGACATGTCGTGACGAGTCCGCGCTGTACGGTCGCATTTCACGTCAGCACACACACCCAGAGCACTCTGTCACGCGAGCCGTGATCGTCACCTCTGCGAGCCAGGCTGTATGGGAACGATCGGGTGAACCGGCCAGCGTCAGTGACGAGTTCAACCGGTCCAGACACGACGGAGCCATGCTCCTCGCTCGGCTCGACTCACCATCCAGACCGCGTACGCCCATCTAGTGCTCCGTGTCAGTCACCGCGTCCTGTCAGGCAGGAGAGATGCGAGACGAGACGACGACGAGCGATCGGTCGGCGAACGCGTTGCAACGAAAAGGTGGAGCTTCGGAAAGAGTTTTCCCGCTTCGGAGGGGCAACAATAATTCGTACACAGGGAGGCAAATCTCCGGTGCAGGGCAAGACAGTACGAGACGACAACAGACGACGGAGGAGGAGCAGCGTCTACTGAGGGTGGCGAAAAAAGGCCAGCCACCTCTAACGTTACGGGAGCGCCAAGAAACCGGTGCTGGAGAAAGGGAACGACGCGATGCCCTTTTGCGGCACGATTGACGGAGTGAGATGAGGGAGGAGAGGAGACGGTGGGGTCGTTCATGCATGGGGACGCGAGGGCGATGCGAATTTTGCGAGAGTGGGAGAGCGTCGGCGTTCTTACAAACCGGACGGAACGGTGGAGACTGGTGGCGGCTTGTTGTGGCCGCCCTTGAGGAAGAAGCGGAAGCCTTCGTACGACAGCCCTGCGGTACCACAACGGGCTCAGCGGGCAACCTCCACTCGGTTGGCGCGAAAGGGGACGTACAGCACAGCGCGTTGCTCGGAACGTTGGTCAATATCCGCGGCGCCATACCACGCGTGAAACCCATCAAGCCCTGTCGCTGGTAGATGATCCGGAAGGCGTCGGTGAGACCGCGCGCGTTCCGGATCTGCGCCTCGGACGAAAGACCGCGCGTCTGCAGGAGCGTCTTGCACACGTCCAGTGGGGTTGTGACGGCAGCTGCGACCGCGCCCGCGATACCGCCAGCAGTAACGTGGGTGAGCGGCGAGTAGGTATTAGAGGGGTTGATCCGGTCCCTGCGGGAACAAGCAGACGGGGTTAGTCGTGTGGGCGCAGCTCGACCGGACGCGATCCTCACTTGATGTATTCATATGTCGAGAACTGGACGGCCGTGAACGGGACAGTCATAGTAAGGGTAGTCGGGTACGAGACGTAGAAGGCGCCGAGACCTTCGGCGCGATACACGGTCCGGAAAGTTTCGGCGACGGTCCGGAACTCGGATCCGTGAGCCTGCATCCGCTGCTTTACAACTATGGGGTGTAGAAATCAGTCGAGCGCGCACAGAAGGATGAGTTCCAAATAGATTTGTACCATCGAAAGGGTTCATGAGAGCGTCAGAAGTCACAGTCGCGAGCGCGCCTGCTCCCGCCGTCGCGAGGAACGAGTATCCCCCCTCATTGCCGCCCGCAAGCTCTTTGGCGAGTTCGTACGTCCCAAAGTAGACGGCGTGGGCCGGTCCGGCACCGAGAATGACGGACGCGACGCCGCGCCATAATCGCCTTGTTCCCTCGGTCGTGGAGATCCGCGTGAACGCGTCGCTCATGGACGCGTAAGCTGCTGCAGGAGATGCAGACAGCACTTGCATTCGAGTCTGCGAGCGAGGGCCAAGAGGGGTCCGAGTCAGCGATTGCGATCACGGAGGGCGACCTCAGCGAGCTGCTGCGATGGGCTTACCTTGATCATGTCGACCGGAAACATGACGGCATGCTCCGAGATTCCCGCGAGTGAGCCGGCGAGCATGTTGATGGCGAGCGAGTCGGTACTGAGACCCTCATAGTCGACTTCTTCGATAATCTCGGCCATGTCGTGTGCGGGTCGATGCGACGGGTCAGGCGACTCGGCGGCGAAATGTTCCGGGACGGGAGATAGTGCCCGCAGCTAGAGCGATTTATCAGTCGAAGGTGAGCCGCGCGGGAAGCAGTGCTCCGAGCGTCAAGACGAAGCGCGGGCGAAGAGACGATCCGAAGGGGAGTCGGAAGAGTCGGAGGATCGGCACGGAGCTATCGTCGGGCCCAACTGTACGAGAAAGGCATGCACAGTCAGCACTCGCGCGCTCGGGATAGACTGGTACTGCTGCGCCTGAACCGGCAGCAGTTTCCCTAGAGCTGGCGCGTTCCGGGATCGACGAGCCTGCCTGCGACCTGGCTGAGTGAGTCTCATACCGGCGGGCTTGATCCGCCTCACAGGCTCCTGGCCGTACTCCTGCTCAGTACAAGGGAAGAACTAGGCCGCCTTGTAGCGCCTGCGGCGGGTCGGCGAGAAGTCCGAGGTGTCCGAGTCGAGAGAGCGAGCAGCTGGTCGTCGAGGACCGCCGATAACGGCGAGGCGGGCAGTCTAGAGCGACGGCCGGAGGATGTCCAATCTCACCTTGCTCTTTTTGAACCGAGAACAGCTGGTCTCCGCGGATAGCGAGGCGTAGAAGACGCGAAGGCGGCGTTTCACCCGGACGAGGCGAGGAAAATTTGTCGGCGAGCACCCGGGGCCATTTCGCAGCATGCCCCTTTCTTACGGCCCATACGAGCAAACGCCTGGTGTAACAAGCTGACAATGCGAGGAGATAGTCTATAAAAAAGGAATTGGAATGAGACGAGCGCTTGATGGAGGTTCACGGGCGCCGGCGCGAGCAAACCTCCGGCCGGCGCAGTCCCGTGCATCGCAGCTCGTCACCTCGTGCAAGAAAAGACAGTCCTGCGCGACAGTCGTGACGCCAGGAGAGGAACGACAAGAAGTGGGTATGCGATGTGAAGCGATGCAGAGGGGCGGCAAGGCCTCTATTGGGAAGCGGCTGCCTCGAGGGTCTGGCCCATTGCCCGCTGCTGGGATGCGACCGCGTTGTGGAGGAGAATGCTGTAAAAGCAGCATCACGGAGTCAGTATACCTCAGCTCGGAAAGGAAGCGTGCTGTCAGCTCCCAGATGGGCTTACTCTTCTTGCTCCCACGGGTCTGTTGTACCAATGCCGTCAGTACGTTATCCGTATATTGTCCGTTCCGCAGACGCGGAACTCACAGTCGACCCAGACGTCCGGAATATCGGCTCCTGAGAAGTACGAGACGTCTTCGGGGATCTCGGCGCGCTTCTCCTTCAGCTTGTTGTGGACTGCGAGAGACGCAACGCAGGTTAGCGCGAGACGTCCGGAAAGCGGAGCGAGCAATTGCTCCACGCACCGACAAAGATGGCGAGCTTTGTTTCGGGGAGTTCGGCCTTCTTCTCGGCAGAGAGCTTGTCGAACTGCGCCTGGATGTCCTTCTTCAGCTCCGTCACGGCGTATCCGAGCGTCGTCCGCGAGTCGTCGACCTCGTCCTGCGGTGTAACTTTGTGTCAACCTCCTTTCATCGCGTTTGCGGGCCCACGACGGCCGGGATAGAGTGCTCACGACAATCAGGATCCGCCGACCGATCAGCGGCCGGTTTCCGAGCGTCGAGAAGTCGAGCCACTGTGTCCGGATCACCTCCTTGCCGAGCTTCTCCTCCATCGCGAGTCCGTTCGCGCCGTCCGCCTCGCCGACTTCCTCGTAGAGCGAGAGACCGATCGCCTGGATAGGGATGTTGCGTCGCTTACCGTCGGCGGTCGAGACGCGCTTGAGGAAAGTCCGGAGCACTCGTGCCGGGAAGAAGCTGTGTGACAAGTGACCGAAGCGCAAGAGTCAGCAAGACTGGAACTGGCGAACCACTCGGAAGCGGGAAGGAAGCAGGGCAAGTCAGGCTCACCCTCCTCCGCCGATGGCGACCATGATATCCGGGCTGAGGTCCCCAGCAAATACGCGTCAGTAAGAGACTGTTTGGCGCTGCCTTCTCGCACGCGAGCAGCTCTTGAAGTCCGGCTTACTCGAATTGCTCCTTGATCCGCTGCGCCGTCTGTCCGATCGTGACGTGAATCTCGTCGTACGTGATTCGGAGGTGACCATCGTTGGCGTTCGGAGCTGCGGCGGGACCTCCCATTTTGCGGAATTCTGGCGGATCGGAGTCGATTGAAAGGTGGAGATGACGGTTCAGGGTCGAAGCGGTGGGGACAGGGATGTGCGTCAGCGTCCGATCATTGTGCTTTTCGACGGCGCGCAGTAATCTCGACTCACCTGTATCAGTGCATACAAGTCGGCACGAGTACAGAGGAGCGTGACGGCAATCGCAGCAAACGGGTCGCAAAAGGTGTCGTCGGAGAGCGAGAAGAACACTCGGTCAGCGGCTACAGTCCGGCACTGACTAGGTTGTGCGAATGGACTAGCGGCGCACGATTGTGTAGCTACGAGGAGATGAGCACTTTGAGCTTCAGGGAGCCGTAGAGCGCCGTACGTCAGACGCGACTCGGCGAGCACGACGCCCGAAAAAAAAAAGTTGAGTGCCGGCTCAAGGCCAAGTGACAGGGGGAACACGGGAGCCACTCTGCTGCAGGACAGGCAGCACGTGCCGCGAAAAGGGCAGCCGAACCGGACCCGCGGACGTAACGACGAGCGAACCCGAGTTGAGCGTCACAGACACAGACGAGCGTGTATACTCGGGACTGCTCGCACCGCCAAGGCTTGCACTGTGCTCCCTGTATAGCTTGGCCGCCAACTGTGCCCGAGTCGCTATACGCACCTCGATATCTCGTCCGTCGACCGTCTCGACTTGCGAACCGACTTGCGCATCGTCCGACCGAACTCTATAGGCGGCAGGGTGTAGGGACACAGCTCAGAGAAATCGACGTGGCTGCAGTGCGCGCCGCAGCCAAAGCGACGCGCGAGAAGATGGCGGAACCTTCATCGCCGCGGGTGAGGCCAGCAAACGTGGAGACGCCTACTGGCGGACACGCAGCACAGGACCTGCAGCGAAAGACTTCGCGCGCGCATGGCGCACCGACGAACCGGCACCCCGACCCGGTCCAACTGCACTCGCTCGCGCTCGAGGACGGGCCGCTGTACCGCGCGACGCTAGTCTCGCTCGAACGGAGGGCCAACAGCCTCCGCGCCGCCCTCAAGAAACTCGTCCGCGCACTCGAGACGAGCCTCGCTGCCCTGCAAGCGGATGCCTACGCCCAGGCGACGCTCGACGAGGTCCTCGAGGACTTGTCGGCCGGCAGCTTCACGAGCGAGAGCGAAGCGCTCAAGGGGCTTTACGCCCGAGATCTGCGCGTGGCCCGGATGGCCGCACGAGGAGCACTTCAGCGCGAGACGGACCGGGCGCGTGAGATCAGCGACCGGACAAAGGGCGCGATCGACCGACTCAAGGGCGTCGAGGAGCGCAGGAAGGCCTTCGAGGCCGACGCGAAACGCTACTACGACGAGCTGGCCAAAGTACGTTGACCCGTCTCCAAGCTCTCGCTCCATTGCCTTTGAGCTCACCTCGCCTTGGCACCCTGCAGTACCTCGCGCGGAGCGATCCAGACCCGGTCAAGCTCGCTCAGCTCGACACGAAACAGGCGGAACGGGCAGATGCCTTTCGACGCTCCCGCATCGAGTACTTTGCGTTCCTAGAGGGTCTCGTCGACGGCGAAGAGCGAGCCGTGGCCGAATGGCTGCGGAACTGGGCGACTCCACCCGTCGAGCACGAAATCACCGTGCCAGTTCTGACGACGGAACCGGCCGACCTGCACACTTCGCCAGTCGCAGTAGCACAGCGCTCACAGTCCCCGACCATGAACGATTTGCCAGCGTATATCGTCGACGCGGTCTCGGCGCCGGCGGCCGCATTGGGCCGGATTGACGTCCCCGCCAGCGACGACGGCCGCTCGTCGGCACCCGCCACTTCGATTCACTCGTCTCTCAGCCGTGTCACGACCGGAGGCGAAACGGGCGTCTCTTCCTCTGGCGCAACTTCTCCGCAGCTGGAGGATCCGAAGCGGCGACGCCGAACTTCGCTGCCTCATTTCGGCTTCGGGAGTCCGCCTATTCAGAAAGAGGCCAGAGACGAGAAAGAATCGCAGGAGGGCGGTGCGCGGGATCGCCTTAAGGGCTTCTTTCGGTCTGCACACCAGTCGATCACTGCCGCGCTCCCTTCGTCCCCGTCGATGTCGACGCTTGCAGCCTCGTCTCTCCTGCAGCCGCCGCTTTCGCCTACGCTCCTGCAGACGGCGGGCGGCTCAGGTGCTTCGAGCTCGCACGCAGCTTCCACTGGGTCGCGCGAGAATCATCCTGTTTCACCACGGCCGTCTGTGCCGAGGAGCGATTCGTCCTCGCGTCGCAAGGAGGGGTTCTTGTATGCCACGGAGACGAGTCAGCGGCACACGCAGTCTGGGGACGGCGGTGCACGGTACCAACGCTTCTGGGTCGTCCTCGAGGACCACCTGACCGAGTACGACAAGTGGACCGACGCGATGCAGGTTCACGGTTCGCCGATCAATCTCCGCTACGCGACAGCGCGCATCAGCCAACAAGCGGGCGAGCGCCGCTTTGCTTTCGAGGTGTTGACGCCAGAATGGCGCCGCGTCTACCAGGCGAGTAGCGATGCCGAATGTCGCGCATGGGTCGAAGCCATTCAGGCGCGTGTCGAGAGCCTTTTGAATGGGTGCGTCCGCTTGGCCAAAGTCTCCTGCTGTAGCGTATGTTCCGCTGACACCCGCATTCTCACAGCACCTCCTCGATTCGCCACTTCGACTCGTCCAGACTACAAACCGCGACACTGCCGCCTGCACTCGACGATTCTGGATTCTCGTCCGCGGCGGGCGCGACTTCGCCGAAAACTCGATTGCCCGACTTCCTTTTCCGACGCGCGTCCGCAGGTCACTCGCGGAAAATGTCGCGGGACCAGCACAAGCGGGAGAAGCGCAGGTCTCATCAGATCCCGATCCCGACGGTCACGATCGGCGAGGAATTCGGCGACTTTTCTTTGTTTGACAAGTCGCGGCGCCGCGAAATGTTGGCGCATTCCGAGGGCGACGTCGACGGGGATGCGGCGAAACCGGCTCTGAATGGTCTCGGTCTGCCTCTCGACTCCAGGCTGATCCCCGCTGCGACGAAATCGTCACCAGACTTGTCCAATCTCGGCGATCCACGAGTTCCGGGATTCCGCCAGAACCAGCGCTCTGCCTCGGCGGGTCACGAAGTGTCAGACGGAGCATCGCATGAAGGCGTCAGCGAGGATGAGACCGAGCTCTCCCTGCACGACCGAGCGATCTACGACGCCGTGAGGACCTGGGTCAAGCCTGGAGACGAAGCTGCAGGTCCGCCCGCGCTCAATCGCTCCGACAAGTACAGCACGGCAAAGCGAATTCGCGAGATCGCCACCCAACCCGGGAATGACCGCTGCGCAGACTGCGGCGCGCCCGCGCCCAAGTGGGCGAGTTGGAATCTGGGCATCACGGTCTGTATCCGGTGTAGTGGCGTTCATCGCAGTCTCGGCACGCACATCAGCAAGGTGAAATCGATCGAACTGGATGGTGAGCTATTTGCCCCTCGTTCCTGATGCTTCGACGCTGACATTCTCCCCGGTACAGATTGGACCGAGGAGCAGGTCCTCTGTATGGAGAAGATCGGCAACGTCCGATCGAATTCGGTGTATGAAGCTGCCCTGCCGGCTGACGCGCACAACGCACTGACAGACGCGTAAGGCCCCCGAGCGCGTCATTCCCTGCGGGGTCGTCGTCCAGAGCTGACTCGCGCGATACTCTATTCCAGAACTATCGGGGCCTTTATACGACAGAAATATGTCGAGGGCCAATTCCGGCAATAGAAGCGTACGACAGCGAGAAATGAAATGCTGGTGCGCAGGAGCAGCGGGGCCGCCCGTCCGAAAGTTGGTGGCCGAGATGGGCAAAGAGTCTTCTATTGCCGGGCATCTACTCTGAATCGGAGCCGCTGGTATAGCTGCCGCTTTCGCTGCCCGAATCCGAGCCCTCCTCGTCCTCAAACGTCCGCTGGTCCACCTCGTAGCCGAGCGCCTCGAAGTTCTTGACGACCTCGTCCATCTTTGCGAGGCCGAGCGCAATGCTCGTGATCGATGTTTCGGGACGGAAGATGGGGGCGATCCAAGTCTCGATGACTCGCAGGATGTCCGCGGCCGAGATGTCCTTTGTATTGGCGAGATGCTTGCGGCCGTAGTTGGGCGGAAGACCGAGCAAAAGATTCGTAAAGGACGCGTTGGCGGCCGCGTTGATCGTGGCTTCCTTTTCCGCGGTATTGTACGCGAGCGAACTCTTGGCCGACTCGATCGTCAAGTCGTCCATTTCGAGCTTGCCGGCGACGAGTTGGTCGATGAGGTCGCGAGCGGCAAGGAAGGCGGCGTGCGAGTCGGGCGACTTGTACACGCGGAAGTAGACGAGCCCACTCTCGATGTCTTGGTGGATGCTCGCTCCGTACGCGAGCCCAGCCCCCCGCAGGACTGTCGACATCGCGCAAGGGGTCAGCGCCGTGCTGCTTTGTGTGGGGTTCTCGAGACGACATACACTTCCAGAGGTAAGACTCCATCGCGTTGAGCACCGCACGCGCGACGGTCAAAGCAGGTTGGTCGGGATGTGTCCTCGAGTCGGGACCTTTTGCGACGTGGTAGGCGAAGCAGCTCTCGATCGAAGAAATACCGTAGACGATCGCCTGCAGCATAGTGGGTTAGCAATCAGGCTCGATGTCAATACTGGGTCAAAGGCTCACCTTCTTTGCGGGCTGACGTCCGAGTGAGCCCATAACTTCGCTGCTGAGGCGAACCGGGCAAAGCTGGTCTTTCTGCAAAGAGGGAGATCACGCTATTAGTCGGCAGATACCTAAGCAGTCCGGTCGCGGAACGTGTGCACACCGGGAACGGCTCGATAGCCTCGAAGTCGTCCAGCCAAGCCGAAGCTGGCTTCTTCAGGCTGAGGATGTCCCCCTTGACTTGCACGCGCATCGTCCGAGGGTCGGTCACTGCCGACCTAAAGCATCAGCACGTTTTCGACAAAGCGTCGAAAGGATACCCACGGGCACGGCGAAGGGCCTCGAATTGGCGAACAACAGCGTCCGGCTTTTCCTTCAAGTCCTCGAGGAACGCTGGGAAGAAGTCGATCCGGTTGAAAAGGTTGAGGGCGATGTTCGTACTTTCGATGGAGCATTGCGTCAGATGATGCGGTCGTATCTAGCGGGAAAGCAACGTACCTGGCGTCCTGGCTGATCATCTTGCGGTACGCGTTGTACGAGACTTCGGACCCGTCTCGTTTCTCCGACGGAAGACCTTGCAAAGCCTTTGTCGCTGCAATCTTGAGACGCTCCGGCGTGTACCGCGAGTGGTAGAGCAGGTCCCGGATCCAGCGGATCGCGACGTCGTACTTCTCCTTGGCGACCTTGACCTTGAGTGTGATTCCTTCTTGCAGGGGCGAGTTGACGTTGATCGAGTAGGACAGCGTCTCGGCGTCGAGTTGCTTGACGACATCTTCGAACTCGAGGACTGAGCCATCCGGTCGCTCGATCGGCAGCGTGAAGAACGAGTCGAGGTAGACCGGCAGAAGCGCTCGAAGGGCAGCCGCATCGGATCCGGGCACGTCTTGAGGGAAGAGTACGACAGAGACTTGAATGAATGCCGAATTGATGTCTGCGGTGTCGCTGAGAGTCAGCCTCGTTCGACTGCACCTCGAAGCTAACGAAACACTTACGGTCGAATTGCACAAAGAGCGGGAGCTTGGCGCCGTCCGCATCGACGTGATCCTGGACCTGATTGTGCACGCCATCGTCCGCAGCGATCCCGGCGCTGCGAGCTGTCTCGACTTTGATCCACTCGATTCCGTCGACGTCCGGAACGGGGAACTTGCGGATGATCTCGTTCGGCACCGGGATGTCGTTCTTCGCCTGCGCGTCCTCGATCTCCTTCTGCAGCTTGGCAAGACCTTCGGGGCCGTAATGCTTCTTGTTCTTCTCGATCAAGGCCTTCGCATCGGCTTTGATCTTGTCAGCAAGCGTCGGCGACGGCCTTCCGACCACGGTCAACGCCGGAGCATCGACGAAGAACCTGCGCGGCGAGTGTCATGAGCGAGAGGTTCAACGAAAAGCCCGCATGCTGAATCACGTACCGCTTGAGCATTGCCGCCCATTCCTCGGCAGACCACGAGTCGAGGGTGCGGTAGAGCGAAGTCATCTTGAGCGAGCCCCTGAGGTCTGAGCCGTCCTCAGCTCCCCAGATACCGTCTATAGAATGAGATTGAGATGTGAGTCACAAATGCAGGGCCTGAATGACATGCGCTGCACGTACCTGCCACGACGGCGTTGCAGATCACGTCGGAAGCATCGGTTTCCATCGACTCGTACAGCTGTAGCTTTTGACGCTCGAGCACCGACGCCATACGTTGCATGTCGATACCGTCATCTGCAATGCGGCCGAGGGTATGACGGAGCCGAGCTGAGAGCTCGTCGAGCTCCTCGATGGGCACGGATGCCAGGTATGCGCAGATGACCGTCGGGTTCTCCGACGAGGCATAGAACGAGATATCTGGACGCGTCCGTTCGTCAGCTCGGATGACGATCTACGCCGAGTGGCCCAAGCCTAGCGTACCGGTACATGCCGGCTCGTCGATCTCGATAAACTCTTTGCTGAGCGGCGAGACGGCAGAGTCCGTCAAGTAGACGCCGAGGACTTCGAGCGCCAGATCGTTCAGGAAGTCGTTGTGGGGCACACCAATCCACGCGACCATGAGCTCGCCTACAGTCTCATCGCGCTCCGGGAACTCGACGATTTCCGTCCGATCGGTCGGCAGCTGCGGCGGGTTCGACGCGGTACTCGACTCGACGAAGGGACGGACCCAACCGTCGGGGCGCCGTCCGTGAGCCTGTCCGTGAGCGGCGATAGACGGGATGACGTGCTCGGTGAGGGTGGTGAGGAGCTTGGTTGGGTCGAGGGACCGGCCGTTGACGATGAGCGTGATGTTCTGCGGTACGTACATCGACGCGTGGTATTCGCGGACTGCAAGACGGGGAAAGTTGGTCATCTGTGATCGTGCACAGGTCTCATGCGCTGCGCTCACTCTGCTCGACTTTGAGAACGCGAAGCGCCTCCATGAGACCGCCCGTCTCACTTCTGAGGCCATTCTTCGTCGAGTAGAGCGCGCGCTGAAGACTACACGGAGGGAAGACGTCAACGATGATGATACCTGCGTCAGCCGAGCTCGAATGTACCGCAGCTGCATGAGATCGCTGCTTCCGTTCTCGCGCCCGCTCATCTCCGCGTAGACCTGCCAACGTCGGCGCGTCAGCGGCATCATGGCGATCAGCCACGGTTCGAACAGAAAGACGCACGACTCCGCTGTCCTCGCCCTTGCCGTTGATATTGTGCACTTCGGTAACGAAGCCCTCGCTCGTGATCGTCGGGTAGAGGATGTGGTCAAGGTACACGGGCAGAATACTGAGGAAACCTTGCTCTCCCGCGGTAGCCTAGTAGCTCGATGTGAGTCGTAGCTTTCGACGAGCGTATGCAGGAGGGAACTCACGACAGTGTAGGTTGTATCGGTCGCGCTGCGCGAGGCTTGTAGTCAGATCGGAGACCTACGCACTCGCGGCTCGGTGCCTCTTACGCAGTCCACGCATTGGTCCCAGCCGCAAAGCTGCGGCTACGTGGGGGCAAAATGCACGCGTCAGCTCGTGGAAAAGGTTCTGTAAATGGTGGACGGAAGCGCGCGAAAAGCAGCGACGGCTTACTTGGCGATCGTGTCGAGGATGCCTTTGAACGGGTACTTCTCGCTGCCGAGGAAGATCTGATACAGGGTAATGTCAGCGACGTCCGGTCGGGGCTGAGCAGCGAGCTCGTACCAGATGCTCGAGAGTATGAGGTCGTCCGGTATCTGTGAACAAGCCGGCGAGTCACCAAGTCAGTTCTCTTCCGTTCCGTTCCTATGGCGCAGCCTGCGGCAGTACTGACCATCTTGGATCTCCGTAACGACGGAGAAGTAACCCTGTACGAGTGGACCTAGCGAATTCCCAGATCAGCAGGGATTAGGCCGAAACGGACGCATCGCTGAACGCTCACTCTCGTTGCTGCCGTAGACGACCTTGAGTCCGGTACTCTCGGACTGCCACTTGGCGATACGAATGCCCTTTGCGAATTCGAGTTCGTCGTCGACGATCAGACGAAAGTCGCCGACCTGTTGAGGCATGTCGACGTCCATCGCGGCAACCATAGCCGTTGTGCTGACTCTGCGGGTCGCTTGCTGGAGTGTATAGCTTCGCTTTGTCTCCTGAACCTGCTTGGTCGGTCGGAACAAGCTTGCGCTGGCGCGAAGTGGCGGAAGAGACGGTCGGAGCAACGCCGGTGTACGGGTCACGAGACGCAGGAGAGCCACGGCGGAGAGTGACACGCTAGTGTGCTAGCGAAAGGCTTCTCGCGTCCGGATCCTGACAGGACAGTGCGGCTGCTCAGGAAGAAGGAAGAGGACTCGGACAAGCACGTGAAAAGGTTTCCGAAGTCTACAGCTTGTTGACATCGAGCACGTAGCCAAGTTCGGTGAATTTCTTGAGAGTCTGGTCGCGCATGCGCGGAGAAGTGGAGATGCCGACGACCGAGGTCGAAGACTCAAAGAGGGGCACGATCCAAGTCTGAATCGCGCTGAGTACCGCGTGCACGTCGACAGCCTGCGGCAGCGGGCGCTCATGAGCTTCTCGACCGTAGATAACGCACCTGTGCGGGTCAGTGTGAAGATAGAAAACGCACCTGGACTCGCTGCAGGAAGAGTGAGGTCCAGTTCGCGGGCAGGCCGTAGATTACCCGGTCGGTGAACGAGGCATCCGCCTGGTCCAACATACACTACGAGTCAGCGACGAAGCGACGTTTGTGACGGGCGTGGGCACCGCGGAAGGTACTCACCGCAGCGGCCGCGACGCTGAATCCGTCGGCCCATTCGAAGACGATATTGGATTTTGCCGTTATCAAATCGTTGTTCGTGATCGGGACCTGCCGTGAGGTAGTGTAAGCAAATCCTGTTGCATTCGTGCACTGGCCGAGCATACCTTTTCCTGCGCGAGGCGTCGGACCACTTTCTTCGCCGCGGCCCATGCGCTTCCGAGGTTCGGAGCCTGCCAGATCTGCAGTCCAGGCGGTCAGGCGGGTGCTTCTGCCCGTTAGATGGACCGTGAAGCTCACTGCAAGACTGAGTTGGCCTGCGTCCGTGTTCAAGTCGATGCTCAGACCGTAACACAAGCCAGGCCCGCGGCACGCTGCGATGATCGTGTCTCAAAAGTCAGTGCGGATCTCGAAGCGTAGGTCGCCTGAGATGTAGAAGCGACGCACCATTCCAAATGAACGAGTTCGTCGCGGACAACATGGCGGTCGCGACCACGATCGCAGCAAAGTCCTTGTGCTCCTTGTGAACTCCGCGCGATGCAGCACGCAGGAAAGACGACTCCGACGCAGCGATGACATTGAGGACGCCCTTACGCGCTGGATTGATGCCGAGAGGGGTGAGATGCGCCTGCTGTAGAGGGAGTTCGGCGAGGCCGCGAGTCTGCGGGGAATTGTGGATCAGAGCTTCTCTCTTTGATGGTGATAGACCAGGTTCAGCGTACCTGGTCTTGTGGCGGGAGCGGGAAGTGCTCGATCCACGGTAGGACCGGAGCCTGCAGCGCCTTCACGTTGCCCGTGACGCTGAAACGCATCGAGGGCGCTTTGGTGACAGCGCGTCTCTGGGCGTTCAGCGCTTTGATCAAGCTGTCAGGGTCGTCCTGAAGGCGTCGACGGTACATTTTGGCGAGACTGGCTGTCGTGGAAGCAGTCTGTAACGAGGCGACCCTGGAAAAAAGCCCCCCGTGAGCCGGTCGTTCGGGGCGGAGCGCCGGAATACGAATGGGTACTCACGAAGCGCCGTCGAGACACATGCCAGTGACAGCGTCGGACGCCATGCCCATGCCGTCCTGCAGCATGTCTGGAAGGCTGCGGATGGTTTTCTCGACGAGATTGGCGAGCCTGAGGATCGGTGATGAGTCGCAAGCCCTTCGCGGATTCGTTCCCGCGCAGCGACGTACCTTTTGCGATCGAAGCGAGTCCCATAGATTGTGTCAGCAAGCCACGACACGGCTTCCTCGTACCTCTCTGCCGGGACTCGAATGGAGATCAAGACCCCTGCGAAAGGTCGATCGATCAGCAGCCGCTCAAGCTCGCGGTACGAAGTTTCTTGAACCGCACCTTCGGAGCATGTAGACGCGTCAAACCCGATCGCGAGGTCTTCGAGCTGCTGGTAGGCCTTAGTGCTTGAGAGCGTTTCACCGGATGCGCGCTGGACCGGCATCGCGAAGAACGACGAGACGAAAAGCGGCCAGACATTGCTCGTCGACCCGCAAAGGAATGCGCATACGGAGACGAAAGATGAGGGATAGTGATCGAATTGGAGAAAGAAGGGCGACGACACGCCGGCCTTGTTGATCGATGCCTGCAACGAGCCCGGTTGCCCGCCGCTGATTCCGGGACTGCGGGCGGTCTCGATAGGCGGAATCTTGATACTCGACGTGGATGGAACCTTGAAAGGTCGCAAGGCTGTCGATGGTGCCGGTACGGTGGTGACAGCTTTGGCCTCCTCGAGAGTCTTGTCAAGCTGAGCCAGACCGATTGGACCCAAAGACCGGCGGCGGGCTGCCACGCGGGCCGCATTGGCCTCGCTCTGTTCGTGCGCCAAGTCGCTCGAGGGCGAGCCGATCATCACGAGGCGGTGCGCGTCGACGAACCACGCCGCCAGCAGGCGAAGCCATTTCTGCGGAGCCCAGTCTTTGAGGCTCGCAATGACATCGAGGTCGTTCCACATCGTCGAGAGCGATAAGGTGCGCCCATTACCGTACAGAGCATCCGTCGTGACGCCCGAAAGCACGCGATCGGCCGGAGCAGTTTCGAGGTCTTGCAGCACGTTCAAATGCCACTCGCGCAGCCGCGCTTGCATCCGGATCATGTCGAATGGTGAGCTGCAGATAGCCTCGAGTGTCGCCAGGAACACGCTCGACGCGCTCGCGAGACGGTCTTCCGGGACTCCAGCAAGGGTGAACGTGAGGACGTGCGGGTCGCGCCTCGCCACCTCGAAGGCGATGTCTGTCGGGCGAGAAGGTGAGGCGTAGCTCAATTGCGACGCAAAGATAAGAGACATGCGCACTGGTGCAGAGGGGAGAGTCGCATTCGACGAATTTCTGAGCGAGCGGGGAAGCCGATCCGGAAGAAAGATAGAACGCGATTGCCCACAAGGCGCCGATAGTCTCCCAGTCGTCGACAGCTGGACCGATCCAAGCGAGTGTCACCTGGCCAACGCTCTCGTCCGAGCTGAACATACAGGAATGTTGTCAGCAGGGCTCGCACGGGAAAGGTGGTCGTGATCAGGGGAAGGTGGTCGTAATTAGGGGAAGGTGGCCGTACTCAGCATATTCCACGTGGTGAATTGTGTCGTCTGAGATGACAGGTGGGTTGCTCGCGGTGATCGACTCGACGAACGGGCGGACGAAGGCGGACGTGTGCAGGGGCGTCGCGTGGCCGGCTGCGATCAGGTCCGGGAGGGTCGTCCTCGCAAGCGTATCGAGCAGGTCGGCCGCACCGACAGAGTGTCCGAGCACGGTCACCGTCACGTTCTCCGGGACATACATCCGCTCGTGGTACGCGCGAACTGATGTGTGAGGTTGTCAGGCTCGGGTCTGTTAGATCCAGATCTCGAAATGGCACACTCACTTTGGTCGAGGGTCAGAATCCGGAGAGCGTCGAGCCGACCTCCCGTCTCGGAGCGGTACGCGTTGCGCTTATTGTACAGCGCCTGCCGAAGACTGCAAGAAGGATCGAACGTCAGTTTTCGAGTATGCGTCCCGGAGCTG
>PJQD01000152.1:0-17455 GCA_002922495.1 Rhodotorula taiwanensis
GGGGGTCGGATGGTGCCACGAAGTGGCTGGTAGTTTTGCGTCCTGACGGAAATTACTCGATCTCGGGATCTGGCCTTACCAGGAACGCCTACGGCCGGCGGACGACCTTCTCGACAGGGTCGGCCTGCGAGCTCGGCTCGCGAAACGCAACGTCAAGCTGAGCGTGTACGGATGCCGCTGAGGAGGCTAAGTGGCGACGGCGAGCTCTCAGGTCCGTTAGCATTGCTCTCTAGCTCCCTTCTGCCTCCCGAAGCACGTCTTCGCTGACACCGCGCTTGCTTGCAGATGCTTGGGCGAGGCTTGCGAAGTGAGAGCGGGTAGGGGTCCGAGGACGCTTGGTTCCGTCGTTGTGCGCTTGAAATCGGATACTTGCCATCCCTCACCCGCCTGCTGTCGCTTGGTGTCCCGCGCTGCACCGCGCGCGCGCTGTCAGAGAGCTCGAGCGCGACCTCAGCGGCGCCAAGTGAATCGAAATAAGTCGGTACATTCTTCAGGATGAGGAAGGGATGCAAAGATGCTACAACGGACAAGATGCTACCGAATACACGTAGCCGAACCTATAAACAGGTAGTGAAGACATAGACCCGCCGCCTCAGGCCCGTGACCGAGACGGATCCACCCCTCCCATCTCGACATTGTCGAGAACGCCGGTCGCGCTCTCGCCCGCACCGTTCGCGATCCGCTCGTATGCGTACCCACCTGCTCCGGCATCGAGGCTCTTGCCCCGAATACCGAGCATGAGGAGGTCGGCCGCGTTCCCGATCGAGCGCGAGATCTTGCGCTTCCAGGCGCGAGGACCTCCCGCTCCTCCTCCTCCTGAAGAGGCGGAATTGGACGGTCCGGGGGATTGCGGACCGCTGCCGAGGGAAGAGCTCGAGCGGTGTGAAGGCTGAGCAGCGATGGATGCGGTTGAGGCCATGATTGACGAGCTCGGGACGGCGCTGAACCCGAACAAGGCGCGCGAGACGAGGTTCCTGGCGCGGTCCACGAGCGTCGAGATCGCCCCCCCGTTCGAGAGCATCGAGCGCAGTCGGTCTTTGAATGCGAGCGGGACGACCGAGATGAACGTGACGGCGACGAGCTTGAGGACGACTTCACGCGACCAGATCTTGTCGCCGAGGGGCTTTGACGGGTCTGCCGCAGCGAGCGCAACGAGGTTACCGATCGAGACGGTGGCAAAGTTGAACGGGAACGAGCCGATGAGAAGGGTCGAGAAGAAAGGTCCTAACGGCAACCTAAGCACGCCGGCGATGACCTGGTTCACGTTTTGAAGACCTGGTCAGCGCGCGTTCGGGGCACCTGGAGGAAGGAGTCTGCCCGGTTTCGACTCGCGTTCAGGACGCTGTAAGGCAAAAGAGGGAAAAACCTGGCCAGCAGGAGGTGCGAGAACAAGTCCGAGTCGGTAGGTGGCGCGACCGACGCTTGCGCAATGCCTGGGGCCGCTCCTGACGCGGCGACGGGTGGCCCAAGCTTGAGCGCACGGCGGGTCACATCGAGCGGCTTGGCAAAGTAGTACTCAACCTGCGCATCATGGCTCGTTAACGCTGATCGAGGCACTGACGGGAGCGGACGACTCACGAGAGGAGCGATCACGACCGCGATGAGGTAGGCTCCGGTGCTGCCAGTCGCCGTCCAGAGGCATGCCCACCAGGTTCCGAGGGTCGTTCCGTACAGCGCGCCAAACAGAATGTTGGTCAAGATGCTGCCCGGAATCGAGAAGCACTGCTTCCAGAGGAAGAGGAGTGTCAAGACGACGAAGAGGTGCAGTTCGGCCGTGAAGGACGACGCGCGGTACGTCGTGAGGGTGTTCGTCAAGGCCGGCAAGTCGGAGACGGAATGCGGGAGGAACAGGCCCGGCAGCGTCGCGATCGTCAAGGCGATGACGACAAAGGACGAGAGGAAGAGGGTCAAGAGGATGGCGAGTTGCGGAACAAAGTCGCGCAGCGATTTTCGCGTGGCGATCGAGTCTCCTGTCGCGAGGCCGGTCGCAGGCGGGTACAGCGTCGCAGCGGCGCCATCGCCCATCGCTGGGTTCTCGAACTGTGCGAGGATGGGTGTCGGCGCGATCGCCGACAGTTTCGCTCGGTCCGCGGCACCGCTCAAGAACGGGTCCCTTCGCTCGACGGCGGCCGGACTCGGCGTAACGGGCTGGACGAGCAAGCTGGTGAAGCTCTTGCCGCGCCGGAGGCTCATCCTTGTCAGCCCTTCGAGGCTCTTTGAGCGATTCCGGTTGGCGGCAGAGTCGACGGGCGTGGCGACCGACTCGTCGAGGTCGTCTTGGTCCATCGGCGGCAGTGCCTTGGTCGGCAGTTCGACCGAGCGCGTGAGGTGCGCCGGATCGTACGGATCATAGTGCAACAGGTCGGGCTCGCCGCCTGTCCGCCACGCCTCCCGCTCCTCCTTGACGGCCGTGCTCCCCCTCCGACTCGGCGGGATCACCCAGTACCCGCCGCCCGCGTGCTGACCTTCGACGTCTTCGTCACTGCCACTCGCTCCTTCCGCCGCCGAGTGGTAGTCTCGGGGCGTATGCGGCGGACTGTCCGACTGGGTCGAACCGGATTCTTCGGTTCCCGTCCCTTCTGTCGACGAACTCGCTTCGCCGCCGCCGCCGCCGCTTCTTCCGAACCCGGTCGCCTTGGCCGCATACTCGTACGCCCGGTCCGAGAATTTCACTCGACGCGCTTCCGAGTCGGCCCTCTGACGGGCGAGGGCCGACAGAGCGGCGGCGCCGGTGGTCATTGTCTCGCCGACGATCGACTTTGAGCGGCCCTGAGCGTTCAATGACGGTCGCGGGAACCCGGCAGTCGAGCTCGCCAAGTCGAAGGGGGCGACCCCGTGAGCTCTGGAAGAAGGAGACGGCGGCCTCTCTTCAGGATCGGACCCGTTGCAAGGCGTACTCGCTGTCGCCGGTTTCCCAATGCTCCTCGCGCGGAGTCGTCCTCCCGGTTGAGGTTGCCCAGTCTGGTACGCTGAAGCGCGACCTGGTTGATGTGGTGCCATAGTAGCTGTGGCGTCTCCTGAGAGCTTCAGGAGTTCTGAAGAGGCGTTGTCGAGTGTTTGATGGCGGCCGGCGGACGGAGCAAAGGGTCCGGCGGTCACGGCGCCGGCGGCGGCACTACTGGTCGACATTTCGCGCGCGAGTACTTCTCTCTCACTTCTATATGACCTAAATACCACAGCAGAGTGTAATACCACAGCAGAGTGTCTTTCAGGACGGGGACCTTGGGCTCGCCTCCAGTCCCAGGTACTCGCACATCTTTGCTGTGCCGATTTCTCGGAGACCGATATGAATCGCCAAGAGCTCGAGCTCGCTTCCTTTTTGATCTGATTACGCCACGATGCGAGGTTCGGCCTCGCTTGCGGCGTGCGTAGCAGAGAAGTGCAAATATGGGTCGCGCGGCTTGGTGATTCCCCCTGATGCTGGCTGCCGGCCAGGCGTCCGAGACGGCGGTCCTCGCGCTCACCACACGCTGATCAGAGACGCCGACCAGCTGGCGGGGCCTTTGAATGCATGGTCGTATGGCTATCCCCTGTACGTCATCTTGTAGACTGCCGTAAGCGTGTGCTGCGTGCGATCGACAGAAACCGACGTCGTTGTATCGATCGGAAGCGGCGGACCGTTAACATTAAGCGAAAGAGCGAAAGACCCGTGTGTATAGTCCAGGCCGTCGCCACAGTGACCCGTGCCGCTTCTCCCGTACCCGCACCTGCTCGCTGGTGGCACGCTGGCTCTGCGCGATCGTGCCCGGAGCTCCACGCAGACCGTCTCTTGAACCGTGACTTTACGCACGCTTTGACGACCACTTGGCGAGATGGCGCCGCCCAAACCCGAAGCCGTGCGCTCAGTGCCCGGGTTAGCCACTCCGAGAAAGCTTGCTGACTGGAGGCACGCACACAGGACTTGGAACATGTGCCGACGCGAGTCGCGTTTGCAGGTCACCTGGGCCACCTGACGCCGGATCAGGAACGGGCACTTGAGCAGTTCAAGGACGAGCTCGCAAAGCACGGGTACTTCCACCCAGCGACGGATGGCAATTCTGCCTCTGTGGACGATGTCACTCTGACGTGAGCCTCACCTGGCCGCCGCGCGGACTGTCAGACGAGTTTCGCTGACTCTCGAGAGATCGCACACCCTCCCAAACAGGCGCTTCCTCCGCGCGCGCAAGTTTGACGTCCAAGGCGCCTACACGCAATTCACTTCGGCCGAAGATTGGCGCCGGAACGAGCACGTCGACGAGTTGTACGACAATTTCGACATTGACGAGTTTGAGTCGGCGCGCGAGTTGTACCCGCAGTGGACCGGTCGGCGCGATCATGCCGGGTTGCCGGTTTACGTATTCGAGGTCGGCAGCTTGACAAAGGAGAAGACGGACCCGTATTCCAAAGATGCGTCCCGGCTGGAACCGCGGATCGTCGCCCTCTACGAAGTGCGCCTTGCTCTCGCGTTTCCCTCGTCGGCGGGGGGAGAGACTGGGCTGACGAATGAGGCGCCCTGTAGCACATGGTCCAGTTCGTGCTGCCGTTCTGCTCGGCCGTCCCGCATGCGCATGAGGAGACTCCCATTAGCGGCTCGGCAACACTAGTCGACATCTCGGGAGTCTCGCTGCAGCGCTTCTGGGCACTCAAGGGCCACATGCAGCGCGCGTCGACGCTCGCGAACGCGAGATACGCCGAGACGCTCGGAGCGTGAGTTGCGCGCGCGCAGCCTCGCGTTTCTCAGGCTTTCAGAACTAACTCGAATGTGTGCGCCGGCAGGATCTATCTCATAGGCGCACCTTCGTTCTTCTCTGTCGTCTGGTCAGTTTCAAGGCGGATCTATTCACGCCCGAGCTGACGCTGACGGAGCAAACCGTTTACAGGGGCTGGGTCCAGAAATGTGCGGAAACGCAACCTCTCCCGAATCGCTTTTGCCCCTTTATCATCCGGCTGACCCGACCACCCACGCAGGGTTCGACGAAGGGACCCGGAACAAGATCCACATCCTCTCGGCCGCCGACTTGACCGCCGCCCTCTCGGCTCACATGCCCGCTTCGTCCATCCCGCGCAAATACGGCGGGACCCTCGATTGGACTTTTGGTCGGTCCGGACCGAATCTCGACTCGGAGTCGAGGGAGACTTTGGGTTTGGAGGAAGGGGAAGAGTTGCCCAACGGACCGCTGAGGTGGCGCCGTCAGAAAGGGGGATTGTCGGTCGTGGGAGGGTCGGGGCGGTCGAATGAGGAGAAGGACAAGTGGAACTCGCGAGGACGGAACCGAGAGCTCCCGAAAGAGACGGTCGCCAACGGCCACCCGCCAGGCGTGACGGCAAGCGACGGTGCTGCTGACAGCGCGGCCGACGCTGTCGTCCCGCTCGCCGCTCACAAGGACGTCTCTTCATCGTCCTCCACCGCGCAAGAACCGGTCCTTCCCTCCTCGACCGCTGCGTCAATACCTTCAGCTCCCGTAACGAGGCCAACTCCGGCTGCACCAGCAGAGGCAGAGGCAGAGGCGAACGGCGAGGCACTCCCGCCACCCATCCTCGGTCTCGGCTACAGTAACGAGACCGCCAGATTCGTCGGGCCGAACGCTCAGACCTCTGGCGGCGTCGAAGCGGCAGGGGCGATCGCAGGCGCGGGACAGGCAGCAGCGGCAGCGGCAGCAGGAAGAGAGGAAGGGCACGATATCCATGTCGCGGCGCGAGAGAACGCCGGCGCTCCTATCAAAGACCTCGCCGCAGCCTTAGAAGGCACAACCTTGTAGAGCTCTGATATCATCGTTACGCATAGACGATGTTTCGGGCGGCGCGAAAAGCTTCAGCGAGAGCTGCCTCCTCCGCGAGATACACGTGGCTCTTCTCGAGGTCCAACTTCCGATGAGGCGATCAAGCGCTCAGCGAGGATTTCAGTACACCGCAAAGCACTCTACGCCCGGCCCGTCCGCGGCCCATAGGCTCGGGCAGTCCCACCTCGCTCGCGAGGTCGATTCGCGCTCGTCGTCCCGCTCCAAGATCGCCCTCGTGTAATCGGACTCGCGAAGGCGGTAAGGATCGAGAGCAGAGAAAGCGAGCGAACGGATTGGACCGGAGAAGGTGCGGGCCAGAGGGTGCGTCAGCTCCGTCGAGAGGGTCGAGGCGGGTGCGGTCGGGTGGTTGGGCGGTAGTAAGGCGAGGCCAGTTCGGAGGGAGAAGATGCGCAGGCGGGAGTCTTGTCCGGCTGTGCGTGCCAACGCCGACGACTGGAATCAGTCCACGCGGTCCGGAAAGCAACGCCCCGCGGAGGCGATCTGCCTTCTCGTCGGAAGAACGTACCGATCGCGACCCATTCGTCCTTCCAAACATCCAAACCCAGCTCGGTCGAGTACGCATTCTCGTGCCCTTCCATCTTGACGACTGGCATCGGCACCGAGTTTGAAAATGGTGCCGTGGAAACCACCCGCCCCGCCGGAGACGATGCGAGGATCCCTCTCCCCGCTGCTGACTTTTTCGGAATGTGCCGATAGGACCGTTCTTCCTGACGCGGGCTCGATGTCGGAGCGCGGAGGAACCGTAGGTCGTAGATCGCCAATTGCCTGCGACCGCAGCAGGGGCGGGATAAGCCAGCGTCAGTTGATTCTGCTGTTCGAGGTCGAGAGAACGGCGACTCACCCTCCCATAGCCGCAACGAGAAGCTGGTGAGGTTGTCTTGGAATGAGGCGGAGGTGCGTGATCGGCGCGCCGAGAGGTATCGTCACCTGAAAAGAAACCACACATTCTGCTCCATCAGTCCCCTCACTCCACAAACGATCCGTAGACGAATCCACGCGGCACACCTCACTGTGAGTACTGTTTTGGCCACCTCCGCCACCGGAAGGCCGCCTCTCGCGCCAATCGAACCCTCTCACGTCGCCTTTCCGTATCCCAGCCCAGACCATCCTGCCCGGTTCGTCAATCTCGAGCGCAAAGACGGTCCCGCCACCGCCTCGTCCTCCGGTCGTGTAGGAATCGAGAGCGGGAGAGCGCCCTGCCCCGGCAGGGTGAGAGGAAGAAGAGGAGAGCGAGTCGAGAGGAGTGAGGAGGACGGAACGGTCGCCTCCTGTGAGGTTCGGAAAAGCAGGGAAGACGGACGGAAGGTCTAGTCAGCGCTGGCTCCAGTCGAATCTGAGCACCGTGGGATGCAGTGCTCCGGATGAGTCCGAGACCTACCGAGCACGACGAGATCCCTCGAGATGGCCGAACTCCACAACGAGGTCTTTCTCGGAGAGAGCGTGACGGACCTGTGTGTGGGCGCTCCCGGACCGATCAGACTTTGGGTATTCGAGCATGGTGTTCAGAGCTGTAGTGAGGGATAGGCTGAACTCACGCGAGCGAGATGTTGTCGTCGGTCGTGCCGATGATGGCTTGCGCCGGCGGTCCGAGACAAGTCGCCCTGTACAATCGCGAAAAGGATTCTGTGCTCAGCCCGAGCTCCTTGAGCAAACGTTACATCAGACCGGACGTGCGAGGCAGCGGCGACGTACACGATCCTGTGTTTGCTCGTATGCAGCGACGTGATCTTGCTCGAGCACATCCAGCTCGTCCGCCAATTCTGCTCGTCGTTCGGGTACATTGACCGTTCTTCCTCGTCTCGGACTAGCTGGCCCGTCCTATACGGATGCGGACGGGGAGTCAGCTTGAGCGATCCGAGGGAGGGACGCGAGGGCCGGGGGGTCACACTAAAAACGCACGCAATGGTTCCGCCAGAGGTGCCGATTCGGAGCGTCGCCGGGTCTGTTTCGTCGAAAGACAAGTGTTGGATCGCGTCGTCCATCGGTAAGCAATCTGGATAGACCGGTGGCATCGCCGAGCTAAGCTTGTGAGCCATCTGGCGGCTTTGCAAGTCGCTGTCCGAGGTCGGGGCGAGAAGAACCGGTCGTCAGCCCCTGCAGCCACCCCTCGGACTCGTTCGGAACCGGCCGACCCCATCACTCACTGTTTCATGACGGTTCGTGCCGCGGTACTCGTCAACCAGGGCGCGAGGTGCGAGTTCCTCAACTTGTCCATGACGGAATCCGAAACCGCGCCGCTGCCGATGGCGCGCCCCCGCTTCCTCTGCCTCGGAGTCTCGTCGGAAACATCCTGCCGGTGTCTCTCACGAGTCTGCGGAACGAGTTGAGCAGTCTGAGCGGACGCGGCGGGAGTTTGACGGCCTGCTGTCGACGGAGTCGCTTTGAAGTACCGCCTCCGGACTGGATCGTACACGAACCCGGGCAGGTCGAGAGCCGCCGTGCTCATTGCCCGATCCTTTGGAGAGAGCCTTACTCTCTGTCGGACCTAGCGCTGGTTCCGTGGCGTTGACGTTGAGACGGGTCCGACTTCAAAAAAAGTGTCGCGTGAAAGCCGTCGATTTGTCGTCGTTCTCTCGCTTGGAACGAACACTACAAGGCAGCGATGCAGGGAGGCTACCAAGACGACGACGCTGACGACTCTGGTCCAGTGTTCGTCATCAAAAAGAAACGCTCTACGGCGGGGAAACCTCGCACGAAACTGTCGTCGCTCGTCGACTCGTCGCCGCCGCCGCCGCCGGCCCCTACCGCCACGCCCGCGACTGAGGAACAGGCGGCTACAGATGGGCAGACGGGCGATGACGCTGAAGGGAACACGCCCGTGTTTCGAAGTCGCGTCAAGAAATCGGCGAGGTCGAGCGGGTTAACGGCGGGAACGACTCCTCGAGGCGCGAGCGCGACAGCTACAGCTACGACTACGACCACAGCGAGGAGCAGGATCTCGTTTGGTGGCGAGGCAGAGGCAGAGGTACGTCCCCGTGACGTCCGTGCTGTTGATGTCCACCTGACTGACTTGTTTCGCCTCGCCTCGCCTCGCCTCGACTTGACATGACACGCAGGACGACGGACCCGTCTCGTTCGTCAAGCGGTCAGCATCAGCTTCTGCACTGTCGGCAGCGTCAGGAACCCCACGACGAAGTCTCCTGAGGCCAAACGCGATGCCTTCCGCCAGCGGGTCCTCCAAACCTGCCGTGGAATCCGCGACCACGGCGGCTCCGACGGCCACTCCGACTGCTCATGAGCAGAGGAGCGTCTACTCGAAAGAGTACCTCGATGAACTCAAGCGGGGACAGATGAACTCGCCGAGAGGGGGGACAGCAGTGGCGGGGACGGCGACGACGTCGAGTGGGTTTGACGACCTGACGAAGAGCAAATTCGGAGCGGACCAACTGCAAGGTGAGAAGACTGGGTTCTTTTTCGAGGACTCGTTGCAGGGTTTTTGGCCAGAGCTAAACGGGTCCGTGTGCGCGCGCAGACTCGACCGAATTGCCGTCGTCTCAACAGATTGAACGCGCGCGGCAACGCCGCGAAGAGCTCAGGAAAGCAGGACTCGCGGCGCCCGTCTCACGAGGAGGAGGAGGTGATGACGAGAACGGGGGGTTCATCTCGCTCCAGGTCGGCTTTGCGAACAAGGGCGGCGAGAGTCGGTTGGTCCGCGAAGAAGACGAGATTGGCGACGGCGACGAAGGTGCGTTCCGGGAGGCATCACTCGGATTGGCACATCTTCCCACAGAGATACACGGGACTGATGCGTCTGCGTCCATTATCTTTCCGTTCGCACAGACATGGCGGCCTTTACGGACTCGCTCTCGCGCCTCCCGCTCGGGAAGCGAGCCAACGCGCTCGCGGCTCGCCGGATGCGCGAAGAGATGGGCGAGATGATTGACGACGTCGAGATGGACGTCCGGGATCAAGATGACGAGATGCGAGAGTGGGAAGAGGCGCAGATCCGGAGGGCAGGGGGAGGACGGGACGAGGTGGAACGCGGACGCGGAGCAGAAGGGAAAGGAGGCAAGGACGCGCCTTACCGAGCGGCGCCGAGTGAGTCTATGGGTTCCTCATGCTGCAAGTTCCCCGAGCCGAGCTTCCTGACGCGGACTTTGTGTGCCAACAGTCCCGCAATCCTCGACGCTGCCCTCCATCTCGGCCGTCTCGGCGCGCCTCTCCGCCGCGCTCCAATCACTCACGACCTCGCACGCGCTCGAACGGTCCGCTCTGGACCATTTTGAGAAGGAGCGCTCCGAGCTTGATACGCAGGAGCGTGAACTGCGAGAGGAAGTCGTCAAGACGGAGGAGAAGAATCGTTGGTTCGGCGACTTCAAGGACGAGGTCGAGGATTGGAGCGCGTTCCTGGACGAGAAGGTGCGTTACAGGAATGAGGGTCGCGTGGTGCACCAGATGTGCGTCGGACTGACCGTGTTTATGCGTACTTTGCAGTTTCCTCAACTCGAACGGATCGAGGCGATCCTCCTGTCGATTCAACGGGAACGAAGCGAGATCGTCTCGCGGAGGCGCTTCGCCGACGATGCCGACGACGTCGCACTCTTCACAGGCGCGCCGATCGCGCCGGCGTTCAAGTTGCCGAGCGCCGCTGCGACCAGTGAGGACCAGCAGGACATGCCCATGTCTGACGCGACACTAGAGGAAGACTTGCCGCCTCGGTCGGTCGCGCGGACGACGCGACGAGCAGAACGAGAGCGCCGCTATCGTGAGCGTGTCACGTCTGCGACCGCTCCGGCGGAGGAGCAAACGCTGGGCTACGACTCGGACGCGGACCTCTCGGCGGGCGACCGGTCCGACTTGCAAGATGCGCTCACGGCGGCCGAGACGGACCTCGCGGCGTTGTTTGCGGACGTCAAGGCTCCCGAGTTCCGCGACCCGAACCTCGTGATCCGGAAACGGTTCGAGGAGTGGCGCGAACGGTACGGCGACGAGTACGGGATGACGTTTGCCGGGTTGAGTTTGGCGCAGGTGTGGGAGTTCTGGGCGAGGGTCGAGATGGCGAGGTGGAACCCTTTCGAGGTGAGCCTTGGATTGCCGGGCATTTGTTCAGGTGAGCGACGTCCGGGACGTCCTGCTGAGACTCTTTCCTTTCTCTTGCCCTGCAAGCTGGACGAGCTGCCGCGAACGCCTTCCGATCTCGCCGCCTACCAATGGCACCAAGCTCTCTCCACGTACGGTCACAAAGAGCGACTCGAAAATGGCAACGATGACGACGAGGAGGAAGAGGAGGAGGCAGACGAGTCGACCGAAGTCGTCAACGCGATCGTCGCTTCGGTCGCGATCCCGAGGCTGTCGACCCTTGCTAGGCAGACATACGACCCGTACAGTTCAAGGCAGACGACGGCGGCGTTGAGACTTGTCGACGAGATCAGCTACTGTGTCGAAACCAACAGTCCCAAGTTTGAGGTGCGCCTCCTCAGTCTCCAACGTACTCTCATTGAATAGTCTCCTTACTGATCTCGCGTCGTCGCGCAGGGCTTGATTTACGCCTTCTTCTTCAGGCTTCGAATGGCTGTTGCGGCACAGCAATCCCTCGTCCTCCCGCATCTCGCGAACCTGTCTGTGCCGGCCCTCGCGTTCGACCCTTCGACCTTTACCGCCCGCCTCTCCTTTCTCCGGCGGTCACTCAAGCTCCTCCGCACCTGCCAACGCTGGAGGCGCTTCATGCGCGCTCTCCGGATCCCGGTCGTCCCCGAGCAGGTTGCTCAAGGCGCGTCTGCTGCGGAAGACGGACTGCTCGAAGTCGGAGCGGGCGCGACGTTCGATGAGCTCGTGCAGAGGGAGTTTGTTGCACGGACGGTCTTGCCTGTGGTCGAAGCCGCGTGGGCGAGCGGCGGCGACGAGATCGCAAAGCAGGCAAGTCATTTCTTTTTCGGATCCCCGTCCGACATCCCTCTTCCGGTTACTCTCCATGCCCTGACGCGCCGCTCCCCCCCACTTAATGAACGCAGATGATCGAAGCGCTTCCGAAGGATATACCGCCGGCTTTACGACGTCGGCTCGAGGGAGAGAACATCGGGCAGGTGTGAAGCTGGTAGACGTGCGCGCGTACCACAGCCGGAAGGATCATACTCTACTCCCACAACTCAGCGCGAGCTCTCGGTACGAGCATTCCTGACGGTCTATGCAAGTGAATTATCAGCAATCCGCAGTGCAGCTAGTGCAGGAGCAATCGACAAACTGATCGGCGCCTTCCGATTCAATTCTGCCCCGCATTTTTCGCACACTCGCGCGTTATCGCGACATCACCACCGGTGTCCCGCACCTTCTCAAAGCGCCCACACTCTGCTGACTCGCTGTAGAGAATCACGATCGATCCTGTCAGACTATGGCGGCGTTTCAGCAACGTCGGCACGCCCCGACGACGGCGCAACAGCACGATCGGGCTGGATCAGATGCGGCCTCGCTTCAAGATGACGGACGGTCCACTTCAAGCCTCGCTGACGATGACGGCGCTGTCTTGCTCTTTGCGAGTCAGGCAGCTTCGTGGAATGTCGTCCGACCAGTGCGATCAGAGCGGACGACGAGTTACAGTTCGCAAGTTTCGGGATTTTCCGAAGTGGCGTCGCCGACTGAAGACGAGCGAGGCGGCGACGACGACGACGACGAATTCGAATCGAGCATCGGATCGCCGGCGTCGTTCCGGCAAGGGTCCTTGTTGCCTGCGCATGCGGGGGACGGCGTCTTTTTCAGGTCGGCGTCGTCGCTCGTTCAGTCCGACGGGACGACGAGGACCGCCGATCGAGGTGAAGGCGAGATTCCGCTGTTCCCTTCGGTGTACGCCGACTTTCACGACTCCTCCGACGATGCCATCACTCGGTCCTCTGCCTTTTCCGACTACTCACACATCGGTGAACGGAGCGCTACGAGGCGGAGGGTTCTCTCGTCGCGAGGATCCGAAGCCGTCATTGCGGACAGTTCCGAGTGGGCTCTCACCGAAGCTGCGCTCTCGACAATCCCGCACCGGCACTCGCTCGCCGGGTACCAGCATAACCTTGCCGATCATCAGCGCGACGACCTTGAAGAAGGCAGCGCAGGCCTCACCTCGGGGTCGGAGGCAGAAGAAGTAGACGCAGGAGTGGTCGCGCGGTCCGCCGTGCCAACTCGATCCAAGGACCAGCCAACACGAGCTCAGGAGGAAGCAGTCCGTCAGAGGCGTCGCCAACTCGAGGAGGAGGAAGAATGGGCTCAATCGCCGCACGCTCTCAGCGCGGGGTTCCTCGCGCCGTCCCATCGGTCGCGACGGCCACCTCCTCCCTCTGCTGCCGCCGCGATTCCGCTTCAATACCCCGCCATTCTCTTACCACCAGGGAAGTCGAGCCTCCGTTCGAGATCGCCAAACAGCAGCCTCCGCTCGCGTCGGTCTTCCTCTAGCCTCGGCGCAGGGGGTGCCGCCGCCGCCGCCGCCTCTGCTCACGGCTTCAAACGCCGCCATCGCCACTCTGGCACGGGCCGGTCGTCGGCGAGTCAGAAACGGAGCGCGAATGGCGGCGGGGTCAGCTTGAGCGGGCAGGCGGTCGTCCTTGAACGGATCGCGAGGGAGGAAGAGGACCGCGCGAGGAGGATGTTGGCGATCGTCGAGGAACGGAAGGAGCTCGTCAGGCTCAAAGAGGCCGAAGCGAGGGTCCTGTTTGGTAAGGATGTCTCCTCCCTTGCGAGGATTGGGAGAAGGGCCTGACAGGAGTGACTGACCTCGAGAGACCGTGCGCAGGATACGCGGTCAGGAACTACATGTCGATCGAACCGTCGACCCTCGCTCTCTTGGACGAAGCGAACCCGGCTCTCAACACCGACGCGACGCCAGTCCCGTCTCGGGCGCAGTCTCCGACGTTGCACGGGCCCGAGGCCCTGCTCGCGCACACTCGGGATGAAGCTCGGTTCGCCTCGTTGGCGGCTTTGAGGAATCGCCTGTGCGAGGACGTGTCCGACGCCGAAACGGAGACGGAGAACGACTCTGAAGCACCGACTTGGTTGACACATACCGTTTCGGCGACGATGGCGACGAAAGGAACACCGACGCGATCGCACTCGACTTCGGACATGACGACCCTCCCGGCCGCGTGGTCGACCGTGAACCCTCCTCGTCTCTTGCGGCGCAGCTCTTCCTTCTCAAATGGTTTGGCTCGTCCGGACCCAATGTCGTCGTCGTCCCGTCCCCTTTCGCACGAAGAACGCGTCATGCTCGACTCGACCTCGACCTCGACCTCGACCTCGAGCACTTTTGCGACTCACAACGGTGGAGCAGCAGTGACGACGAGCCCGTGGGGGGGCGATGCCGACTCGTTCGAATTGGCCCTGAGTTACTGGAAACGGATGTGGCGCCGGTTGAGAGGATCGTCCTCTTCGTCTTCGTCTTCGGCGTTGGCGGCGGCGGCGTCAGCCCCGTCATCATCGGCGTTGGCGGCGGCGATCCCTTTCGGACTCGGGTCGGCAGCAGTCGAACCGGGTGTGTCGTCGTCGGCGAGGAGGTCGCCGAGTGCCGCGACAGAGTCGCTCCTCGTCCCGGAAGCAAGAGTCGGCCTCCGAGTCTGAACGGCGGGATCGTAGAGTGCGTTTCTTCGCAGCAGCCTCTTGGACTCTGAATGAACGTTCTTAGAGCGTGTCACCTCGTACGCTGTGTCCCGCTTTCGGTAGAGATCAAGGAGGAAAGCGATTGAACAAGTCTGTTGTGTCATCAAAAAGGTGTCGAAACCCCAAACTCTGGTCTACCCGTCCCTTCGTCCCACTTGGAGCGTCGACGGCATTCAAAGAGTAAACATTTCAAGCCACCCCCGCTATAGATCAAGCTGTCCGACTTTGTGCTCAGAGCGATCCAGTACCTCACCGCTGGACCAGTGTCTCCTTGACGCGGTGCACAAACTCGTCGAACCCTTCTTCGAACAACGTCTCCCTCAAGACTTGATCGAGGTCGTTGGGCGCCAAAGCGGCGAGAGCGAGCGAGGCCGTCCGATATGGACGAGACCCTGCTGTTGCTGCTGCTGTTTGTTCGGAACCGGGGTATGCGGGAGCGAGAGCGATCGGTGTCGAAGACAAGGCGGTCGCTCGAGAAGAGCTGGTCACGAGGCTCGGCAGCAGAGAGGCGAGACCTTGAGGGAGTTGAAGCGGAGTTTGCTGCTGCTGCTGTCGAGACACCGGGGGAAACCAAGAGCCGGTCGAAGCGAGGTGGGGATCCGGTTCGCCCGACGTGATGTTGATTGCGGGCGCTTGAGAGGGCCCTGCGACTGTGTTGCGAGCGTGTAAAGGCTGAGAAGGGGGCGTCGCGATGTATTGCGAGCTGTTCGCCGTCGGTCGGAGACCCACGGTTGCCGGATAGTACGGGTCGGCGGACCCTTGGGCCGGATCGGTAAATTGCTGCTGCTGCTGCGTTTCGTTCGTCTTCTTCTTGCGCAGCTTCTTGGACGCGGGCGCAGGAGTCGCCGATTCGGACCCGGCGGCCCGTTTCGGAGGTTTCTTCATCGGACCCGAACTCGAGGTCGAGGTCGCCACGGCGCCAGCGGGTTCGGCAGCGGGCTTGACGGGGACCAACCCTCGGATCGCGTCGACAAAGCTCTCCCTGTCGCGAGTCGATTCAAAATTGAGTTGGACGCGGCGGAACTCGCCCAGTCGTGGCTGCTGCTGCTGCTGCAGAGGAGGAAGCGCCGAGTTGGCCCCTTGCGGAGGCGGCGGCGGCGGCGGCAAAGCGAGGTACCTGATTCCGAGGATCGAGTCCCTGTAGACTGCTTTGAGCGGCAACTGGTCCGAAGGGGTCGCGTGACGGTATTCGCGCGACGAGAACCGGACAAAGTCGATCGAGTCGAGCGTGACGGTCGTCGTCGAGGTGGTCGCGTTCAAAGGTGCGTGATCTCTGTCTCGGTAGAGTGGGTCGTACGTGACTTGGAAGAGTAGCTTGGTCGGTAAAGGTGCTAAGGCAGTCGCAGCAGGAGCAGGAGCAGGAGCAGTGCGAGCAGTGAGAGTCGCGGCGGGCGGCAGCTTTGAATCGTACGTCGCGTCGAGGCGGACGACGAGCTTTGGTTGCGAGCTGCGAGGTCGAAGACGTCTCAGCTGGCCTTACGCACGGAAGGAATGGGAGAGGAAGGCGCACTAGTGATCCCATTCGATCGGACCGGCTGGACTCGGACTCGACCTCGACCGCGAGTACTTTTCGAGCGTCCATTCCCGAGTGACGACCGTGGTCGTCGTCATTGCGCGCTGTACCGCGTGGGCGGGCTGACGGGCGAGAGAGAGATAGAGTCGAGGGAGCGACGCTCTCCGCCAGTCGCGAACTCGTCGCTCGCCTCGGTTCTCCATCTAGCGCTGGCTTTGGACCCGCACAACAGTAGCCCTACACGTTGGCTGCTGCTAAGACCGCCTCTCTCTCCGGTCTCTTCCTCCTCCAGTTCCGTTGCGCGCCCGGGGTTTGCCTCTGCTTCGCTCTTGTGCTCGCTCTCGCCATGTTTCGAGAAGAACTCGCGCAGCTCAAGCGCTTAGGGATCCGTCACGTGAGCACTCACGATCCCTCGTAATCCCTGATGCACCAGCGACGCTGACTCCCTCCTGGCTCCTCTCTCGTCGCCATCGCCCGTCGCCCGCCCGCCCGCCGCCCCACTTGACTTTTGGACGACGGACGACGACTTGCAGTCCCTGACGCAAGCGTTGAACTTTGCGCTCGTCCTCTCGACCGCTCTCATGATGTGGAAGGGACTCGCAGTCGTCTGCAACACCGAGAGTCCTGTCGTCGTCGTCCTCACGTCCGTCAGAATCACAACCCCACGTCGAATCGGCGGCTTGTCAGAGCTGACTCGTCTTTTTTTCTACGTCTAGCGAGAGTATGGAACCAGCAATTCAGGTGAGGGGTCTCCCCTTTTCTTTCGGGCGATTCCAACGGTACGACTGACCTGGACTCTCTTCTTGTTCCGACCCGACGGGTGCAGCGCGGCGACCTCTTGTTCTTGACCATGCCGCGGTCGACCCCACTCCGAGACGGCGATATCACCGTGTACAAAGTCCCCGGCGCACCGATCCCGATCGTGCACCGCGTCATCGAGGCGCACAACGAGTTGCGTTCCGTTCCCCTCCGCCCCGTCTTTTGTCTCTCTCTCCCTCTCTCGCTTTTCTCGCTCTCTCGAGGCTTTACTCTGCACCGGATCAGATTAAACGCGGTATGGAACTCCAGGCTGACGCAATCTCGTATCCGGAACGGAAACAGACCCGACGGCGCGGACCAGTGGATCTTGACCAAGGGCGACAACAATCCCGTCGACGACGTCGGGCTGTACCGCGGCCTAAAGTACCTCAAGCGGAGTCACATCACGGGAAAAGTTCAAGCGTACGTCCCCCGGCGCGAGCGTTTCCCCATATTGTCCGGTCTGATCGTCCCGGAAGGGGCGGAAAGGAGAGCTGATTTCCTTTGACGATGGGTCGGGGATGTACAGATACGTGCCTTATGTCGGCTACGGAACCATCCTCCTCGTGAGTCTCGATCGCGCGCCTCTCTTTGCAATTTCCCATCCGCCCGACGTATCACAAAAGGCGGCCGCCCTTGATAGCGTTTTTTCGAGCAATCCCCAGGCTCACGCACCTTTCTTGCGTTGCCGCAGAACGACTACCCGAAACTCAAGTACGCGTTACTAGCAGGTTCGTCGCCCCCTCCTTTTTCCCTCCCATTTGTTCGCGATTACCCCCCCCCCCCCCCCCCC
>PJQD01000153.1:0-45959 GCA_002922495.1 Rhodotorula taiwanensis
CGCACATGGAAGAGTCGATCCTGTCGGCGAACGGATTCGGCAACCTCGAGACGTCGGCGCGCGACGCTGTCCGGCAAATCATGGACGCCGCCGGCATTGACGACTTGAGCGACGTCCAGAACGCGCTTCGGTCTGGTGCGATGCGGGTGAGTGCGGCAGCATGTCCGGCTTTCCTTTCGGCGTCGGACCTCGGAGTTCTCTGCTTCAGTCGCTGACTGNNGCCGGATTCACAGCTCGGCGACATGCTCGCTCGCTACGCATAAGCACATACAGCCGACTCTGCCCTCTCCCGCGACTGCCGGCTTCGCAGCAAACCTGTTCTCCTCGTTTCTCCTCGGGTCGCTGTGTTTCTTCTGTCGTTACCTAGCGAGGCCTTTTCCGCCCTCGTGTCATTACATCTTGGTCATGTAATATCAGCGTTGCTCTCTCGTCGTGACGATCCCCGAAAAGCGCAATCGGTCGTGAGTGCATAGATCTTGACGATACAGAGGGGGAGCGGTCGACGAAAGTTCAACCGACTAATCGCTGGATCACGGCGTCTTCGCCGACTTCTCGCTTGTTGGTCCCGCGGTAGTTGAGATGTCGCAGCGTGTCGACGACCTGATCTGCCGGGAAACCCATCTCGGTGAACCTGTGTGTCCCGCCGACAAATGGTCGAGGATCAGTCACTGTCCCCTTCAAATGTATCTGAGAGGGATCGGTCGATCAAGAGCGTGGGAAGGCGGACGCACGCTCGGACGTCTGCCCAATCGAGTCCAGCCAGTCGCGCTTTCGCTTCTACGTCATCCTCCTGGGCAACCGCTGGTCCGGCCCCGGTCCCATTGCCGCCACTGGGCGTGTGGGTTCTTGATGTCGGGTCGGGTTTCGCGTAGACCTGCGCATCGACACGAGCGATGAGTGGCTGGGAGGCAGGGGTCGGACAGACCCAGTTTGCGAAGGGGGGGGGGGGGGGGGGGGGGGGGGGGGAACGCACCTCCGTCCAATACCGTGCGGTCGATTCGAACCCTTCCCGGTCCGTCAGGTAGTGCTTCGCCTGCGAAGCGCGCGCTATGAGTCTTGGATCCGCACAACAAGCGATCTGGTCCTCCCGCAGCGCGCGAGTCAACCGGAAGCGGTAACGTACCACTTCTGCGTCTTGCGGGTCGCTCGGTTCTGGCGTCGACAGCAACGACTGGAGCGAGACGAGACAGGTACGGAGAGTGAAGACGGGGGACCAGCTCGATTTGAGAATGTCGAGGCAGATGAAGCCGGTTTGAGAGCTGATGTCTGCGAGCGAGCGAGTCAGGGACCGGAGACGAGGAGGGAAGGGCGGCCTTAGCACGAGCGTCCAACTCACTCGGATGATACACCTGCAGATCAAACAAGACGCGTTAGCACGTCAGTAAGGGGCGCAACGGCAAAATCAGCTCGTGTCGGGACGGATGCGCTGCGGATCCGGACTTGCCTTTGTGATGAACTTCATCTGCAACGGTTCGAACGGGTACCGCGGTGGTGCGACTATTGCGCGAACGTGACGGGTCAGCTTTGGCTGGCTCTGGGGAGCTGGGAAGGCGAGCGAGGGAGCTGTACCAATGTCGACGACGAATCGGCCGCCTTCATACGACGTCCCTGTTTCACGCACGCAGGCCTTTGGGTCAGCGATTCGCTCTCCGACATGAGGCACTTTATGGCGCACCTTCTGGCCCGGGGAATGATCCGGTGAAGTGGCTGAGCGAGTCTCCGACCTGTAGAATCGTGATGCCGCTCTTTGGCTGTCTCGGCGTGCTCGGTTCAGCTCGCGGGGCAAGAGTCCCAGAGCGAGTGGAGGGGGGATACTCACGTCCTTCTGGCACTCTTGGAACTCTCTGGTCAAGCGTTTGTTCCTCGCCGGGTTGGCCATTCGAGGCAGGATTGTCGTGGTGACGTCGTTCTCTAAGCAGCAGCGAGAAGTGGAGCAAAGTCGGGTTCCGCTTCCGTCGAGCTGGATCTGTAGAGTAGCCCTTTTCAGAGCGTAGACGAGTCTGCAAGAAAGCAGCGCGAGGTGGAGAGAGCGGGAGACTCGACTCTCGGCCGTGAAGCACTTTCGGCTCTCTACGGCTAGACTGCTCGGAAGCTCCCCAAAGATGGACTCGCATAGGCAAGGCACTGCCGACACTGACCCGTCTGTCGTCCAAATGATCGGGTCCGTCGCTATCCCTCCGAGAGGAGAGGAACCCTTCGCCCTTTGACTCCTGTACGCGGCGGACGCTGACTCGGACTCTACAGCGACGAGACGCCGATCGTACACGAACAGCAGGGTAACATTCACTCGCCCGAATCGTTCGCGCCGCTGCTCAAGAAGCTCGTCGTCGACCCGCAGTCGTTCTCGCTCGACGACACTCGGCTCGCGTTCAATCACCTCGCAGAGCACGATGGAGCCCACCCGTCCCAGATCGGAGCGTTCCTCGCAGCGTTGCGGCTGACGGGCAAGGACGGCGAGCCGGCGATCGTCGCAGAGTGCGCCCGCGTCATGCAGGCGCACGCCGTCAAGGTCGACATCCCGAACCATGGAAGCGACGACAGCCCCGTGTGCGACATTGTCGGGACGGGAGGAGACGGCCACAACACATTCAACGTCAGTACGACCGCCGCGATCGTCGCCGCAGGAGCAGGACTCCGCGTCTACAAGGTGCGACCTTTCGAGGGCGAGCAACGGGCTGCGAGCGGTCCTGGCTCTCACTCAGCATGCTTACAGCCGATCTGCCCCTGTCCGCACAGCACGGCAACAAGGCGGCAACCTCGTCGTCTGGCTCGGCCGACATCCTCCTCTCGCTCGGCTGCCCCGTGACGACTCTCCCTCCCGCCGCCCTGTCAGAAGTCGCGACTTCCTCCCGGTTCTTGTTCCTCTTTGCCCCGCTCTACCACCCAGCGATGGTCCGCGTCGCCCCCGTCCGGAAACAACTCGGCTTCCCGACCGTCTTCAACGCGCTCGGCCCGTTGATCAACCCGGCGAAACCGAAAGCCGTCATTGTCGGCGTCCACTCCAAGTACCTCGGACCGATCTTTGCAGAGGCGCTCAGGATCACGGGAGTCGAACGCGCTTGGGTCGTGTGCGGGGCAGAAGGGCTCGACGAGATCAGTCCGGCAGGAGAGACCTATGTGCGTCGCCTGGGAACCTCCTCTCACTCCCGCGACTCTGCCCCTCACCGTAAGCTGACCCTGTCGCCCGCACGCTCACGGCAGATCTGGGACCTTCAAAATGGTCAGATCTCCGAACGGACGATCGACCCGTCCCTGTTCGGCCTGCAGCCGACTCCGCTCTCGACCGTCGCCGGCGGGACCCCTCTCGAGAACTCGCTCACGCTCCTGAACCTCCTCGACAACAAGCTCGCGACTTCGGACCCGATCGAGAACTTTGTCGTCCTGAACGCGGCGGCCTTGTTGCTCGTTGCGGGCGAAGCGAGGGATGAGAAGCACGGAGTCGAGTTGGCGAGGCAGAGCATACGCGACGGGAAGGCAAAAGAGGCGATCGAGTCGTTCCGGAAGGCGAGCACAGAGTACGCTCAATCACATCCGCCGCAGGCATAGACGTTCATTACCGACAGAATAAAGGCCGCCTCGCCACACCTTCTGCAATATAGACGTGAAGTGCAATTCACACTGCCCGGATAGACAGTTCGGACTCGTGGTTGTCGTCCCGCTCCTCGTGGAGGTCGCCCCTTTCCGTCTCGTCGCTCTCGTTGCCGTCGTCGGCGAGCCCCCCTCCTCCTCCTTCTCGCAGAGCGTCGTCAGGGATGATGAGCGCGTCTGGCGGCATCAGATCGAAGCGCCGACTGAGGGCGACGAACCGCCGGACGAGCGACGTTTGGCTCTCGAGCTCGACGAACAGCTCTTCGTGGTGGCTGCGAACCAAACGCATCGCTGGATCAGTACCTTCTCCGCAGCGAGGAAGTCGTGCACAACGGACCGAGCCAAGCGTGCGAGGGCGTGACTCACAAGTACGCATGCGCAAAGCTCCGGTAGATCCGTCTCGCGACCGTGCTGAGCAACGTCCTGCTCGATTCGCTAATCGAGAGGCGAGAGGGAAAGTACCGCGGGGAAGTCAAGAGGGCTTGCGCTCCGTCGCTCGTGTGAGAGATATAGTCGATCGCGCAGCACGGCGGCGACGGCTGCACCTCGTGGGCACTGTCGTGCAGCGTCAGCTCTGAGTATAGGTTAAAGAGTGGGTGGGGTCGGGACGGGACTCACGCGCAGAGAAAGTACCAGTCGGGCCCCGCTTGCATTTCGGGGCAGGTTTGGGCGGTACAGTCCGACATGAGGGTTGCGATCCACAGGTGCTGATCTTGGACAACCCGTCTGTGGGAATCCAGCGCATACTGGTCAGATCCTTCGCCGACGCTTGGCCCGAACGGGGTGAGTGGGAGCCAAAGTGCCCGACACTCACCGGATGTGCTCGTACACCCAGACTGCCGCCTCGACTGCAGGTTCTCCCTCCGATTCGCCGTCCTCATACCGGATCCTCGGGAGTTGTGTCAACAACTCGACGTCGTGCGGATCTCGCCTGACCAGCGCTGCGATGTATTCCTGGACGGCCGAAGCCGACGAGAACGACTCGAGCCCCCGGATCGGCGCGAACGGGTCGTTGTCGTAGGCATCTTCGTAGCGTGTACCCTTGCGCAAGCGATCTCCTCTGGACACTGTCTCTTTGAGAGAAGTACTTCTGGGCAGCGGTCGAGCAGGAGGAGCGTGCGAGGTCTGCGCAGAGGCGAGCCAGCTGCGATCTGCCATCGGAGCCTCGGTAGCCTCGGAAGCGGACATTCAAAAGCAAAGATGGGGCAGCTAGTGGGGACAAGCTGGTCGACGAGTGTCGTCCTTGTCAGGGTCTCAATCGACGCGCGGACGCAAGCCGTTAGAGACACGAGGCCCGAGCGAAGTGCGCGATCAGGCTGTCAGCCCGTCGTCCCAGCCTTTCTATGAGAGATTGAGACCTGTAGCTGCGAGTGAGCTGGAGGGGGGTGACTGTCGTCGGCCAAAGAGTCGCGCGCCGAGGTTCAGTGCCAGGTCGGGGTGTCGCCCCACTACCGGTCTCTCCCCTCTACACCCACTCAGAGAGCAGCAGAATGTCGTCGCAGGGTGACCAGTACAGGCAAAAGTCTGTCTCGGTCCTCCGTATCGCGCCACAGTCGCTGAAAGCTGACCTTTACTTCCCTTTTCATCGTCATCGACTTGTTCCCGTCCCGAACCTATCGCCTCTCCGCCTCCGCCCGCCGCTTCATACGCCTCTTCTGATACGCGCGTGCATCGTCGGTATGCTCTCGATCGCTGTCACGTAGAGCCGACAAGAAGGCGTCGTCGTCGGGCGGCTTCGCGTTCTTCAGTTCATCGTCGTCAAAGTTTGAAGAGGCGCACGACCTCTACCAGCAAGCCGGCAACGCGTACAAGATGGAGAACAAACACAAGGAGGCAGGGGACGCGTTCTCGCGCGCCGCCGAGATGGCGCTCAAGAACGACGAGAAGGACGACGCCGCCAACGACTTTTGGACCGCGAGCAAGTCGTACAAAAAGTCGCACCCCGAGCGCGAGTCTGCCCTTCAACCTGCACGGCAACTCTAAGCGGCACGCGGCGGGAGAACGCTGACGCTCCGCCTCAAACTCGCAGTCGCGGTCGCGTCCCTTCAGAAGACGATCCAGCTCTATAAGGAGAAGGGTCGGTTCCGGCAAGCGGCAGACCGGCACAAGGAGATTGCGGCGATCCTGCAGCAGGAAGGTGGAGACCTCGCCGGTGCCCTCGAGGCGTTCCAGGCGGCCGGCGACATCTATACGCAGGAGGACGCGACGGCGTGAGCTTCCCCCCCGCCGCGCGACCTCTCGTCAGGTCGGGCGCTGACGTGTGTCCCGCACAGATCTGCAAACGGGTGCTACAAAGAGGCTGCCGAGCTGGCCGGGTCTCTGGGTCATTACCAGCGAGCGATCGAGCTCTTTGAGCGTGTCGCTTCGCAGTCTCTCGGTTCCGCCCTGACTCGGTACGGCGTCAAGGAGTACTACCTCAAAGCGGGACTGTGCTGGCTCGCAACAGGGGTGAGCTCGAGCGTGCTTGTCGACGCCTCGCAGCGCAGTGAACTGACAATCTCCCGCGTTGCCGGTTGGAAACAGGACGTCGTTTCGACGAAGCGCGCCATCGACAACTACTGCAACGCCGACCCTTCATTTGCGACCCAGCGCGAGTGCAAGTTCCTCAACGCCATCGCAGACGCCTTTGACGCCGGGGATGCGGAAGAGTTCACGGCGGCAGTGGCGGACTACGACCGGTTGGTCACTGGCTCGATCGCTTTCCCCTATCTTCGTTGACTAACGTTTCCTCACGCTAGGTTGACACATCTCGACGCATGGAAAACGGGCTTGCTGCTCGCGATCAAGCGTAACATCGCGGAGGAGCCCGGTTTGGTGTAGTCGCGGCACTTTCCGTCCGTTCGCTCGCGCCAGCGGCCCGCGCAGGGCCGCGGCCTGTATCTTTGACGTTCTTTTCTCTCGCCGCGCGCTGATCGTCATTCGGTCGGGCCGCCTAGCGCGAGGGCAGAGACCTCGGCCGAGGTCGGGCTAGCGGAACCCGCGAGGTGGCCACTTCCCGCTGCTGCTCGCCTTTTCGCGGGCCGCACGAGCCTCGGATGACCTCGGACGCTACTCTCCTTGCTTCTGACTACACTGCTTGATCGCTATGGATGCCTCCATTTCGACGCCGAGCTCGAGCGGCGGAGCTAGCGAGCAGGGACAGACTGTGCAGACTCTCCCGCCCTTGCCTTCGTCTTCCGGTCTGCGGGCGGCCTCGGGCGGCGAAAGCACGGATGAAGGTGGTACGAGCGGTGTTGGTAGGCGCAGCTGTGAAGCGGTGAGTATGCGATCCCCTGAAGTGAGCGTGTCGAGCGCGAACGAGATCCAGTTGACCTTCCTTCGGAAATTGATCAAGCTCCCTCCCGCTGCCGACCCTCACGCAGTGCCGTGCGCGCAAGATAAATGCTCGCGCGAAGTCGTCTGCACCAACTGCCGGCTCAGGAACCAGGTCCGCCGAGGTCAAGTCCCCTTTGGGTCGAGTACCCGAACGCGCTGACACGAAACCAACTCTTTGACTCGAATTGCAGGCTTGCGTCTACGCGGACGAGCCGTCGAGTTCGCCGTCGACCGAGAACCTCAGCATCCAGGCGCAAATGAACCAGATGCGCGCCGACATTGCGCGCTTGCAGGACGAGGTCGCCGTCCTCCGCCGCCGCGACTCGACTTCGCAGCAGACCGAGCGAGACCAAGGTCTCGCCATGCCGAGCCCGCAAGTCGCCGGTCCGAGCGCGAACCGTCTACCGATCCCGAGCCTCCCGATCGGGGCGAACCACTACCAGCAGCAACCGCAAGTTCGGGCCGGGGCGGTCCAGAGTCCGGTCCGCGGTCGCACGACGACGGCTCCGTATGTCGCCTACACCGCGCCGACGACCGCTTGGCCGGCGAACCATTCGTCTGCCATGGCCCTCTTGCCCGGAGCGAACCACAATCACCACCCGGCGGTCGCTGCTGTGCCTCCTGCTTTCGCATCCACCACGGGCTACCAACCTCTCCCGAGTTACTATGTCCCTCCGCGCGCCAACCATCTCGGCAGCCCGTACGCAGTCGGGCCCGGCACGCCGTACGTCGCGATCCCGGCTCCGCAAGAATCGCTCGCCGATCTCGACCCGCCAGGCCAGCCGGTCATCGTCCCCGCGGCGCCTCGCGTCCTTCCGGAGTCCTTGACGCGTCCAACGATGACCTACCCAATCTCGCACGAGCGGCCGACGGCGAGCGCGATCCGGATCGTACCGACCTCGAGCGCCATGGGCCTCGCGGCGGCGTTCCCGCTCGGCATTCCGTCCTTGTCGGCGACTTCGGCGCTGCCGACGTCTCTCTTGCCGCCTCACCTCGACCTGGCGGCAGCTGCCCCGGTTCTAGCACCGCCTGCGCCGACCGCGACTCTGGCTCCGGCGACCGGAGCTACCGGACTTCAGCTCTCGCCCGCGTCGAGGTACCACGTCTTGCTCGGAAGCCCTCCAGCCGGCGGCTCTGCGACCATCTCGCCGACGCAACCGATGCTGACTGGAGTCCTTTGGAGTGCGCCCCGTTCAGGGTCGGCTGCCGCTGGAACGACGTTCCTTGCACACGGACCGCAGCAGGGCCTCGGTCCCGCCTCGACGGGCAGTCCGCACGGTAGCAGCGGCGTGCAGCTCTACCAACACCAAGCTCCGCACCATTCGAGCTTGATCGGGCACGGCAACGGCCTGACGCTGTTCAGCGGGGCCGGCGGTAGCGGCGGCGGCGAGGTCGGCGATCGGAACGAGTCTCGGCGGCCTTCGCTCGGTCAGCAGTCGGTGACGGACTGGCAGGCTCTCCTCGAAGACTCGACGCGGTTCTCGCCGTCCGCTACGCCTGTCTCGCTCGGAGACGGGACGCCGAGCGTGGCCTCATTCAGTCATGTGAGGATGCCGACTGACTAGCGCAAAGTCCAGGGAAGGGAGGTGCAGCTTGAAACCGGAGCACGAGCAATGTAGATAGGTTTCTGAGTACGGAATAGCCTAAATGGGGCGCCTGTTCGAAGCGCGCAGACTGGATCCAGAGCGGAGAGCGAGTGTCTCGCGGCAAAGGGAGGAGGCAAAGTCAGCAGAGGGGCTGCTGCCAAACTTTGGGGGGCCGACCTTGCCAGGTTATCCTCTCCCAGCGCGACAAAGCCATGCTGAATCGGACGCAGCAATCACCATTCGGCCTCGGCCAAGGCAGCTTGCCAGGCGGGAACCGGCAACCGACGCAGCGAGCGGGTCAACCTCCGACTTCGCCAGGCCAAACGACGATGAGGGCGGCATCGTTCCCAATGGGCGCAGCTGCTGCGGCCCTGTCTCCACAGTCTGGTGAGTCTTTGCGTGACGAGTTCAGCAAAGTTCAGGTCGACCCCCTTCGGCAGCAGGCCCGTGCACGACGTCGAGGTCTGGGGTTCCACCCACTTTGGGTCGTGGCGGGGAGCACTAGGCCTTCCCCGTCGCGTTCAGACTCGAAGCGTGCCGCCATTGGACAGCCAGAGCTGAACTGTGCACCTGCAGCAGGAGCAACACTGCCTCCAGGGATCAACTCGGCGTCGCTCGACCCGTCAGACTTTCCCGCACTCGGCGCCCAGCCCGCTTCGTCTGGCGGACTCGGGTCCAGTTCCGCCGCCAGCTTGTTCTCCAGCTACGCCTCCCAAGCCGGACAGTCTTCTTTGTCTCCCGGAGCGTTGAACGGCGCACCAGGTACGGCAACAGGAGGCGCACCGGGGTCTAGACGAGACTTTTCGGCCGACGACTTTCCCGTCCTCGGCGGCGCAGGAGCGTTCGGTAGCGCAGGCCAGCAACTCCCGCCACCTTCACAACATCACCAGCAGCAGTCGCAAGGGATGACCAACGCAGCTCCGGGCGGAGGCCTGAACGACCTGGCAGGACTGTCGGCCGGGATCAACGGCATGTCACTCGCGGCGGCGGCGGCAGCAGCGGGACGGGCAGTGGCGAGTCCAGGCGGGCAAGAGCAGGCGAGCGCGCTCGCGGCGCTTCAGGCGCAGCAGCAACATCGAGCCAACCTCCTTGGCAGCATGAACGGGCCTCGAAACCCGCCAGTCGACAAGCAGGTGCGCACTCGAGTGGACCATGTGTGAGCACTATGGACCGCGTGCTGACCGAGTAATGCCCCTGCAGCAGTCGTGGACTGACAGTCCGCAACCATCCGCCAACTACCCTGCGGGGCTTTTGCCGAATGGCTCGCCGAGCGCAACAAGTAACGCCTCTTCGCCGCTACCGCCCAACGCGAACGCGCCTGACTCGTCCGATCCGCGGCAACCGGTCCACTCCTCGCCGAGCGGCAACTCGGCCGGGTCGGCCCAGACGGCGGCGCTCTTGGCGGCGGCTGCGGCAGCAGGTCAAGCCGGACTCGGTGGCGCTGGCGGCGTGGCGACTCACGCGCTGCCGCCTCCGACATCGAGCGTGACGCTCGGCGGCGTCCCGCAGACGCCGGCGCAGCAGGTCTTGTTCAGCCCGGCGGACCGGTACGGCTTGCTCGGGTTGCTGCACACGATCAAGTCGAGCGATCCGGATCAGACTATGCTCGCGCTCGGGACCGATTTGACGAACCTCGGTCTCGACCTTGGGTCCTCCGAGTGAGTCGAAGCTTCCCTTGTACGAGGTTCGGGACGCGGTCGCTGACCCGCCGCCCGCGCTCGCAGCAACCTGTACTCGACGTTCATCACGCCTTGGACAGACGCCAAGACGGCGCAGATGCTCAACATTGAGCCCGAGTTCACCTTGCCGGCCTGCTACAACGTGCAACCTCCTCCGGCCAACACCAAGATCGGCAACTTTAGCGACGAGACGCTGTTCTTCATCTTTTACAGCCAACCTCGGGACGCGATGCAGGAGATGGCGGCGCACGAGCTGTGCGTCTCACTCGGCCTCACGTACAGGGCGATCTCGTGCTGACTCTCATCTGAGTGCGCAGGTACAAGCACAACTGGCGATACCACAAGGAGCTCCGACTCTGGCTCACCAAAGAGGCCGGTTCGGAACCGATTCAGAAGACGGCGACGTACGAGCGGGGCAGCTACATGTGCGTATGATGCGCGAGCTCGTTATCGAAGAGGACGCGCGCGCTGACTCTTGAATGTTTGCGCGGCGAAACAGCTTCTTCGACCCGGTGCTGTGGGAACGAGTCCGCAAGGAGTTTATCCTGCACTTCGAGAGCCTGTACGTGCCGGTTCCCGAGTCGCACGCCGACGCATGTCGACTGACGCTTCTTCTGTCTGTAGCGAAACCCGAAGAACCTAGTTCTGCCACGCCGTCGCGTCGGTCTGAGGAGGTGGCGTTTCGACGTCGGCGTCTCTGATCCCGCTTCTTGTCTTTCCCCTCTTTCGCCTGTTTGCCCAACTTGTCCGGTTGTAGTCGCTAGCTTGCCACACACACACGTTTCGAACCCTCATCGGGAGATAAGGAAGCGAGGGACAGGAGTGTCGTATTTTTTCGGAGGGACGTCAGAATGCCCCCTGTCTCGACTCTCGGCCCGAATCTGACGGGCGGGTCGCCTGACCATCGCGCGCTGTACGGACGCGCTGTTAAGTCGAGCCATACAGTCTGCTGTACTCTACTTTCACCCTACAGAGATAGGACTGCCCGTCAACGCGGTCCCCGATCTCTGCGTGCGCCTCGCCAGAGTTCCAGCCGGCCGACCTCTTCCGATCTTCGCCCTCGAAACCCGCGAGCGACGACGAACAAGATGCAGTCCGCGCCACTCCGCCTGGCCGCGCAGGAGCCACCAGAGTTCCCGTTCACCGACGCAGAGGCACCTCGACCGCGTCCCTCACCGCTCGCGTCGCGGAGGTCGTCATTGCTGCAGTCACCAAGCGCGAGCAGCGACAAACTCGCCGCGTTGTTCGGGAAAGCCTGGGCTGGGTCCGACGAGGAGATCGCCAGGCGTCACGAGGCAGAGCAAAAGGCGTTCGCCGAGAACCGCGAACTGTAAGTCCCCTTGCCACCCTCCTCGGCTCGGAGATCCTCGATCTTTCAGTCAGCAGGCCAGCCCCGAATGTTGAACGTCGTTCCTCTCCTGGTCTACAGCCTCGTCACCTCGCTCGATGAAAGCACCAAGCTCGTCAAGAGCCTCTCCGTATTCAATCAGAGTAAATGTGAGTTGTGGGTGCTGTTCATATCGAGTGGCCGGATCCGCTTCAGACCCGATCAGCCCGCCAACAAAGAGAGAGGTTTCCGCCGCTCGCTTGTTTCTTGCATACTGACTGCCTTGCCGCACAGGGACCGTCCATTACCCGCATCAGCTCGGTGTCGCGACGGTCGACGCGCCCGTGCCGCATCGGACTTTGAGCACCCCGCAACAGACTTCCTCCTCTACCGGCAGGTCGCCGCGTGAGGATGCTCTTCGCCGGAGCATGTCTGTCCGCCCTTCAACAAGCATGCAGGACATCACCGAAGAGGACGCAAAGCCCGCTGGAACGTTGCGGCCCGAGATCGCTCGCGCACATTCGACCTCGGGTGTCGATGTCAACCCGTCAAAGTCGTCTGTTCCGACCCCGCCTGCGCATCCGCTCTCGATCCTCTCTATCGACCTCAAGATGGGACACCCTAGCACGTCGACCGCTCAGCTGCCCGCTTTGATCCCTTCGCTTTCGATGTCGACCCTCTCGCAGCTCCTCTCGCGTCGCCTGTCCAGCTCGGTGAACCACCTCAGCTCGCTACGGACACGTGTTCTTGACCAGTCGTCGCGTGTGCTCGTTACCGGAGACCTGAATGCCGGCAAGTCGACCCTCGTCAACGCCCTTCTCCGGCGCGAAGTGATGCCATGGGACCAGCAGCCGTGTACGACCGTCTTCTGCGAGGTCGTCGACGCGAGTGCGAACGGCGGCCGCGAGGAGCTCCACGCCATCCGCGACTTGGAGAAGTACCACCGCGCCGACAAGCAGACGTTCGACGCGTACCCGCTCGAGCAGGTCTACGACGTCCAGGAGATGACGGGCGAATATCACTTTGTCAAGGCGTACGTCCACGACAATCGGGCGCCGGTCGTTGCGGATGACGCCGAGGAAGACGGCGCGAGCGCGTCGTTCCTCAAGAACGGCCTCGTCGACATCTCGCTCATCGACGCGCCCGGCTTGAACCGCGACACCCTCTCGACTACCGCCCTCTTTGCCCGCCAGTCGGAGATCGACGTCATCGTCTTTGTCGTCTCGGCAGAGAACCACTTTACGCTCTCGGCCAAGGAGTTCTTGTGGAACGCCAGCCGCGAGAAGGCGTTCGTCTTTATCGTCGTCAACAAGTGGGGCGGAATCCGCGACAAGGCGCGGTGTATGCGCGTTGTCGGCGAGCAGATCAAGCAGCTCTCGCCTGCGACGTGGGAGAACCGCGCCGAGCTCGTGCACTTTGTCGACGCTGCCGAGCACGTCGACGAGGTCGACCAGCCCGCCGAGGTGCAGGTCGACTCGACCGAGCCGAGCGCATTCGACCACCTCGAGCAGTCGCTGCGGTCGTTCGTCTTGCTGAAGCGCTCGCAATCCAAGCTGGCGCCGGCAAAGCACTACCTCCTGAACCTGCTCGCCGACCTGTCGACTTTGGCATCCGCCAACGTCGTTGCCGCGAACGAGGAGCTCGCCGCCGCGCTCCGTGAGCTTGAGCGGATCCGCCCGATCCACGAGCGGCTCACGGCTCAGCGCGACGAGGTCGAGGACGGCGTTGACCGTGTCGAGGAGACGGTCGTCGAGAAGGTCAAGGGTGCCGCCTGGTCGCGATTGGACCGCGCCCTCTCGTACATTTACGACGGGAAGGTCGTCCCCGCTCAGGAGACCATCGCCGAAGCCGACGCTCGTCCCACCTTCGAGCACGCCGACTCGTTCGAAGGTCCCGCTCAGCTCCCGCCCTATCCGGGGTTGTTTGGCATCTGGGAGTGGGCTGCCGACGTCAAGAAGACGCTTGTGCGCGCGCTCGAATCCGAGGTCCGCGCGGCCGAGGACGACGCTCGTACGGAGACCGCGGCGGGAGTCAAGGCGGTCATGACCGACCTCGGCGACAAGTACCTCCCCGAGGTCGCCGGCGAAGAATTGACCGCCGAGCAGCAGCGCCAGAAGGCGAACCGCGTCTTCCGCCCCGAAGTCATGTTCGCCAAGCGCCGCCGCGGCGTCGGACGCCTCGCCGCGCGCGGGATCTCGACCGGACTCGGACTCGGATCGGCCGGACTCGGCGTCAACTGGTCCGCGACCGACTTTGACGTCTCGTTTTTCGACATGTTCGACCTCGAGCGCATGTCGTCGCATGGCGCTGCGCTGCGCGGCCGCAAGCAGCCGAAGATGATCGAAGACGACATTGTCGAGAAGGGCACGATTGTCGGACTCGGACTCGGCAGCGTCGGCATGATCGGTTCGCGCTTGATCGGAATCCGGGGAACGATGAGCAGTTTGACGCGCATCATTGAGGTGCTCGGGAGCAAGCAGGCGCGGAAGTGGGCCGGACCCGTCATCGGTGTTCTCAGTGAGTCTGATCGGCTTTCGCATCCCGTCTCCATCTCGCTGAGTTTCCACTTGTCCTTTACAGCTGTCGGTCTGGTCGTGTACGTCATTGTCGACCTCCCGAGGGCGATCCCGCGCAACATCGGTCGCAAGCTCGCGCTTGCCCTGTCGCCCGTCCCGACCGACTCGGCGGCGCAGCCCGTCACGTTCGCCTCGGCCCACTCGGACCGCATCTCGCGCGAAGTCCGCAAGGTCCTTCGTCTCGCCGGCTGGGACTTGCGCGAGCGGTTCCGCGCCGCCCTCGACAAGTCGGCCGCCGAGCGCAAGGAGGTCGAAGGCGTCGTCGCTCGTGCCGAGGGTGCCCTCGAGTTCCTGAGCGAGTTTGAGCGCAGCGTCGAGAAGAGTGACGAAGCCGTGCAGGCTATCTCGCTCTGATCTTCGCCTCCCTTGTTGTACACCCTTTTACGATCTTGCCTCCACTCATGTCGTCTGTGCAGTTCTCCCCTTCTCCTAAACCCCCTCCCTCGTGTATCTAGCCCGCTCATCTGATTCTGCAGTCAATATTGCTTCATGTCGCCGGCGCAATTCAAGTCGGGAGCTCACTAGCAAAAGAGTGCGCTCCCTTCTGAGGAAGTCCCTCCCGAGTCGAGCACCCTCGCTCGGCCTCTCCCTTCCTCCACCCTGGCCCTCTTGACTGCTTGCTTGCTTGGACTTTGAGCTTGTAGTCTCTCATATCGGCTGGGAGTCGCAGCGATCCCGGTACTGCCTTCCGTTCCTGAGCACAGCCAGCGCTCCCTTCGACTTGCGGATTCATGGTGCTATTCTACACTTCGACCGCCCTTGGCGACGACAAGCCGGTCACGATCTACGCTGGGAAGGACAAGGTGAGTCACGTACCGGAGCGAAGAGCCCTGCGAAATTAGAGCTGACCAGTCAGCTGCTCTTGTAACAGTTCGAGAGTTCGTCTCGCCTGCTTACGCTGAAGTGCTCTGCGTGTCTCAGCTCCGCTCACCTGTGACCGCTCGGATAGACGAAGAGCTGCTGCGCTACTACGCCGAGCGGGATGTTTGGGTGCATGTCGACGTGCGTAGATCGGACCACTCCCTCCCCTCTTCCAACGCAATGACGAATCCCTTCACCAGAAACTCTCGAGTCCGCACATCTATGTTCGCCTGCCCGAGGGTATCGCGTGGGACGCGATGCCGGAGAAGCTCATGATCGACGCGGGCCAGCTGGTCAAGGCCGGGTCGATTCAAGGCAACAAGCAGGCGGTCACGATCTTGTTCACGCCGGCTTCCAATCTCAAGAAGGACGGATCGTACGCGACGGGCGCCGTCTCGTTCCACAACGACCGGCTCGTCAAGCGATTCCGGATAGAGGAACGAGTGAACGCCATCGTCACCCGGTTAGGGTAAAGGAGCTCCCTGTCCACGCTCGCTGTTCAACCAGTTCAGCTCACTCCGGGCTCGTCGGGCGCGCGCAGGAAAACCAAAGTAGAGCGGCAAATTGACCACGAAGCGGAAAAGGTGGAGCGGGAACGACAGGAGCATCGGAAGAAGCGCGACGCGGCGAACAAGATCAAGAACGAAAAGCTCCTCCTCGCACGGCAACGAAAGGCGGAAGCCGAAGCGCGAGACTATAGCCGCATGCACGCACAGTCGGATGCGCACGACTGGGAGCAGGACGAGTGGGACGCGAGCCGACCAGAGGGAGACGTGAGTCCTTATCGGCCGCTTCCTTTCCTCTGCGCCGGCTGGAGCTGATTGTGAAACCCCCGGTAGTTTGATCCAAACGAAGACTTCATGGTGTGTCGACTTGTCTTACCGGTTCGCCCGGATCAGGAGCCTGAAATCAGAAGGCTGATTTCCTTCTGAACAGTGAAGGGAAATCGGGGCGACCTGTACTTTTTGCTGCACGCCTTAGATGCTGCACACGCCAGCCTCGTGAGGACCCTCGAAGTCCTGGACCCCGCTGTACTCCGGCAAAGGGCTCAGAGAGAGCCCGAGGTTCCGCAGCGAACTGAAGTCCTGCGCTTTTGTGGCTTTCTTCCGCCTTGCGCGAGCGGCGTCACTGCCAGCTGCTTTGACAGTGTGGATGGTCTTGTGTTCGCATAGCTCCCGACTTCGCACTGGCAGTCGATGACGGGCAAGAAGGAAACGGAGAGCTTGCGAGATCTGTCAAAGAGGCAAGCCCGTGAGGGTACGCGCCGTTCCTCGGAGCTGCGCTTCCCTGCTAGCCTTCGCGCGGACCCTTCAGAGCCAACAGATTCGCAGCGGCTCGCGTGTGTGTGCCGGTTGCGACGCCCTCGGCCTCTTTGCCGCCTTTGATCAGCGCGACGCGACGCGGGTAGTCTCGCTCTCGGCCTCTACGCAGCGACTCTAGCCACTAGCGACGGACTTGAGCACGAGCGCAGCACCTCACGCAAGAGAAGGAGAGAAGACTCGAGGTCCCTGTCGTCACCGCTATGGTCCCTGCCGGCGTGCCGGCGCTTCCTTCACTCGGTCCCGCTTGCCAGCCGCCCGCGGCCGCAGAGGCTGCAGGACGCAAGTCAAAGCTGGCCGATCTCTTCCTCAAGACGCACGAGCGCAAGCCGCAGCCGCTCAGCGGATCGCACGCCGACTTCGTCGAGACTCACTTCGAAGTCGAGGATGCGTCGTCGTGTACGTGCCCGCTCTCTCGTCGCCAGAACCGCGGCGAACGCTGACGTCAATCGCAACTCGCGTCAGACGTCGATGCGCTGCTCGCACTGGAGGGGATCATTGATCGGCTGCACTATCCGAATCGGTGCGCCTCGTCCCGACTCGCTCCGGTTCGACAGAAGCACGAAACATGCGCTGATTCTACCGAGTTGACAGTCACCATGTCCGCATGCTTCTGTCGCTCTGCTTCTTTCCCTTCTTCTTCCGCCCGCCTGTCCAGTCGACCAATGCCAGTATGCGCGCTCCCAGGCGCCCAAGAGCGCCACTCAAAGCCGCCTCGGGTCGCATTACCGCCCACGCAGACGACCCTCTTATCGTCTCGCAGCGCCAGATTCGCCAGCTCGCGCGCGACGTCCTCGCCGATGTGATCGGGACGAACGGCGTCGAAGTCGTTTGCGATGCGATCAAGGGTTATGGGATGCCTGAGCGCAACCTCGGTGCCGACGCCCGTCTCGGCAGCGAGGAGCCTGTCAAACCCAAGGGGAAGTACTTTCAGACGAAACAGTCGAGATTAAAGCTCGGCGAGGACCACCCCGACTTCGAGCAGCCGATCGAGACGGAGGATCCGCTCGCAGAAGCAGCGAATCAGATCCTGTTCGCCGACGATCTGTGGGACGTCCTCGCGGGCACGACGGCGCGCAAAGCACAGTTGAGGACGAGCGAGAAGCCGATGTTGGCCGTTGCGGCGTGGGAGGTCTTGCGCGAGCTGGTGAAGGGCTGGGAAGCCGAAGCCGCTCGGAAACCCGCTGTGCGAAACGCTGAAGGTGCGCGTCCCTGACACGCAGGCTTCGACTGCTGGGAAGATCCGACTGACTGGCTGACTGAGCGCGGCCACGGTAGATCCGCCAGAGCCGCTTAGTCTGCTGCGGTATTTCAAGCCTTCGGCTTCGACTGGTGCCGCCCGCGAGCTGTCCAACAAGGCTCTCGACGTGATCTTCTGGCCGTTCTCCGATCATGCCACGGCCGAGAACGAGGATCACGATACCGACGAGGTCGACTCCGACGGGTGCGCTGGACCAGGAGCGTCCGATTCGGGCTCCGACCTGGAGGACCTGCGGGCTCCGGCCAAGCGGTCGCGGTCACAGCCCAGGTCCCGACGCACGTCGGCAAAGACGGCATCGAAAGAGCGATTGTCTGGCCGGAAAGAGCTCGAGTCGGACGGGATGGACCTCTTGGAGAAGCGCGAAGCATCCACTCGGCTCTTTGGTCTGGTGAGCCTTTCGCGAGCAGCTCAGTACGGTCGCTCGAGCTGATTCTCGCGTGGATGCAGATCGGCGAGTGTGCGGTGTCCGGCTACCTCGGGTCGGCCACCGTGATTTCCGAGTTCACGCACCGCCTGAAAGGCCTCGAGCACGAGAACCTGCTCGCTTTTCTCGAGGTACTCTGACGTCTTCGTGCGTGCTCTTGTAGACTGTAGACTGACTTTGTGGACACACAGACCGCAGCGAGTCTCTCGCCATGTCCGCCGTTCATGTCTCGCTTACTCTGGACTTTCCTCGAGACGCACTCGCATCCCGTATCCGCCCCGGTGCTTCTCGGACCAGGCGTCGCGTCGGAGACAGTCGAGCCGGAAGTCCCCGTGTCCCCACGGAAGCTCGGTGCTCAAGCCAGTGCCTCGTCGTTGAACGGCACGACGTCGCGTTCCGCGAGCATCGCTTCGTACTGGAACATGCCCAGCATCAACTCGGCCGAATTTGTGCGGATCGTCGGGGCCGTACCGATCGAGGTCCCGCTACCGACGAAGGAGAAACCGGCTCCGAGGGGCTTGCCGCAGTCGTTCAGGCGCGCCGATCAGGCCGCCGAGGTTCACCTCGTCATGAAGCATCTCCTGGCGGAGCTCCTTGCCAAACGCGACGGCAGCGACGTCACGGCAACACAGAAGGAGGGCATCGCTCGAGCTTTCGCGGCAGTCGAGCAAGTCGTCGACAACGCCCGCAGCAGGGTCGCGTCGCGTTGACTTTCCGCCTCAGCGGTGTAGCTTCTTCGCTTCCGAGGCTGTGACATTGCCGTTCCACACCTCCACTCCCCGCTTTCTATACATCCGGCAGCCCAACAAGATTCTGCCGCGAAGTCATGCCCTGCAGACCCAAGCCTGGCCAGTTTCTCCACGTGCAAGCGGTCCCCACTCTCCGCTTCTTCTCGCTTAACCTTTTCGTAAGCGAGCATTCCGGAATGACGTCCTTCGCTTGCATCGAAGCAAATCTGACCAAAGGTTCTTCCGACGTGCGATTCTTGCTGCGGTGTGTCGCTGGCCCTGCAGGGTGCGCTCCCGCTTCCCCGCACCGACTGGAGATCCATGGTCTCGACAGAGGTTCACGCTTTCGCTCCTCAGGCTTTCTCACACGCTATGCTATTCGAGAACATCTTCTTGCCGCTTGCGCTCCTCGCCGCGGCGGCTCTCGGCACGCCTGTTGCCACGAGTACAGACCTGAGCGGACCAACGCCACCGCAGCTCAAGTGGCTGTACACCGCCTATGCTCTGTGCCCGGCCGACCTCCTCAACGGAGCGCTCACTCCGGCGGGCATTCGCAAGGAGATCCCTATAGTTGGCGGCAACTTCACTGGACCGGGCATCAACGGCAAGTTCCGGTCTCAAGGCGCGGACTGGGGCACGGTGAGTTCCTTCTCCTTGCTATTCATGCTTGGGCGGGTCTATCACGAGCGCACGCCAACGGGCCGACCAAATGAAGCCGAGGACGCAGCAAGCTTGTTGGATCCGCCGCAGTAAGCCTGCGCCCTGCGAACAGTGAACTAACGCCCCTCTTCGGCGGGACCAGGTCGACCCTCGCACCGGGATCTTCTCCGCCGACACGCGTTACAATGGCGTGACCGATGATGGCGCCGATGTTTACTTCCAGACCTCGGGACCCATGACGCCCGAAGGCACACTACATCTTCGGATCCGCTTGGAAACAGGATCACCGAAATACTACTACCTAAACAATGTTCTCGGTCCGTACAGGCCTAGAGACCATCCGGTGGCTCTTCGGACTGACTCTCGCGACATATGGTGCAGCCGTCGGCGTCCTTCACATCCTCGGCCAAGACAGCAAGAACGTCTCGACTCTGCGCATCGACGCTTTCAATGTCCGTGCTTGCTCCGCATGACTCAAAGCCACGCGCTGACCGGCAGAACAACGCGCAGTTCGAGAACGACTGGCCCAACACGACCTTCCTGAACAACACCGGGTGGTGACTCTTTCTGTCGCAGCATGGACGCAGCCGTGCTTCGTAGACTCTCTGTCATACGCGCATACAGTCTTCCTTGCACAACAAAGTGAAATCACTGTGTGTGATCCCGCAGTATGGGGAGCCGGACATACCGCCACCGATGTCCGTTGCGTTCCTGCGGCGGAGTTTCGATGTTCCGCCGTCCCCACCTCTGCTTACGACTCTTCTTTTAGCGCGCTTTCCGGCTACCGTTCTGCACACGCCGCAGCATCGTCTTCCGTTATACCGGTACAAGAATGGTTCTGCCGCTGCCTGTAGCCCGCTCCGGCTCTGCTGCTGGCGAGTTGGAGCTTCCCCGCATTGGTTTCAAAAGCTCACGAACGCTGTGATGCCCTGCGCTTCTCCTGCTCAAGCTATACGCCGCCCACCATGCTCTTCAAGAACATCCTGCTACCGCTTTCTGCTCTCGCCGCCACTGCCTTTGGCACACCAGTCGCGCTCGAGAAGCGCAATGGCACGAGCACCGACATGAATGGCCCGACTCCTCCGCAGCTCAAGTGGCTCTACACCGCGAATGTTCTGTGCCCCGCCAACCTCCTCCCGGCCCTATTGACGCCGGCCGGCATTCGCAAGGAGATTCCCATTATAGGTGAGGTACTGTAGCGGCTACAGAATTGACGAGCGAGGACTCACTCGCCCATCTCTGGCGGCCATAGGAGGAAACTTCAGTGGTCCCGGTATTAACGGCAAATTCCGCGATCTAGGCGCAGACTGGGGTACCGTAAGTCTACAGCAGCATCACCGAGTAGAGCGAAGCGTGCAGGTGGGGACCTCGAGTGCAGAGTTTAGGGGGTCTCCAGCGAGAACACGTTTTGCCGCATAACTTCGGATTGCAGCTGATCCCCGCTCTACGGCTTGACCAGACCGATCCCCGGACTGGTATCTTCACTGCGGACACGCGTTACAACGGTGTCACCGACGACGGCGCCGATCTGTTCTTCCAAACCTCCGGACCGAAATCGCCCGACGGCAGCCTTCACCTGCGCATCAAAATCGAGACCGGCAGCGAGAAGTATTACTTCCTAAACAATGTTGTCGGTGAGTGCATGTACCGGGGTTCCAGAGGCGTTCTACTAAGCTCTAGACTGGTGCATCGGCGCGACCGCGACAGCCGTTGGCGTGCTCCGCAACCTCGGTCAAGACAGCAAGAACGTCTCGACTCTTCGGATCGATGCCTTCAACGTATGGCCTTTCCCTGGCTGATCATCACACGGCGAGCTGACACCTATGATGCTCGCAGTTTGAGAACGACTGGTCGAACACGACCTTCTTGAACAGCACGGGCTGGTAATTCGCCTGATCCCTGTACAGAGGTCTCCGGTAAAAAGAAGTCACATGAAAGAGCGGTGTTCCTGATATGATGGTCCGAGGCCAAGGAGAGCGTAAGAGGGAAAGCGCTTCAGCTGTGCCAGACCTCGCTCCACAGTCTGCATAACCGAGAAGCAATCTGCGCGCTCGCCTTCCCTAGCACGACCGTAATAACAATGACACGGCCACATACGCATTGGCATTTGGCCTATGAAGCGGCTCGAGCTGGGGGCCTTGAACAGAGACGATATCGGAGACTTTGTTTGCCTCTCTTGCCTCTCAATGCGCGAGCAGCAACCGAGCAGCCTGCCCACAATGCCGGCGACGCATACTCGCACACCAGTGAAGCGCAACCGGTATAGTCGATAAGTCGCCCTAGTCTGCAGGACGGGGAAGGTCAGCGCGAAAGCAGCTTCTTTGGATCCAAAGCATGAAGCGCTCACTCTTGTTCCCCAGAGGATTGTACCCTGGTTCCAAAGAGCCGCCGTAGCCCTCAGCATCTAAAAGTGAGCCTGTCAGCAGGTGCTGGTACGGAGTGCACGCTCAATGAGCAGCCTACCTCCTCCTGGAATGCCCGGCCTTACTTCTCGACTACTGCGCTCGTCCGTCCACGCTCCCGTGTCTACCAGCGAGCCACCATCAATGTCAGCGGGAAGAGTAAAGACAGTGTCAGGGGGACTTCGAACAAGATGAGGCCCGCGAGCCAAACGCACCGTGATGGCCCAGATCGACATGGCCTCCCCAGTTGGCACCAATCCCGAGGCCAGAACCAAATCCACCTTGACCCCCGAAGTCGCTTCCATCTCCGACGTTTGTGGTTGTGCCATTGCCGCCCGTGCCGCTGTGGTCATAACCGCCAGAACCACCGAATCGGGGAAAGGGAGATGGTCCTCCCTCGCCGGGCCCAGCGAGGCAGACATCGAGCTCGTGTCCATCTATCGCATGGGCCATCTTAGCTGGCGGCTCTAACTCACTGTCGTGTCAAGACGAGACAGGCGCACCCTGAATTCGCCAGAGCAGATAGGAGGAAGCGGGAGAATGGGAATCGGCACAGCGCGGTGGCGGGTTACACGAAGAGGAAGAGAACGCCGTCAGCTCTGATTGCGGCAAAACAGAGTGCGTCGCGTGCGTGCGTGCACCGCGAGAGACGCGAGAAGGGAGGGCGTACGAGCTTGAACTTGTTCATCTGCTCGACAGCCTTGTTCGCCGCCTCTTCAGTCGCGAACTTGACGTAGCCGACGCATCGGGAGGTGTGAGTGCCCGGGATTCTGTTGCTTAGAGAACGATGAACGGCGGGCCATCTCGCGAAGCATCCGGACGGCCCACCGTAACACGTTCCAATCGGTGGGTTCCTCGACTTGACAGAAAGCTGCGCAGAGCTCTTCAGCAGTCGTGGACCTTTTGGTGTGCAAGTCGCGTGAGCTGTATTTGCTTGCATCGCGGTGGACCAATGTCAAGGGTCCAGCAAGGACGCTCTTGACCCTCGGTCTACTGCGCGCCGGATGAACGGGCGATAGCTTACGGCGCCAGGTTGCCGACGATCACCTTGGTCTCGACCATTCGCGCAGAAGAAGGAGTGCGTAGCAGGGAGCGGGAGAGGCAAGCGAGCAAGTTGAGGAAGCGTTATGGTGTGCGCGAGCTCGAGAAGAGAGCAGCGAGACGCGAGCACTAGCAGGGCAATAGCGCGACGGAGACCCCTTCGAGCTGTCATGAAAGTGGAGACCACGCTTACGAGCGAGACGAGCGCGTGTAAGGTTCAGGGCTAGACCGCGAAGGAGCTGCACAGGGGTGATCGAGAGAGGGCAAGGAAGGGTCGCCTGCGTTGACTCCGCCGCCAATCGCCGCGGGAGCGGTTCGCCGGCGTCGCGCGTCGCCGGCGGGTTTTCAGCTGCTCGCCCGCAACGTCCAGACTCGCTCGTCCACGTTCCCAGCGCGAGGTACACCGACAGCAGTACTCTCCCCACTCTGCCCTGTTCAGAGCTCGCTCTTCCGACTCTTCCAGTCCGCACAACCTCTGGTCGTCGTCTGGAACAGGCGCACCTTGGGCTCCTTTCCGCTCATGTCGTTCTCCATGTTCGGCCGTCGCGCCGCTTCGACCGCTGGCCAACCCGCCAAGCGGTTCATCTCGACACCGTCAGCTCCCGCTCGAAAGCGCGCGCACGAAGTCAGCTCGTCGACCATTGCCAGCGACTTTAAGCTCGCGCACCCGAAGCGCCGACCGCCGCAGCTTCCCGTCATTGACCCGCCCAAATGGAGCGCCGAGCAGGCCGTCCACTCGATCATCTACAACAGTGAGTCCCGTCCCCGGCGCGGAGACATGGCGCCAGCTTCAAGCTCCGCCCCCACTTGGCCGAGGCCGCTGACTCTCTTTTGACTCTTCTTCCGATCGGCACCAGCTCCCCCTCCTTCGCACCAGCCGTTCACCCGACACACCCTGAACTGCCTCGTGCAGAACGAGCCCGGTGTCCTGTCGCGCGTATCGGGAATCCTGGCGGCGCGAGGATTCAACATTGACTCGCTCGTCGTGTGCGCGACAGAGGTCGAGGACCTCTCCCGCATGTGCATCGTCCTGAGGGGTCAGGACGGCGTCATTGAGCAGGCGCGGAGGCAGCTCGAGGATCTCGTGAGTGCAGAGCAGCAGCTCGACCCGGAGTAGCGGCGTGGAAACTAACGGCGGCTGGATAACAGGTCCCGGTGTGGGCGGTCCTCGACTACACGCGGACAAAGACGATCGAGCGAGAGTTGCTGCTCGCCAAGATCTCGATCCTCGGCCCCGAGTACTTTATGGACCAGCTCGCCAACAAGGGTCCGGACATCCTCCCGGCCTCGGAAGGACTCGAGGAAGGTTCGCCGGCGCGCATTCACGCCGACGCGACGCTCAAGGCGGCGGGCGAGATCCACCCGCGCGTCGACGCCGAGTACCACGCCGAGCGGCTGTCGCCGTCCGAGGCGCTGCGGCAAAAGCACCAGCACCTGCAGGGGATCGAGTTGATCGCCAAGCAGTTTGGCGGCAAGATTGTCGACATGTCGAGCGACGCCGTCATTGTCGAGATGACGGGCAAGACGCAGCGCGTCGACGCGTTCCTCAAGATTGTCCGGCCGTACGGAATCCTCGAGGCGGCGCGGTCCGGTCTCATGGTCATGCCCCGAGGTGAGTTTCGTTGCTCGTTGCGCGCTTACGATTCTTGCTTCCCTACGTGCTGACTTGTCGCCGAAATTGCAGCTCCGATCCACTCGACCTGGTCGGGCTTGGCCGACGAGGAGGTGGTGACGGAGGACGTCGAGGCATTCGACGCTTCCCTTCTCCCGCCCGGTTGAACGCGATATCACCCGACTCTTGTCCCTTTGCCTAGAAGTCTTTGTGTGCGTGTAAAAGATGAAGCTGTTACGACGCTCGCAATGTGCTGCAGCCGCCGCGACCGAAGCGAGCAAACGTGAGAAAGAATAGTCGCGAGATTACAATGCTCGAAAACAGAATTGTGTATTTGCGCTGGGCGTTGTGTGGGCGCGCGCGCGTGACTGGATCGAAAGGCGGTGCGGCGAGGTCCCAAGGCATCCTTTCTCTCCACCCCGTCTTTGACTCGTAGGAAAAGGTACGCCATGCACGCCACTACTTATCTGGTCTCTTGACCGACTGGTGCAGGTCCGAACCGCGCGCGAGGCGTCGTTGCCGTCATCCGAGCGGGATCGTTTTCGCGCAAGGGTTCCCTCGACTGACTTTGCATCCCTCGCTCCTCGCTCCCTCTACGCCCTGCGTGTGTACAGATGGCCGCTAACAAGATTTACGTCGGCAACCTGTCGTGGTAAGCCTCGCCTCACTCCTCTTCTGCGGCCGGTGTGGCCTGCCCAGCTTCTCGACTTTGTCTCCGCCTCTTTTCGCCATCGGGCGAGCCAGTCTTGAGAAAATTCTACTCTCTGGCTTTCCAACTCGCAACGGTAGCTGATGGAGACACTCGCGTAACCAACAGGAACACCACCACCGAGGTCCTCCAGCAGACCTTCGGCTCGTTCGGCCAGATCACTGACGCTATCGTCATGACGTGAGCTTCCTTTTTCTCATCGCGTCGCGCATACAGCCAGTCTCGCATTCCCGTCCCGCTGACACGAAACAAATGCCCCACAGTGACCGCGAGACCGGCCGCTCGCGCGGATTCGGATTCGTCACCTTCGCTGACCCGGCCGCGGCCGAGCAGGCGATCCAGCAAATGAACAGCCAGGAGCTCGTGCGTTTCCCTCTCGCTGCAAACAAATCCAAACCTGCCCTTCATCTTCAGGCCTCGGAGCGATCCGCAATGCCCCTTCGCCTCCTTCGTCGTGCATGGGTCGGGCCGGAAAGCTGCTTCTCGGATCCGGGCCTTCGTTGTCACGTTCTTTCCGGGAAGCAGCATGCGCATTCCCTCTGCACGCCGCGGTCCTTCGAAACCATCCTCACCTCTCTTCGACGATCGCCAGCGGCGAGGTGTGATGCCCCCGCACCCGCCTCGTGTGGCGCGCCCCGCCCAGTATCAGGCGGGCGAAGTGCCCCCCAGTCGCTCCGCAGGCCCACTTGCGGCTCAGCAACCTTTCCTCTCAATTTGCGTTCGGGTTTCCTGACTGTTGCCTTGTCTTTTCCCTTCTGCTTCCTCCTCCCTTCTCCGAATCGCGATCGGCTTGGCCTTCATCTGCGACTCCTGCTTTCGTCTCGGTTTCGCGATCTTCCGCACTCCGTCTGGACTCGGTTCTCTTCATCGCAATGTCTGCGATGCCGTCCTTCTTCCTGCGATTGGTACTCCTGCCGGACGGCGCGCTTCTCGGACACAACTGCACTTTGATCGGGTTCACCATCACAGGGTAAGTCTTTCTTGCGCTTCTTTCGACGCACTTCAAGGACTGACGGACTCTTCCCTCCGCGCAGACGGCCGCACTGTCCGCGTCAACATGGCCAACACCCGTGAGGGTGGCGGAGGACGTGGCGGCTACGGCGGTGGTGCCGGATACGGTGGCGGATACGGCGGTGGCCAGGGCGGCTACGGCGGCCAGGGTGGATACGGTGGCCAGGGCGGTTGTGCGTTCGCTCTCCCTGCGCGGCCCTCATTTTAAAGCTGTTCACTGACGAAACGGAGCTGCTTTGTTCGTACGCGCAGACTCCCAGGGCGGATACGGCGGCGGCCAGGGCGGCTACGGCGGCCAGCAGGGCTACGGCCAGCAGGCCCCGGCCAGCTACGGCGGCTACCCGGGTGCTGAGTCGTACGGCCAGCAGGGCCAGCAGCAGGCTTGTGCGTTCCCATTTTCCCTCTTGGTTCTTTTCGTCGCCTTTTCCCGCGCTCGGATCTGGATGTGGACTGGCTTGTGCGCGACGTGGTTCCGCCTGGCTGTCGTGGTGATATGGAGCTCTCCGCGAGCCTCCTTGCCCGGTCACATCGCCCTCTCCCCTCTTCGCCCTGCTCCGGAAGGATTTTGTGTTCTGAGACTGTTTCCTCGCTATCTTCTCGTGTGACAGACGGCAACTACGGCACTGGTGCACCTTACGGTGGCCAGGCGCAGGGCGGCTGTACGTATCGTCTCCTTCTCACGCGGGACGGCATCTCCCGACCGTGCTAGGTCGCGGAAGACATCTCCAACGCTGGGTGTGGTCATTCGCTGCATCGCTGTCGTGTTCTGACAGCCAGCATCGACATGGTCATTGTTGACCTCGTGCGCCGATGCTGACCAACTTGCAATCGCGCAGACGGCGGTGCCCAGCAGGGCCAGCAGGGCGGCCAGGGCGGCTACGGTGCCGGATGTAAGCGCGACCTCCGTTCTGCGTTAACTCGAGCCCAAGACTGACGCTTACCTCGGTGCTTCAGACTAAGCGCTTCCAGCGTGTCGTGTCCCTTCCGTCTCCACTCCCTTTCCCTTCTAATGGCTGCCTAGCCTGATCCGCTTTCTCCCTTCATTTCTTGCTCCTATTCTCTCCTCTCTCTCTCTCTCTCTCCCTGTCCAGAAGTCTTCTCCTGCTCTCCTGTCAACAGTTCCTCGTCCATCCTCTCCCCATTTTGGCTCGCCATCATCCCATGCCGCCTGCCCGTCTCTCGGTCTCGTTCGTCAAAAGTTTCTCCTCCCTCGTGTATACGTGACCGCGTGCCCGCGCGCGTGTGTGAAAATAAACCGGATTCGAGACTCGGCATAACCAATTTTGGTGGGACTGACCGAGAACGCCATCAGGAGGGAAGGGAAGCGAGAACGAGAACGCGTGCGACCTTTCTGCCACGGGTCCGCTCTCTCGGAAAAGCCACGCGCACGGCGAGGAGTTGTATGGTGATTACTAGATCGTACAGGAGTGCGAAGGACGTGGAGAATGTCGCTACACTGGGAAATCCCCCTACTTCTTGCTGTCCTTGCCATCGCCCGACACTGCACGAGCCACGCGTTCCTGAGTCAGCTGCAGTTGCGCGAGAGTGGAGAGCAGACGGAATGCGAACGCACGGTTGAGCAGTAGAGTCTCCGAGTCGAGCATGAGCTTGTTGCCCGAGTTGCTGACGAGGCCGGCAATCTCGCGTGCGGCCTCCATCTTTCGGAGCTCGAGGAAACTGCAAGGCAAAGTTGCGCGTCAGCTACGGTGACGAGCATGACAACGGAAAAGACTCCTAGAGCGTACCCCTTGTTCTGCTTGACGGCTTCACCGATGAGCTCGGCGGACCGTGCCTCACCCTGAGCCTTGACGATGATGCTCTGCTTCTCCTGGAGGGCCTGGTCGACGAGGTACGCCGCACGCTGCGCCGTCTGCTGCGCGATCTGCTTCGCCTCGACGGCCTCGCTGAACGCCGGCGAGAAGGTGACGTGCGTGATCGAGACGTCGTCGAGGATCAGGTTGAACCGGCCGGCGCGACGCTCAAGGTTGTCGCGGACGAGCTTCGAGACCATCTCACGTTGCGTGACGAGTTGGCTGTCGCGGACCTGAGTATCAGCGTGCGTGTTCCGACGCAGGAGGGTTCGAGCAAAGGACCAGCCGAGAACCCAAATTCTCGAGAGATGGCGCTACGCCCGACTCACGATGCGTTGAACTGTGCGACGACACTCTTCAAGACCTCGTTGACGATACTCGGCAGGACGACCTCGTCATAGTTGGTTCCGAGTTCGGTGTAGATCTTGGCGAGAGAGTCGACTCGGGGTCGGCACAGAACACGCAGGGTGATGTTGACCATTTGCAAGTCTGGTTCGCGCAGGTGTGGATCAGCAGGAGGCTAAGTTCGAGGAGGCAGCGGAAAGCCTGCGTCGCCGAGAGACTGACCCTTGGTTCCGGTCAGGGAGGCGATGCTCCGCGGCTTGGACCGAACATCATAGATGATGGGCGTCTCGAACCAGGGGACCTACAACCAACACATGCAGAGTCAGCACGGTGTGTTGCTACCGTCGAGCATGACAGGAGCGTCGAAACGTACGGCGACGTGAGTTCCTTCGGCGTAGACCTCCTCGGTGACTCCGTGCAATCGGGTGTACTTGATCGCGCGGTGACCACCGTCGACTGTGTCACAACACGCATGGATACGTTCGAGAAGGGCAGCGGTGGCACGAGGTCGAGCGATCGTCGTCAGCGACTCGGCAGACCACAGCGAGACCCAGAGTCCACGGATCGGATGCAGGAGATGCCACTGACCGTTGAACAGGCTCGAGTTGACGACGATACCTCCGACGACGAGCAAGACCAGTCCGCCTGCGCCTCCCAATGCCTGCGTCAGACTCGGGCCGCCATTCGGACCGCGACCACCTCCTCCTCCTCCACTTCCGCCGACGCCTCGGAACGGCAATTGCGACGCGCGCTGACGGGCGAATCGGCTCGCGAGCTCGGCGAATGAAGGTCCACGTCCAGTCATGGCTCGAACTAGTCTGTAGCGAAGCGGTGAAGCGAGACAGTCGGCGCGACTCTCTTGCGGAGATCTCCAAGGCCGCCCGACATCGAAATTCTCATACCCGCGGCAGGAAGCGATTATGCCTATATTACAGCTCTACCAACACTAGTCGTTGCTTCAGGATCACTCTGAGGACCGGGCAGAGGAGCTGAAGGCGTACCGGCGGATTCTTCGCCTTTCACAGAAGGATATCCATATCGCCCGGTAATTGTCTAGCTGCCTCTTCCGAAGCATATACGAGACTATCATACGCTAGGAAAGCATGCTCGAGTGGAGTCGGAAGTCGTAGAGAGGGACTTGAGAAGATCAAGGGTCGATATTGATTTCTGACTTGTTGACATCTCGCTCGACGCTCTCGCTCCGCTTTCCTGGCCCGCCTTAGGATCAGCAAGCCACAATGAGCGCTACGGGAGCTCCCGAGGTCCCTGGGAATGCCCTCAAACGCGTGTACAAGCGCGCAGAAGCGGCCGGAACCGTCGACGACTTTACGCTCAAACACGTCCGACGCGCGCTCGATGGTGACGAAGGCTGGACTTGCTCGGATGCCGAATGGAAGCAGGTCCGCACTCAGGTCAAGGCGGAGTGGGCAGAGCTGCTCGTACGTTGGCTTCATTGAGAGGTGCCCTTGACATCGCTACTGAGGCTAGGGTTCGCTTCGAATGCACAGGGAGCAGACGAATCGGCCTCGCCTTCTCCTCAGAAAAAGAAGCAGAGGAATGGTCAGCGTTCGGGCAAAGGCAGCACGTCGGACAAGTACGGGCGCGCAGCCGAGAAGAACCTCAAGGTGCGCTCACTTGGTCAACCCAATCTGCACGCTGGCCTCTCGGACGCTCACGTAGACCCTCGACAGGTCTTCATGGGTGCGCTTGGCGGTGTACTGGGAGGGTTGACGGCCGGTGCGGACGGATCCGACGCCGAAGGAGAAGAGGACGGCCGTGCAGACGATGCTCCCTCGCCGTCCGGGTCTGCCTCGTCCAGCTCGCGCGCTCCCGCCGCCAAGAAGGCGCCCAAGAAACGAAAGACTGTCGTCACTATCGCCAGCAGCGATCAGGAAGACGACGCTCCGGCTCCGCCACAGCCTCAGCCGCCTCAAAAGCGATCGCGCAAGCAGGCAAACCCGCAGCGTAGGGTCGCTTCGGACCGGATCGCCGACGAGGTCCTCGTCGGACCCGCTTCGGCGGCTCAGACTGGCGCTCCACCCATCGCGTCGACGTCGAAAGCTGGAGTCGACGTCCCGATCAACATGAACGATTCCGACCTGAGCGAGCTCGAGGACAATGGACCGCTTCCAGGCGCCCGCTCGCGGAAGGGCAAAGGCAAGGCGGTCGAGTCAAAATCGAAGAAGGAGAAAAGCGCCGCTACCAGCAAGAGTAAGAAGAGTGACAAGAAGGCGAAAGAACGGAAAGCGCCGGCGCTAAAGCCGGGCGACGCTCCGCGTGGGACCGACGCAGAGGAAGACCGGATCACAAAGCTCAAGGTACGCTGGCGATATCGGCGAAACACTCTGTCAGATCTGGCTGACGCGAGGAGCCTTCCTCACTCTGCAGGCTCTCCTCTCGGCGGCTGCCTCGCCGCGTCCCTTCACCGCGACGACAGGCGCCGAGCGCACCCTCGCCGTCTCGCGCCGCAAGGAGATCCTGGAAGGGCTCTTGAAAGACCTCGGCTTGCCCGTCAAGGGCGACAAGCTCCTGACTTTGGCGCGAGCGAAAGACATCGGCGAGAAACGCTTGCTCGCGAAGGAGATGGCCGTAAGTGATTCGTCAACTGCCTCGTTTCTTGCCGTCGGGGAGGACGACTGACGGTCGACAGCGAACATCGCTTCCAGGAACTCGGCGGAACTGCTCATCACACCGGACTCCGAACGGGGAAGGAGCTCCACCACGACAGCTCTCTCGACGATGACGACGAATCGAGCGGGACTGCATCCGGCCCCGGGATCAGCGCTTCCGCCAAGAAGAAGCAGGTGCTCGCCGAGCGCAAAAAGTTTGGCGCCTTCCTCGGTGACCAATCGTCCGACGATGCGGACTAGCTCAGCTCTCCGACCTCTGCCGTTCTCGATTGTTGTAGCTTTCCCGCTTTCCTGTGATTGATCTGACGCAATGCGTACGAGATGCGTGCCAAAGAAGCACTCGATGGATGCGAGACGATGCGACTGCATGCTGTACAGGAGCTACAAGGTCCCTCGCTTACGAGGACAGCTTTGTCTTAGCGTCGCGGACTGCCTCCTCGAACTCGTCGAGCACCTCAACCGTCTTGAACTTGAACCGATACGTCGTCGGCTTGGCGTCTTGTGTGAATCCCATGAAGGTCGCAAACGTCTTTTCGCGCGAGATCGACATGGCCGAGTACAGCGAGAAGTTCTGCTCGCAAGAAGGGATCAGCGTTCGCTCAATTTGGGTTCGTGTAACGACTTTGCGCCAGAAGCTCACCACGACGACCTTGCCGTTGGTGTCGTTTCGAGCGAGGATGCGGATCTTGCCGTCCTTCTCCTTCAGCTGAACATTGGCGATGCCGAGCACATCGGCAGCGGTGCCTTTCAGCTCCCACGCCTTGATGCGACTCGCGAACAGCGTCGTCTCGCCTTCTTCACCTTCGCCTGGCGCAGTGAACGGGTTCGCTCCGGGTGTTTGCGCGCGCGAATCGGTCGCGGCTTCGGAAGGCGCCGTCGAGTCGCCGGCGCCGTCTCCTCCGATACTGCTCGGTGCAGGCGGGGCAAACGAGAAAGCCGGCAGGGCTGCTGGCGCCGCCGGTGCAGAAGCCGATGCAGCTGGCGCCGCAGAACCGAAGGAGAAACCGAAAGTCGCCTTCGCAGGCTGGTCCTTCTCGGACAGGGTCGCGGCCGGCGCACCAGCCGAGGATCCGCTGCCGCCGGGGCTGCCGATTGACGAGCCGAAGCCGAAGCCTGCGCTGCGGTTCGAAGCCGACTTGCTCGCGTCGCCACCCTGCAGAGCCGCGCCAAATCCAAAGGAAGCAGGCGGAGATCCCGCAGGGCCGCCAGACGTCGCGGAGGGAGATGAAGGCTTGGCCGCGCCAAACGAGATCGCCGGCGTCGAGCTCGCAGCTGATCCGAAATTGAATGGCGACGGCTTGGGCGTGGCCGAAGAGGCGGCTCCAAAGGAGAAACCGGTCGACGGTGTCGAGGAAGCGATCGAGCTCGAGGCACCGAAGGAGAATGGCGAGCCGCTACTGCCGCCGCCGGAGGACGCGGCACCGAACGTGAATGACGGCGGAGCGGTAGACGTGGGCGCGTCAGGCTTGGTTCCGGCAGGCTTCTTTTCAGTATCGCCCTTGGCGATTCCGCCGAACGTCGCGCCGAACGAGAAGCCCGACTTGGACTTCGTTACTGCCGGGGCTGCCGACTCGTCCGGCTTCTCCGGGCTCGTAGGCGGACTCGCGCTCTGGCCGAATCGGAGTGGCGATGGCTTGGCAGGCGGGTTCGTCAGCTTGGCCGGAGCTAGCTTGGGTGCGGACGGCGCCTTCAGCTCGTCGCGGCTCGAGGAGGGACTCGGCTTCGCGGGTGCGGCTTCGGCTGCGGCAGGTGCGGAAGACGTCGAACCGTTGGCGGTCCCGGCGCCAGTCCCGTTGGCGGGAGTTGCAGCAGGCGGGAACGAGAAAGCGCTCTTTTGGGTGGACGCATCCTTCGCGGCCGAGTCGGCCTTAAAGACAAAGCCGCCGGAGACGGGCGCGGAAGAAGCGGACGGCGCAGACTTGACAGCACTGCCCGCGAACGAGAACATGGCTGGCGGCGCTGGTGGCTGCTTCGATTCTTCCTTCTCCTCGGTAAGGTCTGCGATCGGAACCGGCTTCGGCGGATTGCGGAAGATAGCGGGGATCTCACTCTCGTCGACGGTCGGGGCCATCGCGGGCTTGGACGATGAGGTCGAAGATGGGGTTGACGACGGCGCATCGGCAGTTTCGGACAGATCGGCGATGGGGACCGGTTTCGGCGGGTTGCGGAAGATGGCCGGGATCTCACTGTCCGAGACAGTCGGTGCAAACGTCTTGGGAGGAGCTGTTGCCGGAGTCGAGCCCTGGTCGCCTGTCTCGGACAAGTCTGCGATGGGGACGGGCTTGGGCGGATTTCGGAAGATTTCCGGGATTTCGAAGGCGGGAGCTGCTGCAGGCGCAGTCGCCGGCGCCGTCTTTTCGACATCCATGTCACTCGATGTGCCCTTGCTCGCGTCGTAGGCGGATTGCGCCTTCTGTCGGTATGACTTGTACTTTTCCTGCAGCTTGTCGAGCGTTCCCGACGCCGTCAGGTCGACGAAAGCGTCCTTTTCGACCGCTGCGGTCAGGCTATCGATGAACGACAAGTTGAGGGCCCGGAGGGACGTGTAGTACGTGAGCGCGGGAGCCTGTGACCGCTCCGTCTTCGTCGCCGCGGCGGGAGGCGCGGCCACAGGTGCCGGCGCTGCTGGAGCGCTGCCGAACGAGCTGCTCCCGAAGGCGGACGGCGCGCCAAAAGAGAAGGACGGCGCTGTCGGATTGGCCGGCTTCGCATCCGTCGCTGGCTTGGGTGCGGAAAAGTTGAATGGCGAAGGAGCGGAATTCGAGGCGGTAAATTGGAAGGTGGAAGCCGCCGGCTTCACCGCTTCGACGTTGGAAGCTGGCGCTGCAGCCACACCAAAAGAGAACGGGGACGACGCGGCCGGAGCCTGCGTCGGGTTGCTGCCGAACGCAGCAAAGGGGTTGGACCCAGTTGTGGCGCCGAAGAGGGGCGCTTTCTGCTCGTCACGGGCGGGTCAGCCCGTTTGCCTTGTCGAGGGCACCACCTTCCACTCACTGGTGCATCGGACTGAGGAGCAGGCGCGGGCGCAGCGGCAGCCGCTCTCGCTCCGGCCCGTTTGGGCATGCCTCGGATCCTGTCGAGCGGGCGAGTGAAATCATCAGCGACTTGTGCGGCTATCGCCTTGCTGGTGCAAACTCACTTCCTGCCTGCCAGGGCTTGCTCCGATGCCTTGCTGAAGTCGCCATCGCCGTTCTGTAGCGTGACGCGGCATGATGGCTTCGTCAGTTGAGCGAGCCAGGTTGGCGGTCTCATCTTGCGAGAGCACGACTTGCCTCTACGCGCTCGTCATCCTCGACGTTATCTTGCGTGAGCTGCTTCTCTGCACCTCGCTTGGCCATCGTGACGCGGGGTGGAGAGCCGAAGCGAGTCAGACGTTCTCGCCATCAGCCAACTTGGCCGTGTCTCCTTCGCTCCCGCTCCTCATCCATTCGTGCATCGCCCATGCTTGATATGTAGCTAGAATGCCCGATCAAATCGCGTTCGCTGCATCTTGCGCCTCTTGCACTCTCGCAGAAACGGAGTGGCCCTCGCGCTTCCCCGCTCAGCGCTGCCTCTTCGCCGCTACAAGCTGCGCAGTAGGACCGAATGCTGGTCAGTGATACCTTCACCATCACTGCAGTTGCGCTCTCTCGTGAATGTCTGCTCTTCGGATCCGCATGAGACTGCCTCGTCCCATGGCGCAACGGTATAGAATCGACAGAAAAGCGTCTCTGCCCAGCTCACTCCCATGCGCGACGCTGACCCGCCTCAGCGCCCCCAAGCTGATCCGCCGGCGCGGCTCGCATCGCCCGCGGCGGCGGCGCGCTGACCCCAGCCGGACAGCTCGTCGTTCACCTGCCGCTGAGTATCCTGCAGCCAGCTCGTCTCGGCCTGCCACCGGCGTCCGTCGCCCTTGCTGCGGTACGCGCGTCCTCCTCCTCTCTTCGGGCCCGTCGGCTTGCCGAGGCCGTAAGCGTCACGGTACGTCTGGCCGTCCGAAGTCACCATGTACCGGCCGAGCTTGCCCAGGCCCGTCTGGTTCGACTTGTACCGCCCCTTGTCGACGTCGTCAAAGAGCGCCCAAAAGGGCGGCGGTTCGTTGCGGAAGTACTCGCGTCGAGCTGTTGGCGGCGTCGGCGGTGAGGGGGACCTTGATCGCCACTCGTGCGACACGCCGGATGGCGGACGCGCTCCTGGTCCTTCGAGAGCACCCGCTCGTGGCGCTGTTAACCATTGCTGCTGTGCCGGTACGGAGGTCCTCCATGCTCCAGACGAGGCGTCGTCAATCTGTGAGCTCCCTGTAGGAAGGCTCGTGGTCTCGGAGGCCCATCCGGCTTTGCTCGCGCCGCTGACGGCTGGCCAATCGGACTGCGAGGCGCCGCCGCGAGTAGGCGACGGTGTACGCGACGAAGGAACGTGACTCGGCGTTTGCGGCGAGTGCCCAGTGGGCGGAGCTCGCGGCCATTCGGGAGCTGCGCCAGAATCATGTCCTGGAGCCGGAGCCCGCCACGCGGCAGTGTAAGGGCGCTCGAGCTCCGGTGTCCGAGAGCGGGACGACGACGACGGAGCCGACGAGACAAGACAGACTGACGTGTCTATTCGAGAACCAAAGAGTCGACGTCAGCGTTCCCAAGTGGGAGAATGGTTCCGAGAAACGGGCGGGGTTCACCCTGCGGTCTGAGGCTCGCGAGAAAGTCTGCGCGATGAGTCTGGTAGGCGTTCGGCTCGCGGATTCGCGACGGAATATTGATTCCCTTCAGATGCTGGCGCCGTCGGAACTCCGCGTACACTCGCTCGCGAGCCTCCTCTTCATCGCGCAGGCGCTGGAGCTCGGCCGCCTGTCGCTTCAGCTCTTCGTAAGCGTGCCGATGCTCGGCTTCGGCAACGAGGCTGTCGCTCGAATCGTCCGACTTTGCAGAGGCAGACGGTTGAGCCGCCGTAGTCGCCGAAGGCGGACCAGCCTTCGTGATGATCCGAGTCGGTCGCGCCTCACCCTGAGGCAAAAGGAGCGAAGCAATATATGCGGCGGCGCTGGTCGAATCGTCCGTCTCGGACTCGGACGACTGGCTCGGGCTGATCCGGATCGTGGGATACGGCGGACGCGGCGAGGTAGCAGCCTGCATCCTTGAAATCGCAGGCTGTTGCCCAGAGTTGCGTGATGAAACTGCCGCCTTGACGGGGTGGTCGAGCTCGTCCGAGGTGGGGAGGGTGGAGCTTGAGAGCGGAGGACGCTTGAAGCTTGCGAACGCGTTGGCGCGTTTGTACGAGTCGGAGGACTGCAGCGAGTCGCCTCGAGGCGAAGCGGAAGATGGCTCCTTAGAACGCGCCGATGAAGTCGATGGCCTAGCCGGGAACAAGGTCGGCTGGCTGGCCGGAATCACCGGCGGCGGCCCTGCCGGGTGCAAGATGCGCGAACCGGTCGACAATGACGGGATCCGCGGACTCCGAGCCGAGCGTCCTCGCGCCGTTGGTTCTCCGCTGTAAGTGACTCGAGGAGGAGCGTGAGGCAGACCCATCTGGACGTCTTGGCGCCAAACGGAAGTCCCTCCTCGTCGGTCTCTGTGGGAAGGGACGCGAGACGCCATGCGGCATACCGGAGCCCGAGCGTCTCGACGTGGGCGTGTTCTTCGGCGTTTGTTTCTCCTTCGAGACACGAAGCGAGCCATTCGACTAGTGCAGAGACCTGCTGAGCCATCGCTGCGAGCGCATTGCCGCGCGCGGCTTCACCTCGCTGTACTTCGTGGAGTGTTGCGACCGCGAATATCTCGACCTCCGAGAGCTTACGGTCGTCCTGACGAGGTGGCGTGTGCGTGACGGCAGCGTCGCTGAGAGCGGCGGTGAAAGCGGCGAGGACAGGGCGAAGGTATGCCTCGTGTCGCTGGACGATACCTTGCAAGCGTTCTGGCGAAGCGTCGAAGATAGCAGCCAGGTCGTGCTTTATCGTAATGTGTACGCGCTCGATGCTGTTCGACTTGCCGTCTTCACCGGCAGTCTCGAGGATGCACGTGGGCGTCGCAACGCCACTGTCGTCGACGCTCCGATACAGGTAGCCGAGAGCCCTCTCGGACTTGTAGTACTCAATGTCCGGCGTGACCGAGATTTCCGCAGTGTCGCTTTTGCGCATAAAGTCCGGACGGGCCGTGCGCTTGATGCGCGGTAAGGCGTCGGCGGGCACGACGTTCCCGGTCTTGGGCGCATCGACCGCGAGACTTCGTACCGTGTAACGTCAGCCAGGAATATCCACCCAGCGTAGTTTCAAAAGCGCACCTGTACAAGTCTGCGAGCTGCTGGCACCGCGGATCGAATCCGTGGGAAGGGCTGCGGTCGGCCAAGCAGAGGTGGAGATGGGCGATCTGGCCGACAGTGTCGTTGCAAAGGTACTGTCAGAGTTCTCGCGAGTGAGTACGGGCGGAGAAGGAGAGTGAAAGCTGGTCAGAAAGACCCACATTGACGAAGCAATCACTGACGTCCTCGATCTGAGCGGGTCGGTCCAGCTCGAGCGGAACTTGCGCTTCGTGCGGACGTGGCGGTGCGGTGTCGGCGGGGACGAGCTCCGGCAGGGTAATGACCTGGTAGGTATCGCCATCGAGATCTGGCAGGAGGAGCTAGTTAGCTCAAACGCGCAAGTAACTTTGTCGCTGTGGCCGCCTCACCTCCTCCTCCCATCATGGATGCGACTGAGCGCTCGCCTCTCGTCGGCAAGACGAGGCAGTTCTCGAGCGATCGCATGCGCGTGACGAGCTTGCTGGGCAATCGGCCGACGGCTTCGAGCACACGCAAGTCCCCCGGATCCATTGCTGGGCTGCGAGTGACCAACACCCGACCTTTCAGGTATATCGGAGCGTCCGGCCGCTCCGGAAAACGCAAGCATGCGTAGACCTGATTCGGCTTGAGCAAGCGGTCTTCGTCGGGGACGCCGACGAGCACGTAAGAATCCGGCAGCGGGATTCGAGCGCGATCCTTCAGGTCACGGAGACAGCGGACACGAATCACGTCGAGAGCGGCTCGGAGGAACGGCTCCTCCCGCAGGATACGGTCGTCGAAGCCCGGAAGGTTGCGGAGGGACTTCAGCAGACTGAGCGTTAGGCGAGGATCAGTCGTCGAGTATCCGATGCAGCCCATTGGAAGGAGACTTCTGCCGCACCTCTTGAACCTACTCGCTCCACCGTAGCTGAACTTGTTGACGGCATCGTAGGCACCCGAGAGCGTGAAGAGCGCTTCAGGCGACAGGTCATCGATCGCGAGCTTTTGGTACGCGAGGAAGATCTCCTTCTCGATTCCAAGGTCTTCGAGCGCGCTGACCAGCGGACGGTCTGCAGGAGGGGCCAGCGGATCCAGATCGGGGATCGCAATGGCGGGGCAGAATGACCAGTGCAATAACGACCCAGTAATAGCAAGCAGCCGAGACATCGTTCCAAGCGAGCGAAAGTGTGTACGGGGCAGGATCGCAGCGTCGAATCGTCAACGAAGAAGGCAGGGCATTTTGGTCAGCCTCCACGTAGAAAGTATCTGCAAGCGAAGCAGGAGAGGTCGACAAGCGCAAAGACGCACTGAGACGGAGCGGATTTGGCCGCGTGAAAGCATCAGACACGTTGAGGCAAAAGTTGTTGCTGACTCCGATGCGCTCTGCGAAGCCGCGGAACTTGTCTTGCGAGGGTCGTAGCTGCACTTGCGATCCTTCAAGGGTATCGTCGACCGCGATCACGCCCTGCAGGACGAAAGCCAAGTCAATTGTGCTCGGTCCGGTTATGCATCGAGGGTTTCCTTCGCGCCATACCTTTGACCCACCGAGCCGGATCTGATACACCGAAGGCGGCGGGCCATCTTGGTCGCGGCGAAAGCCGTTCGCGAGCAGCGCTTGCCAGACTTCATCGCGGAGCCTGCGCACTCGAATGGTCAGGGACAGCTCGCTCGCTAGACGGCCAAATGGACGCGTGTGAGCTCACTGCGTAGACATGACGCCGGCGCCGTCCGTGTGGTTGGTGCTCTCCTCCCCTTCGTCGTCGCGTTCGACGATGTCCGGTCGCGAGCCAATCTTGGTGTGGTGGAGCAGCTGACTCGGTCTCTTGTCAGCCTACCCGTGCACACGACAAAGGAATATAACGGGGACGCACGACGGTGGCGATCGAGGACGTGAAGCCTTGCGAGAAGCGGGCACCGAGCTTCGCCGGTTGTCGGTTGACCTTGTCAAAGAGCCCGAGCTGCTGCCGGATCCGCTCGGCCGTCATCGTGTAGGGCTCGCCGTGCCGATCGACGTCCTCCCACGGTGCGACGAACCACACGCTGCGGTCGCGCAAGCCGGATTGCGAGTATCTACAAGTCAACAACCAGGTCAGTGTGACATCGAGCGACGACGACGGCCGTCAGGATCCAGCTCACGCCAAAAATTCGTATGTCCTCCCTGCGAACTTGACGCCACGCTTGAGAGCTTTCGTCACTGAAGCATCGAGGAGCCGTTTCTGGGTGATGCCGACCTCGCCCGCCGAGACGACTTGGAGATTCTGGTCGCCCTCGTCGCGGAAGGCGACCCGCAAAAAGTGGTCCGATTCGCGATGTGTGTCGACATCATGGTAGTAGCGACGGATCGTGGCGTTGCTCTGGAAGCCGAAATCTCAGCGCCGAGTCCAGAAGAGCGTCGCGATAGGGTCCGTTCGGACTGACCTTCTCAAGCATTCGCCCCGTCACTTTGAGGGTGCCGCTCGGCGTCAGGACGATGCCTCGGCACCAGAAGTGCGTCCGAGAGTCGACCTTCTCGGCTGCCGATCCTCCGAGGCGGACGGGTTCGTCCAGCTTGACGCGCGCACGGTGCAGGACTGCCTCCCTCGCCAAGTCGGCCATGTGACTGACCTCAAACGGCATCGCCTGCAGCTGCTCGGGCGCCTGTATCCCGAGAGCGAAGAGTGCGGCGCGAGCTTTGCGGTCTTCGACGAGCTGGTTCCGCAGCTCGACCAGAATCTCCTCGACGGTCGAATCGCGGTCGATCTCGACCGTGACGCTCCACACCTTGACGTGCTCTTCGATGAGCCAGCCCACCTCGTGTGGCGTCAACGTACCGTCGCGCAGGATGCCCTCGAGCTGGTAGGCATGCGTCGGTGAAAGCGTCGAAAACGTTTCTTCGAGTCGGTGCATGATGTCGCGGCTGTAGCGCTTCTCCTTGTGCAGCTCGAGGCGATCGAGTCTCTTCGGCTCAGGAAGGTCGTTGATCGTGCAGTGCTGAAGGAAATCGGCCAACGAGGCGGGCGGCACCGGCGAGCCATTCGAGCGCGCCGGATCCTTGACGAGATCGACGACGACGAGGAAGTGCCTGGACAGATACGGGACCTGGCGGGCGTGTCGAGCGTCGAGTGCCGACACGCGGACTTGAGACGTGACGTGCCGGTCTGGCTGGTGAGAAATGTAGGCGTAGAAGCGGGGAGTCCAGCGAGTTCCGATGATGAGGTAGATGCGCTCGAGACCAGGGTCGTCGTCGGGACTGGATGGCGCCGGACTCCAGTACAAGCTCGAGATGGACCCTGGAGCTATTAGTATGCTGTGAGGATTAGCTTTGGCCGGTCGAGCGGCTATGAAACGTCGGGGGAACTGACTGAATGAGAGCTTGATGCCGGGAGCGCCGTCGAACGCGTACCCGCCTACTCCGACCGTACCCTTCCTGCCTTTCTCTGTTGCGCCGATAAACTCCAACAAGCCTTGCTGAATGTGTACGTCCCTCTCGACGGCGAAGTAGCCGAGTCCGCGTTCGTCAAACGAGCCGAGGCAGAGCGCCGAGATCCGAAAGCCGGGCCACTTCGGGTCCAGGAGGACGGGCGGCATCCTCAAGTCTTGTGGCAAGAACGGCTCAAGGACGTCCGCGTCCGTGTCGGGAGCAGGGGCCTCACCGTTGAAGGGCAGTGGCGCGGCGGGCGGCGATAGCGCGGGACCGACGCCGGCCATCTGCGCGGGTCGGACAGCTTCGCCCGCGCTCCAGTCCGGCCGTTGAGGGTAGCGTTGGGTGCTCGGTACCGGTGAGACGGCCACCCGAGCTTGTCCGAGGTCGGTCGGGCGCAATAGCGGCGCCGACTCCTCCTTCCGAGTGAACTGGATCGAGAACTTGCCGCGTCGAGCTCGCGCCGGGTCCGGGTCACGCTCGAGCACAGTACCGTATGTAGCGTCGCCCGAGTCACGGCGGCGAGTCGGCTCTGCCGTCCAGGCGGGCGAAGGCGCTGCGGCGGTCCAGTCCTTCGGACGCCCTCTCGCGTTCGCGACCGCGGCAGGCCTCAACTGCGCAGGTGGCGGTGTCTGCGCGTACGATACTGGCACTCGCGGTAGTTCGGGCGCTTGTCCGGCCTTCTGTCGCCGTCGCCGCCGCTCGTCGCGGTCCTGTTCCTCCCGGGCGCGGTGGAGACTGTCGATCCAGTCCGAGGCGCCGGCAGGCTTGAGGTGCTTCGAGGCGTGCGTCATCCCGCACGACGGGGCTCACATCAAAGCCGACCGAGCAGGGAGGTGCGTGAGATGAAGCGAGAAGCGCGGGGAGACGAGAAAGCAGGACGCGCGCGTCGAGATGTCAAAAAAAGTGGCGACCGAACCGCTTCCTCGGACAAGCCGGAGACCTGCGGGCACGTCAACCCAAAGTTGTGCGAAAGAGAGAAGGAACGCAGCTTTCTCTCTCGTCTCTCTCCCGCTTCCCGCGACGCGCGCGCTGGGGTATTTCGTACAACGTGCTCGTTTCCGCTTCGCTCCTCTGGGCCGGATGAAAGAGCCAGGGGACCCCGTACAATGAGTCTTGTCCTGCCTTTCCACCGCGAACCGAGAGTCCCGAACCGACTCCAAGACACCACCGTCACCCACCCAGACCGCACAAGAAACCGCCTCTCTGTCACGCCGACTCGTCCACCTTTTCCCGACCGTCGATTCCGTTCCGAGAGCCTGATCGGGATCCACCTCCGGCAAAGAGACACAGATGAAAGAGAAACGTGTTGATGGCGATCAGGGTCGAAGCGGAGGAACAGGTCTAAAGGGGTAGGTCTGTCGGGATCGAGAAGGGCGTTTACGCGGCATGGCGACGCTGCTCGGCTGTGGGGCGCGCAACTCGCGTCAACGAACCTGCCCATGCCAGGCTGCGCTGCCTTCGTGCACGTACCAATGACACCGGTGAGCTCGTCGACCTTGCGCTTGGCACGGCGGAGAGTTCCGAGCTGTTGACAAGGAGGAACGCAACGGTCAATCTCCCGATCAGACTGTTTCTCCTCGTTCGACCCTGCCTCGACGCACGCGCTTCTTGGTGAGCTTGCGGGCCTTCTTGTCCTGTAGAGCGCGAAGGAGAGAGCCCGTGAGTCCCGCAGCTGGCGAATCCGTCCGGAAAGACCTGGTCGACGCACCTTGGAGTTACGGATCAACTCCATGACACGCCTCTCGTACGGGGCAAAGCCGACGACCTGTCGCGTCCCACTGTGTCAGCTTTCTGGCACCTTGTGTGCCCGCGTCCGTAGCCTCTCGTGCACCCCTCCCCGGTTCGGCTCGCTAGACCCCGGCTCACCTCGCGGACGATCGACTTGACGAAGGCAGCGCGCTGCGACTGCTTTCCCTTGCGGTTCGAGGGCTTGACCGCCTTGGGGATGACGGTGGTCGGGTGACCACGGTTGAGGCCCCAGGGGAGGTCTGTAAGCGCACGAGTGAATCAAGAGGTCGTCAGCATCTCTCCGCTTCCCGGGTCCTGTCTGGATTGCTGGGCGGGCCGATCCTCGTGCCAGCCTAGGTTTTCCCTCGCCGAGCATAGGTTCGGGGTCGGGTTGTTGTCGAGCTCGAGGCCACAGCCCGATTGCGCGTTCGAGGGAGGTTTCTGCCCTCGAGAAAGTCGACGGCGTCCCAAAGTCGGCGTCGCGAAGGGGCGAGAGAATTGAGGGGACAGAGACTGACTGGTACGAGTCGTGGCCATCTCTGCACTGGCTTTGGTCGGCTTGACGGGTCGAACAGGCACGGGGAACAACAGGGGCGAGAGGCGGTCGAGGGGTCGGGCGAGGCGGTGAAGGCGGTGCGCGGTCGAACGAGCTCGCCCGCGCCGCCGCGCACGGCAAACGTCCCCCGTCAAAGTCGACGGACCCGGCCCCCTCTCCTCGCGCTCTCGCCCGTCGTAAACGTCCAACAGTACGCTAGGTTCTTAAACTACCACTGTCCCTTACGCCCCTCCCGGCCCGACCCGACACCCGCTCAACCCGGCTCGTCGAGGGAGGAAAACACGAGACGCCCAAAAGTCTCTCGCCCAAAGGGGGCGCGCGGAACCAACCTCCCTACGAAGCTCGACTTGCTGCTCGGCCAGCCTACCTGCCCTGTCCGTTGCGGCAGGAGCATCTTCGCTCGGGGACGGGAGACGGCAGGCCGCGAGGGATGAGGTCGAAACGCACCCTTGCAGAGGCGAGAAAAGGGCAGGTTTCGAGGGAAAGGCCTACACGGCGAGCCATCTGTCTGGCGCAGGCAGAGCAGGTAGATCTGCAGGAGGGCGGGGCCAGAAACACCAGGTGTGCACGCGGACCGCGAGTCGGGACACGAGGGGGCTGACCGTCTCGCCTGTTGCTCCTCCTTTCGCTCTTCGCTCCCCGCCCCGAACGCGCGAATCGCACCACGTGCAGATGGCCCGCAACACCGACGTCTCGCCGTACATTGGCAAGCTCTCGCGCTCGCAGGTCTACTCCAAGAAGGGCCAGTACAAGCGCGAGCGCAAGGGCGTCGCGTCGACCGAGCCGACCGCCGCTGAGAAGCGTGCGAGCTACTACCCGGCCGACGACTCGGTCTCGCGCCCCAAGCTTTCGCGCAAGGCCAACAAGCAGACCAAGCTCCGCGCGACCATCACCCCGGGCACCGTCGTCATCCTCCTCGCCGGTCGCTTCCGCGGTCAGTCTACCCCCTTCTTTTTCGGTTCAGGCGATCTCGGGGGCGGGCTGCAACAGGAGACTGGTGTTGCTTCTCGAGAATGTCGCCCCCGAAGCGCGAGAACCGCTGCAGTGGAGCAATACTGACTCGCGAGGCCACCCCCACTTTCCGTCGTCGCCTGCAGGCAAGCGTGTTGTCGTCCTCGGCCAGCTCCCGTCGGGTCTCCTCCTCGTCACCGGCCCGTACGTCATCAACGGCGTCCCCGTCCGCCGCGTGAACCAGTCGTACGTCATCGCGACCTCGACCAAGGTTGAGCTGCCGCAGGGTCTCGACCTCGCCAAGTTCGACGACGCCTACTTCACCAAGGAGAAGGCCTCGTCGCGCAAGGGCACCGAGGGCGAGTTCTTTGACAAGGAGTCGAAGCCGGCCAAGAAGGAGCTGCCCGCCGAGCGCGCCGCCGACCAGAAGGCGCTCGACAAGCAGATCCTCGGTGCCGTCAAGAGCACCCCGGTTCTCGCCAAGTACCTCGCCGCCTCGTTCGGCCTCTCGAAGGGCGAGTTCCCTCACCTTCTCAAGTTCTAAGCGCGCGAGCGTTGTGAACTTTTGGTTGGGGTGCCGAGCGGGTGGGTGCACGTCGGGGGCGGAAAAGGGGGACGACGAAAGGAGGCAGACGCCACCCTCTCTCTCCGGAATCTCCCTTTCTTTCTCTAGACGCGCGCGTGTAAGATGAGCGGTGCGAGATTGTAGCTGCGCGCGAGAGCGTGCAACTTTTTTCCATTCAGCCGGAAACATTCGCGCGACTGAACGAGGCCGACGGGGAGAGACTAAGTGGTAATCCAAGTCATTACCGCAAGACTTGTATTACTTTTTGCACCGCATTTTCCGCCTCTGCCTTGTCGAGTCGCACTCACGCACGCACGCGCTCTGTAACACTGCATAAGCTAGCCATGGCGTCCTCCTCTAGATTAGCGCTCCACACGCTGCATACCCTGTCGCGCGCCCTGCCGACAGCGAGCGCTGCGTCGTCGTCGTCGTTCACTGCTTCCGCAAGCTCGCTCGCCTCGTCGTCGCGCGCCAGGCTCCAGTCGAGGTCCGCCCTGAGTGGCCAGCACCAGCAGATCCGGCATGCTTCCTTTTCCGGGTCGTTCTTGCGCAACCTGATCCCGCGGAGGAGGTCGAAGCGCGAAACCGACGAATCGGCAGCAGCGACTTCGGCCGAGGGCGCCGTCGCATCCGCCGCGACTGAGCCCGCCCAGGAGGCGCCCAAGGGTTTGTTCGACACCGTCGTGGAGGACGAGGACGTCGCCTTGACCCAGCAGCGGAGTGGTCTCGTTGCGCGACCGCCGAAACCGGCGACTTTCGTACGTCCGACTCTCGCGACTCATCCTGCCGTGTACACTTTCCTGGCGGGCGAGAACGAAGAGCTGACGGATGCACTTTCATGCTGCGTAGCACAAGTCTTCGACCGCCAACTTCAAGACGTCGCGCCGCAAGCTGAACGACCTCGCGCGGTTGATCGCCGGCCGTACGGCAGACGAGGCGATCCTGCAACTCCAGGCGTCCGAGAAGAAGCAGGCGCCGCGATTGCTCTCGATGGTCGCGCTCGCACGGGACCACGCGATGGCCAAGGGACTGAAGCGAGAGGAGCTCGTCGTCGGTACGTCGTTCGCCTTGGTCGTGCACCTCCTCCCGCGATCCGGCCCGCAGCGAGTCCCATCGAGGGCGTCGTACCCGGCTCAAGGCAAGGTAAAGCATGTGCTGACAACCCGACCTGACTCCTGCTCGCAGCGCAATCTTGGGTCACAAAGGGACAGTACCTCCAGCGGATCGACATCAAGGGTCGCGGCCGCTTCGGCGTCAAGCACCACCCGTCCGCCAAGCTGCACGTCCTTCTCGCCGAAGGTCTCACGAACGAGGAGCGTCGGCGGCAACGCAAGCAGGACCAGTGGCGGAGGAGTATCCGCGGTCTGACCGAGGGGGACGGCGTCGGCGTCGGACGGGGTGCCAAGCCGATCATCAATGCTGGCGTCGGCGGATGGAGGTGGTAGTCATGTGTACGATACTGCACGAACATTGACGCAAGACGGCTCTCGCGTTGTGTCTCCGCTGGATGTGCGCGAGTTGCGAGATTGCTTGTCGCACGCTTGCAGACCGCGCCTGGCGGACGGTGTAGCGCGTTGCGCTGAATGACCCATTCGTGTCGAGATGCACAGGTACCGCCTACGAGCATGGAGAGGTCTCTTTGGCGACCG